>JAMZAV010000341.1:0-417756 GCA_024449915.1 Sweltsa coloradensis | reverse complement strand
CGTGTGAATTCAAAAAAGTTTTACGGGTTTTTTCTTTTTTAAAACAATTCTTTGACATATAACACCTACATGCTTTATCCTATTGTAATGATTTTTTATAGAACCTTAATTTCATGAATTTATATACTCGTGTAAAATTTGAGCGCAATTGAATAATTATTTTCTTATGAAAATTGCAATTTTACGTTTTTTTTCTTTTTTAAATTACGTAAAAATTACGATTTATTAAAAAAATTAAGTTAATTTTTAATTTAATTTAATTTAATTTAAAAAAAATCTTCGAATAAGTAATGATTTTTTCACAGAACAACAGAAAATCCGCGTAAACTCAATGCAGCTCAATGCACCAATTACGCTCATCCAAACAACGCGGCGGGACTTAAGCGTTTTCTTAGTTAAGTTACATTATCTTAATTTTTAATTCCTCGTGGGAAACCTTCCCATGGTGCATGCATGCCCCATTCAATGTCTTCTAGAGAGGATAGTTTGAGAAGGGATGTCCGAGAGCTGGTTAAGAGGACTCAATCCCTTGCAATCGCATTAAAGACCGAGGAAAATTTGGGAAAAACCCTTCAGTCAGGAATCAGGATTGCCAGTCTCGACGGGATTTGAACCAGGGACCTTCCCAAATACGTCGAGCCAACATCTGTCGGCAAGTTCGTTATCATTGTGCAAGTCACATGACACTAACTAAGGGCTCACTCAGGGTAGAATTTGGCCGAGGCTTTTTCTTTGCCGATCGTACGAGGCGAAAAAGGGGACAAAGTCCATCTCGCGCTAGAAAGTAGGGAAATATTTTACTCTCCGAAATTAGAGGCGAGCTCTAGCAGTCGTCTTCGGTTATCTCTCCCATTCTCTTCCATGACAACATCCCCGATGACGTCCACGACATGAGAACTGGAGGGGGGGGGGGGTACTTTTATACAGTGACCATGACCGTTTTCGTCCATCACGGTTCTGTCCTCTCACCTCCCCACATACCCTCTATGCTAGCATTACATACTAAAGGTTGATGCGCTCGAAAACCTAATGAACAAAAAAATGTTCCGTTAGTGTCTCATCGACATTTTTAGAAGTTCCTTATTGTTTGAAAACTGTTTTTGCTTCGATTATTCTCGACCAGAATACGACAGTGTTGGCTCGATCGAGCTTTAAGCGCGCGACTCTGATTCGGCAGGTCCCGGATACAAATATCGTCTAGACGGCAATCCTGACTGAAGGTTTTCCCAAGGTTTCCCTCAGTTGTTAATGCGAATGCAAGGGATTGAATCCTCTTCCTATCTGCAACATAGGTACCTAGTTTTAGACACCTGAACAGGGGCATGAATTGCACCCTGGGCAGGCTTCCCCCCACAAACAATGCTGATAAGCATTGTATTATTAATTGTTGCATTTAATTTTTGAAAAGTAAAAATTCACTTTGTGTAAACACTTTGTGTAAAATTAACAAAACACATTCCAATTTCCAATTTACATTATTTTGCTTATGATTTCTAGCAACAACTATGCCTGATAATTTTTGTTAAAATGGAGTTAGTGAAAACCACAACCACTTGTAGCTCATGAGTTTTTGCATTTTGAAAGAGCGTTTTTTAAATATTTTTTTATGGATTTGAACATACTATGTCATTTTCGTGAATTTTAGAGTTAGGGGCTACTGAATTTTGGTTGTCTGCTCACGATCCATAATATTACATACCGAAGTAACTGTAATATTTCTTCGATGCTCCCCATTGATCTCAATCAACATATTATTATTATTATTTTTATTATTATTATTATTATTATTATTATTATTATTATTATTATTATTATTATTATTATTATTTTATTTTATTATTATATTATTGCATAATTTTGAAAAGTCAAATCACTTGTGTAACACTTTGTGTAACAATTAACGAAACCAACATTCCCATTTCCATTTAATTACTTTTGCTATGATTCTAGCCATATGCCTGTAATTTGTAATGGGAGTATGAAATCCACAACCATGATCAGCTCATTTGTCTTTTCAAGACGTTTTTATTTTTCTTAGTTTACAACAGCTCGCTGCTATAAACCGGAAAATGATTGTAGTTGAAACCTTTGTTAACCTTAAAGCGAAAATTATTTTATTATATATTATATTTATTAAAATATTATTATATTATTTTAAATAACGCGTTTAGTAAAGCAAAGTGTTGACTAACTATGAGTACCCATGGTTAGACTCGAGTAAATCCCCTTTCTACCTCAATACTCAAGCGGATAGATATGGGGAGATTCCTGGTATGCACCTGATCGCTCATCGTTTTCAACGACTGGCGTTCCAAGTTATTCTAAAAGCTGCCTTTCAAGGGAATAAGCTGGTTCAATCACACTGTCAATAATTTTGTAGTTTATTGATTTTTTAAAATAATAATTTTAATGAAGTTTAGTCTACATCACTGTGATATAACTGAAACATAGCCGGACGAAATCAAAGTGACAAGTTTACCCAACTCCCAGCGCAATGGGCTGTCACTGTAGCATTTTAACCACCAAAGATTCGTATACTTTTAAGAACAAAAGCATGTTGTAATGAAATGTACACATTATTTTCAATTATATTCTGAAATTAAATTAATTAATCTATGTTTTAGAGTCAACCACTCAGTTATTAACTATCAGTGGGGGACAGTAATCAACCAGCCACCGTAGACCAGCAACGGCAGTGAGCGATAACCAACCAAGATCGTTATTTGTAATAGGAAATATAGCAATCAGTGGTATGGACAGTGCGAACACCCGCGGATTATTGCCAGAATCAACAAGGCCGATTCAGCACAACTCTGAATTTATTATGTGCTTCGTTGCTAGGACGGCTCCAAAGTCACCGTTTACAAACTCCTAAGACAAGAACTGATGGACTTAAGTCCAAATCAGAAGTTAAAAAACTTCTGACTATGGCGGGAATCGAACCCTGGACCTTCTGCATTGGAAGCAGATACGCTAACAACAAGACCAACGAGCCACACACAAGACCAACGAGCCACACAACAAGACCAACGAGCCACACACAAGACCAACGAGCCACACAAAAGACCAACGAGCCACAACGCATCGGATTCAACGGATTTTTCTCATTTTGTTAGCAGCTGTTCTCATTAGCTGGTCACGGATGTCTGTTCAAAATTTCAACTCAATCTTTTTGGTCGTTCGGCCGTTTGGGACCGGACTAACATTTTAACAGACATTTACGCTCACTCTGGTTATTTCTCTATGCGCTCACTCGTCTAAATAATGTCACAATGTCATGACAGCTGCACTCCTGTTAGCTAGAGATTATTTTGAAAGTGGATCACGCTTTACAGATAAAAGGACAATAAAATATGTAGGCCTACGCAAAAACAAAAACACTGGTTTTTGTTTTCTTAACGTTTGCGACTTTGCGGTTTTACACACTTTTTATGCCGTTTCCGCCAAAAATAGCATTAAAGTTTTGGCGCCAAAATCGTGTTGGCCATGTTTTTTATAGTCCATCGTGATTGGTCGAGAGCGATCGCGAGCAACTCACGAAAACGGTGGAAGCAAAGATGGACGACGGTCCGAGTGGTGACGCTTTCATGCTTCTTGTAAAGGCATTAGTGTGAAAGGTGACGATAGCCCTCAATTTCTCATCTGGTGAAGCATAACTATTTGTTTCTAGTCTTTCTGGTAAGTCCTTGATCACCCTGACCTATTTTTAAACTGGGCTAGATCGCCTAGGGCTAGCCTAGCCCTGCGGCCCCTTTGCCTTTGTGTAGGCCTAGGCCTAGGCTAGGCCTGGTTATTCAATAGTCTAGGGTAGGCCTAGGCGGGCCTAGCTAGAAAGTAGGCCGGGCTAGGCTAGGCCTATCCTAGACCTGGAATATTTCATACCTAGGCTAGGGCCTAGCGTAGCCCTACCAAAAGCCAGCCTAGGCGCGCAGGCATAGGCTAGAGAGTGGCTCAAGCATCATTCACAAACAGTTCTAAGTCGTAAGTAGTCCAGTCGTAAGGTTAGTAGTTCGACAATGGTTCTTTTTTTGTTGTTGCTTTGTGCAAGTCGATGTTCAGTCACTCTGATTTCTTGTTCGTAGATTGTTGTTATTCAAAAGAAAGATGAACATTTTCAGTTTGTGATGCTACGAATCGACTAAACTATAAACTAACCTTGATGGACGTGTTGTGAACATACATGTGTTCAATGTTTCATACTGCATCTTTACGACTAACTAGGCCTTGGCTACACTACGACTTACGACTTTATGTGAACTGCCATCATTCCAACAGTTCTAAGTCTAGGCGTAATGTCGTAACGAAATGCTAGCGTTTAACAAACCATTTTTCATTGCTCCTGGTGTATTGCGCATTTGCCGTACAGTCAGCTGTGGAGTTTTCTGTTCGTGTTGGCTCGTCGTAGAAAAACCCGTCGTGAATTGTTTGGCAATTCGTACGCTAAAATACGCCTTGCGCTTGGACGTATGTCATGGTTTCTGATTGAAATACATACTCGGCATAAAATATTACCCTTAGGCCTTGCGCCTACACTAGAACTGATTTAATGATGTCAGTCCAAGCTGGGATTTCTGACGAATGGATCCGACAAACGCAATGCGCATGTGCGGGGACTTACGGTTTTCTCGCCGTCGTCGATTTCCGTGTTGGGATCGATAAAGAAGTTATGAAAAATATCAACAACTCATCTTGAATGTTCAAGTCGCGCCGTAATAAAAGTGTTGTCAGTGTTGTCCGTAGTCATTGGTTTTTCATGCTTATTTCTTGCTTTTTTAGTAGGCCTATCGCGTAAAACTATTATAGGCCTACCTACAAAAATTTAATGGAGTGTATATTCTTACGGCAGAACGCAAGAATTGCTTAAAATTATTCTTAGGGTAGGGGAGAGGGTGCATAAATGGGACGGTTCATAAATGGGACAGTGGCTATAGGGTAAGGGAACTAGTTCTGGATCGGGTTAAGCAATATTACAATTTTGAGTATCAGGATTTTTTTTTGTTATTCTCCCACATACTATATTCTTATTGATTAACTTTCCGACAATGTTTGCAAAAGAAAAAATGTAAAAATGTTTACGAAGGTACTAAAATGAGCCAATTAAAAAAAGTAGCCTAGTGCTTTGATCCAGAACTGATACCCGGGTATCAATTGTGGATCATCAACCTAAAACTTTTCAAATTGATACCAGGGGTTCATAATCATTGATATGTTTCATAAGTAGTGATGCAGCCGCACCTGACAAATTTGATTCTGGACGCCCGGTATCAGCATTGATCCACAATCAGTACCCGGATTAGTTGTGGATCAAAATTGTAATTGTGAATTATTTGCAGCAATAAAGCTAACCACAATTTTTTTTCAATACAAAATTTAAAGACAAAGACAAGAGCTAGGCCTAACACCTGGGTATAAATTTTTACGCCAAATATTCTTAACACAAATGTATATCAAATTCAAAATTTTGAAAAAAAAAATATTTAAAAAATTAGGCTAGACCATTTTTTTTTTTTTTTTTAGATTTGCATCTGTAAAGACAAGCTCTAAAAATAAGTGTGCCTAAATTACTTTTAACTTGGTTTTTAAACACTATTAGGCTTATTGCATATGTCCTATTCATTTAACATGGTGTTACGATCTACAAAAACGGACAAAAACCTCTTATTTGTAGACACCCGCAAGGGTGCTTTGAGTAGTTGTACAGTAAACTTATTATAGTCAATTCTTAGCAAAACGGATAATAAAAATTTTGACAAAGTTTGAAAGCTGTGCTAATAACTGATGAAATATTACAATGATAAATGCATGTGTATATCAATTGCGTCTGTTGCAAACGGCAACCATTTTGATAGCATTGTTGACTATTTCTACTTAAGTTGACAAATGACTCAACCTGGTGATGACAGTGTGCAATTCCAATGCTCCTTGGATCAATTCATTAGAAAAATATACTGACAGTGCATCTAGTACATTACATGTAGAACTTACACAAGCCCAAAGATTTTGATCCACAACTCAACCCCGATCCAGAACTAGTTCCTTACCCTATCTAATCAGCTGATTTTTTCTTAGTTTAGCTTTTTTACCATAAGTTGGCAGCAGTGGTACTGCTTCTTCATAAACAAAAATTATAAAGATGGACGACAATTTCTAATTGTTATTCCACTTTGGTTTTTTACTACCTCCAAAGTAGAAATTCCTTCCAAGACAATAAAATAAAGAATAGACATAAGACCTTGTGAAATTTGAAGATGCCATTCTGGAACTTTTAGTTGAGACACTGGAAAGAAGAAATAATTCTGGTTTCATCATTATCTTACCTATTTTTTAGGCCAAGTGGACATGTTGTCAACAATGCTTGAGGTTCATAAATGGGACATGGATGCAGGTTGCTAAATGGGACATTTCACATTTGCTAATAGACGATTACGTAAAGTCTCTGCGCATGCCCGAACTCTGCAAGGAATTCTGGGTAGTGTTTGCAAGCACGCCAACTAAATCTTAAATTTTCAACAAAAGCCATCATCATTGTTTACATGAAGAAAACAAGCCTTCTGTTCAGAGGTTTTTATAAAGTTCTGAGCACATGATTCCCAGCATGCAATGCGCGGACACAGAGTGCGCCCGATGGTTTACGAAATCGTCTATTAATGCTTGATTATGGATAAATAATGGTTATCAGAGCCAATGTATCACATTATAATTTATTTAAGCTCTAACTGAAGGCCCTTTACCCACATAGCTGCCCCATAATGTAGGCCTAGGCTACCCAGGCCTGAACTAAGCCAATAGGCCCAAGCCCTAGCCTAGGCCAAAGACCTAAACCAACCATCTAAGAAGCTTATGGCCCTTCAAGTGGCTAGGCCTAGGTCTAGGGCTTACATCAAGTAGGCAGGCTTACAAATTTTCATCCGGAGATGGTAGTGAGAAAAATATCAACTTTGTGGGGCGAATTATGGGGAAAAAAAGCGAGGACATTTTTCAATGTCAATTCTTACGTAGAAAAGACGCAGGTGGTTGCAGCTTCTTCTACTGTACTTTAAGCAAGAAGACATTTCTGATGTTCATAAAGAACAAATATTGAAAGGTCTGCCGCAGACAGTTAGAAATAAAGGAGGCGGGACTGCCCGGACCAAGTCGTTCTTGTTTTTTGAAATGGACTTTGTGAAGTTTGAGGCGGTTAATGGTGTAGTTAAATAGCCTTGAGCTTACAAAATGATAATGTTTTGTATTTAAAATAAAATAAATAAAATAATGTCTTTAGAATGCTTAATGGATGGTTATTTCTGTGATTTTTAGGCCTGTCCCATTTAACAACCACATGGTTCATAAATGGGACACGTGTCGACTTTCTAATTTGCACCTGTACGGTTATTATAAAGAAATACCTAGTTTGTGAACAACAAAATCTGAAATTTATGTCTAAAGGGTGGCTCTTAAAGTTGGCTATTTAAAATTTTAGAAAAAAACATAATTTGAGGAAATAATAATTAAAATGTGAAAAGTGTCCCATTTATGCACCCTCTCCCCTACGTCAGAACGTAACAATTGCTAAATCAGTAGGCTAAAACATACTCTTATGTTGAGCTAACTATTTGCTATCGGTGGTTTGGTAGTACAGAAGTAGACCCTAGGTACCGGTAAGCAAAGTTACTGCTGAGGAATTGTAAATTGTAATCACTCTAAATTCCACCACATAACCAACAGACTGATTAGGCCTACAATAAGTCCTAGAGGGCCTATTTCTTGCTCTAAGCTAAGCGCTTAGGCTGTATCTCCCTTTCTTCTTTATTATCACTGTTGCCAATGGCAAGAAATTATTCTTATGTTCAACCAGTTCACTAAGACTAGGGTACCTAGTTATGTTTATAGGCAACCTTCGATCACAGTGCAGTGTGGCAGGATGGTAGCGGGTTTGACTTCTGTGAGGTTTCATTGTTTCAAATCCTTGTCGAGATGTTTTTTTTTTCATTCTATTCTCCTATATATGATAAAACTCCTTTTTGGTTGAGAGTCCTTTATATTTTAAATAAAAATGTTAAAAGGTCAGGATTTTTGTTTTGTTTTATTCGGTAGGTCTATGTCCGCAGCGAACGTAAGAACACAATTCCTATCAGAGGCCCTACTTTTATGTCCCTATAGAGGACTCAAATCACCTAGAGAATGCGCTAGTGTCCCGGGGGCGTAGCACCGTCATGGCCGCCGAGTGAGGATACCTTTGTAATAGGGATGGGCAAAAGCGTGTATCTTACTACAACGTGTACACGCTGGCTGTCTGTTCGTGTACGCGTGTACTATGTATATTTTAAGATATATCTGGAAAAAAGTTGTACATGTTTATTTATTGGCTGTGGATATTCGCACGGTCAGCCGTACGACTAGTGCAAAATTAATCGTACGGTCAATGATCTGATTGGATAAAGGCGCGCCGTAATAAAAGTGTCGTCCTTCCGTTGTCCTTTTTTGCTGTTTTAGTAGGTAACAACAAAAAAACATCAAGACCTTTAACATCGCTATTTTAAACGATAGTCCTTTTTGGTAGGCCTAGGCCTAAATGTCGTCGTCCTTTTTGCTGTTTTGGTAACAAAAAAATCTTCCAAACCTTTAACGTTGCTATTTTAAATAAAAGTCCTTTTTCGGTTGTCGTCGCCCTTTTTTGCTGTTTTATGAACAACAAAAAACCTTCCAAGACCTTTAACGTTTCTATTTTAAACAAAAGTCCTTTTTAGGCTGCCTTCCTAGGCCTACACGTTGAGGTGTAGAGATAAGGCTTTTCCTTAAATTAGGCCTAGGCCTAGCGCTTTTTAAACGCTTTTATCATCTAGAATTGTGTTTGCGACGGGGCCGAATGTAGTGAAATCATTTGCAGAAAAAACATGGACCCAAATATAATGGTAAAAAAAAAACGACCAAACGAAAATTTGAACCGCCGACCTTTCGCATAGAATTGGGACGCGCTACCACTCTGCCACAATGCACTGTTATATGTGAAGCTATTGGCCTAGTTAGGTGGTATCGTACGGCTGACCGTGCGAATATCCACTGCGTTATTTATTACTGTATATTTTTATTGCAATCTGAACAGTAAACACGGCGACGACGTTCAGTTCAGTTTATCAGTCAGTAAATGACGTGGCTGATGTTTCATTGGCCTTGGAAAGTTAAAAGGGTGATGGTATGGTTGAGGCTTGCGTGATGAAGTGGGGGGGGGGGGGAGATAAGGCTTGTGATTTACCATAGTTCCCGTGATACTTGAATTGTGCAGCAACTCCTTCGCGCACAGTCGGCATTTAACCTTCTTTCCCGCGTCTATCTTATCAAAGAACTTCCACTCAAGAGATATTCTAAACAATAAACAGTCATGCGTCACTGACTCAAATCACAACACGCGTAAACAACTAAGCGGGCGGCGAGCGACTGCGAGCGGTCTGGAACCATCTGGAACGTGTCGGCCGGTCAGGGGGGGGGGAGGGGGAAGGCAAGGCCACCGTGGCAAGGGATCGCAACCAACTTACCGTTTTGCGGGAAGGCGGCGGCGGCGGTTGACTGAAAGAGCTCGTATTTCAAAATAGAATTATTGAAATCTGAAATCTCGACGACTGAACAATGTCAATTGAAAGTCGACGTGTATTTTTTTTTTTAAATTGTGTACACGTAGACGGACGTGTACACGTGTACACGTCTCATCCCTACTTTGTAAACACCCATATGATCCTACACAAGCACAGTGTAAATATATAAGGTTTTGGGGGAATAGAATAGGTATCATGTGGCTCATTATGAATTCAAAATCTAGTATTTATTTATTTAAAAGTATTTTTAGTATTTATATAGATTTATATCAGCATTTATAATTAAAATACTTACGGATATAGTCTGTCGGGCGCCTGTGAACGTAGACTTTGATATTAACCGCTTATTTTTGTGGCCGTAGTATTATTCCAGAGTACAACGTTACAGAGTCCAACATACTTTGAAATAATATCAATATAATGACTAAATTTATTAATTTCAAAGCAAAATATTAGTTATGATGTTCTATAATCTATAATAGGCCTAATATGGAATGTAATGCAATATTAGAGTAGCACACAGCGTTTCAATTCAAGCAACAACAATAAAGCCACTCAAGCTTTGTGAAGAGTGAAGACAATAAAGCAGTAAACAATAAACATTATGCGTTCCTAAATTATTAGAATGCAAAATAAAAAATTACTGGACAAAACACCAATATAAAAGAACATTGGGAATAACAAGTCAACATGGTCTTGTGCTTAATTTTCTCGGAATCATGGTAGCCCAGGTATTAAAATGCAATACTTAAATTTTTTAAACCTTATTCACCCACTCTTGAGGGGATTTGATTGTTTTATTGTGATTACGAAAATACCAATATAAATACTATAAACAAAAACAGGAATTGAACCCATGGTCTCCCTCTGGCCGGGCGCGGACTATATAACTTTGAGTGGTGATTTAATAAGAATTTGATATTTACTATATTATAATATCAAAATGCACCAAAAATTCAGCAACAAATACACTACGTACCGCGGTCTCGGTGGTCTTTTGGGAGGCATGGGTTCGATCCCCGGCCAAGGTTGGGTTTTGTAAATCTAGACTTAGCCCATTTATTGTGATAATCTAGGGCTACTGATTGTTTTAAGCCAAAAATGAATTAGTCTTATCAACTAGGTATGAATTTAATATATTAATATGAAGACCACTCTTTATTAAGATCTCACTGAATTGCCTAAGTGAGAGGGAATGTGTTTTGTTTCCGTAATTTCTTGTAGATTCCTTACACGAAATAACGAATCAGTGCATGTGTTCAGTCACTTATCTTCCAATAAGTGGCTTCAGCAAATATACACTCTAATGGCAAGTGGGTAGGTGGATTGTGGACAGATAATACTCAACATACGAAATGTGTAACTAACAAAATAACAGTAGGTATAGTTGGTTAACCAGTCGGCATTTGATTACGTTTTCAGTGTCTCCAATGCATTTTTTCACGGAATGAATTATGTTTCTGTTAAAATATGATGTTGAAGACTAGATTCCATGTAGGTGCTGTTTGTTGTGTTGTGTGCGCGATAGAACATCACAATACTTATCTCAATTAGTTAATTTCTTACGCGCGAGGATAGCGTGTGTAGATTCTATCCTCACTAGCGCGTTTCCAGCGTTCGCCGCCAGAGTGGACATGAGAAGATGGAGCGCTCTACAGGCCTAAACATTAATTTATAATTTTATCACTGTTAAATGGCGGCCGTAGCGACAACCTTACAGACTCAGGACGGTAACGATAATTCCAATGAGAGTAGGCCTACAGACGGGCAATTCCACGGTAACGTAATTACATTTCAGAGAGCTAACAACACATTCAAAAGAAAATATTTCAAATTAGGTAACCTTGTATAACTGTTCTATAGGCTAAACAAAACTAGAGGAATGGAATAAAAGCCTGCCACCGACTACATAGTCATCGCGTGTAAAACCCATTAAAATGCCAAATGGAAAGGGGAAATTATCATTATTGCGTGTAGGGGCCTATCATAGATGTGTCCAGCGGTTTAGCCGAGGTCGTTCAACCGGTTCCCACTCGAACGCCGAAGGTCACTGGTCAGGGGTAGAGTGGGTCTGCCCTGAAACTCGCTTCCCGCTGGTTAGAGCAGATGGAGGGTTTGAGAGCTAGTGTAATGGTTTCGTTCTCCTCGACGTATGCTCAGCAGTCCGGATTAGTGGAGTAACCTATATGATTGTCAAGGTTTCACCGTCCTTTCGGATGGTACGTTAAACCGTTGGTCCCCTTGGTACTTTTCGAAAGGAGTAGGCTACGTGCTGGTACGGGATTTCCCCTCCTCCCTTCTGTTCATACTTCATCCTCATCTATCACCACTCATCGTCTCGAATAGCCAAAGTGCATTAATATGCGACGTTAAGCAATATCCAATCAATCAATATCAACACAACACAAACGTGTTTTTATTTCCAGGAAAGCGTAACCGAGGCCTATACTAAATCAGCTGACATCCTGGTATTGGGGTCGTGTTCTAATAGACGGGCACTCTGCTCCGCTGCCATTGAAACTCCATGTTAAAAACGTCAATATTTATTTTTGCTGGATTGAAATTCAATAGCAAATAGACTAAATTGACGACTTGAATTGTACCCGCCTCCTGACGTCACGAGGCAACATGGCGGAATTAGTTGGTATAAATCCTCATTTCGCAAGTTGACGCCTGCTTCACGGCGCAACACTTATCACGCTCTAACTTTTATTCTATTCATTATTTGGACAATAGTTAAATGAATAATATTTAGCAAATTTATCATTCTTTGTAACAGCGATTATTTCGATTTTTTTGACACAGTCGTTGGCTTGTTATAACAATGTACGCATCATACATGTGAAAATTATCAATGACTAAAGTTTTCTCAATAATTTATTTGACAAAAAACTACTGATCGGATTTCGACAAGACATCTTTAAAAATATGCATCAGACTGTTTAGACAAGAAATAAACTAACTTTCTAGATAGAAAGTGCACTGAACAAAACTTTGCAGCATAGAGTAATATGCAGGGTATGTGTTTTTATCTAAAATACGCACTCTTGACGTGCGGATGAGCCGTGAAAAAGTGCACGCTGCATATTACTCTATGCTGTAAATTTTCGTTCAGTGCACTTTCTATCTAGAAAGTTAATATATTTCTTGTCTTAACAGTCTGATGCATTCTTACAAAGAATCCTTGTCGAAATCCGATGAGTAGTTTTTTGTCAAATTAATTAATGAGAAAACTTAAGTCATTGATAATTTTCACTTGTGTGATGCGTACATTGTCATAACAAGCTAACGACTTTGTCAAAACAATCGGAATAATCGCTATTAGTTACAAGGAATGATATGTTTGCTAAATATTATTCATTTAAGTGTTGTCCAAATAATGAATAGAATAAAAGTTAGAGCGTGATAAGTGATGCGCCGTTCAGCAGGCGCCAGCTTGTAAAATGAGGATTTATACCCAATACTAGTCACGTGACCTATCGATCATTTTAAGCTCCGCCCATTTCGAGTCGTCAATTGCACTCACATCATCATCAATCATCATTATCTGTTACCATGTCGGGTCGGTTTTGAAGATAGACCTCTCCATCTTCTTCTGTCCTGCCACCACTCCTCTCCTTCCACCACATTCGGTTCCAGTCTCCTTCTAGATGTTCCACATATCTCTCTCACACTATTCTGCCATTGTTGTCATGGTCTGCCCTTTGGTCTCCTACCTGTTCCATCATCCTTCTCGGCAATCTCGCTATTTACATCCTTTTGACATGTCCAAACCATTTTAATGTAAACTCTCCAATTTGCTCCATTAAATTACTCACGCCTACTTGATCTCTTGTGTCCTCATTCCGTATTCAATCCCATCTGGTCTTCTTTTAGGCTACCTACAATGCTTCTCAAAAACTTCATATCTAGGCCTACAGCTTGCACAAGGCTCTCCTCCACTTTTGTCATATTCCAAGTTTCCGCTGCATATGTCAGTAGGTATCTGTATTGGGACAAAGTAGGTCTGGTAGAATATGGTAACCTTACTCTTCTTTGGTACTTCTCTGTTCCATATGAGGTCTCTGATAGATTGGAATAACCCAACAGCTTGCTGCGTCCTTCCTATCTTGGTAGAATTAGAATCCTTCCATCGCATGATACTATGCTTCCCACGTACTTAAATTAATTCTCCACTTGCTTTAAGTTAAGATCTGTCCTCCACTCCTCCTAGTAGAATCCTGACATTCTTCGTTGTATCTCGACCATCATCAGCATTGTTTCACTCTTGCCACTTCCAAACACCAGACCAGACCATATTCTCCTGCCACCACATTCCACTTATCAACTTGAGATTGCACCACCTCTTCATCCTCTCCCCACACCAAATGATAGTCTGCAAATAACATTATTTTCATATATTCTTCTCCGATTCTCTCTAGGCCTACAACTTTCCTAGTGATTTTGTCCTTGACATAAATGAACAATAGTGTTCAGTTCTCTTCAGTTCATTATAAATTTTATTTGCATGCTTTTTGTGTACAGGTTTTACATTACAATGTTATTATGAAAAAAAAAATACAAAAAGCAAAGCCCACAAAGTTTCCTTGTTTTACCCACTCAGAGAAAATGAAACCCCGTTGAGTGTTTCACACGTTGCATTTTATCTTTAGTTTGAAAATTACGTAATTTTTGGTCGAGATACGTAGCGATGTCGCCATCTTGAGCTGTCCAGAACGTAGTGTCCGGGTATTGACGCCGTAGCTTTTGTGAAAGCACTTCGTCTTTCAAGTTTGATTATCGATTACACAGGGCATCTATGATTGGCCAAGATGTTTTAAAATCGACCAATGAGGTATATAAGGATGCCTAAAAACAAAACTTCAGTCGTCTGAACGTCATAATTATTAATTAGGGCCTAATGTAAATAAAAGTGGTTTTAGACACGGCAGGTTCGATTTTCTGTCCGGCTAATGGGTACTTGACCCTAAGGGTAATATACATAGGCCTATTTCATGGCAATGGATGCATACGCATCACGAAGCCCCTTTAAACTTGAAGTGTATATCACATTGGCCTAGTCAAGGCGGATTGGTTCTCCAATTTTCTTCCGAAAGCGACTTGATCAGAAGCGCTTTAAGGCAAATCTAACGTGTAGGCTAGGCCTAGCTATATCACAATCTGTAACCGGCTAGAACCAAGGCGCTTCGTTCAATGCTCATTGAACGAGTGTGCTAGGCCTACCCTAGACTATTGAATAACCAGGCCATGTTGTGTAGGCTTAGACGCTATTGATTGGTCTTGATAACAGTATTCTCATCCTTACAGAGTCGCAGTGCTTCAGAAGTTCCTTCAGACTAGGTTCTAGGCCTAGTTAAGCCTAGGGTCTAGGCGTAGTCCTAGCCCTAGGGCCTATATTAGGTCTGGCCTCTTTCCTACAATTATCAAGAACTAGAAACTGAATCAACAAATATGGCACCAACAAAAAATATAAAGTACACTGACCCGCCTGCAGGCGCTATATGCGCTTTCTGCCGTGTTGGTGATGAAAATGAGTTGGCATTTGGGAAACTTTATCTACTAGGGGATATTGTCGCACATTACTACTGCCTTGTAAGTATGTTGTTGCATTTGAACCTTTGCTGTTCACCCATTATATCCGATGGCAAGCTTAGTTTCTTCCTTAGTACCCATATGTTCTCTTTCCGGATCTTCTTCAGGGGGTGTTTATTACGTTTACTAATTTTTTGAACCTAAGTCAACCAAAAACGATATATTTGTCAAATCATTTAAATACTAGCCCCTGCAACAAACCAACACACTTCCACTGGATCACTTTGATGATCTATCGATTGTCTTATAAATTACCGTTGTGGTTTGCAGTTGCACCAGTAGGGTCTATAGTCTATATGTTACATTAGAATGTGTGTGGCTGTGGAGCAATCAGAGCACAGTTAAAAAAATATTTTTTGTAGTTTTTTTTTAGTAACTGACCATAAATAGAGCACCAAAGAGGTTTCATGTAGTTTTTTCAAAACTGGTTTAGGAGACAATACTGTTTTCTAAACCCACGGCCACCATGTGCATATTCTTTTTTAACAACTATTTGGGTGAAAATTGAAGGTCAAAAAGTGGTCCAGAATGATGTGGGAATTGCTGGATTTAGCCATCAAGCGAGTTTAGTAGGACAATTTAAAATAAAAATAATAAACCGTCCAAACTCATCCGACCATCTTAATGTAATAGCCTATGTATTCTCAACAGTTACTCTCATCAAATATGGATCAGCAAGGAGGAGACGATGAGGGTTGTTTTGGATTTCTCTATCCCGACGTTGTCAAGGAGTTACAGCGAGGGAATCGTGTGGTATGTGATGTGTATGAATTTTGATGTACTACTATGTAGGCCTACATCAAACTAGGCCCTACCTGTCTGGTTAGTGAATTGAAAATTTAATAATTATAATAAATAATAATAATAACAACAACAATTTAATTCATTGTAATGAATGCATTAAGTGAGGTGGTAATCCTAGAGTATTTATAATCCTTTTTGCACTGCCGACTTAACATCACTAGGGGTAGGCCCTACCTATGTTATGTAGTATGTGAGTGAGTATGTAGGGCCTATAGGCCCCCTATGAGTAGAGGTAGTGAAAAATGGTGATAACGAAATTCGCGAATTTTTTTAAATATCCATTTTATTGCCTAAAATGTAATATTGTCGACAAATTACATCATTTAGAGATGGAAAAAACACATTTTGAAAACGGAATTTCGCGTTCGTGTATATCGCGAAATAACGAACAAAATTGTATAAAAGGTTCAAAACGCGAATCTCGCGAAATTAACATTTAAAGTTTTAGGTAGGTATTCAAAATGTGGGGGATGGTGGGGTGCCGGTCCAGAATTTTTGTGAATTTGTGAGTGGGTAGCCGTCTAAGCGCACTAGGCGGATTCGTTTGCGGTGCGTCACGGGCGTCCACGGAAATAGACCGCCAATGATTTACCTGTATCATGACCTGGGCAATGCCCAATATGGGCATAATATTATTTTCTGTATTTAAGAATAGATTGTGGGTACAATGATGGATACATTTTGGAATTATTTCCTATTTAAAAGTACCTTAAATTTTTTGAATGTAAAATAAAAATATATTCATCTCAGGAAATGTTTGCCATTTAAATGAAATCGTAAAACACACAAAATTTGTTTTATTAAAATTTGGGTTGTATCCACCATGTCATATCTCGTACCAATTTAATATTCAAATGCCGGATCTGAAATGCCTGTATGACCTTTGAATGGTAGACGCTGTAGTTAAGATAGTTAAACAGCAAGTCTATAGCCTCGGTCGAATTGTTTTTACGCGCCACAGTGGACATTTGTGTACGTTCAACGTCCAGGATGAGAGCCTATAACTACAGGTAACGAAGCTGGAATGGAATCACCAAAATTAATGTGCAAAAATATATTTGCTTGAATCATTCTAAATAGATTTATAGGCACTATATTGATTCTACATTGGAATTGATGTCAACCTACTTAAAAAGTACCTTTCAAATTTTGATGAAAAAAATTATTTATTACCAGATGTTTTTGACCATTTAAATGAAATCGCAAAACACACAAAATTTTGGTTTTATAAAACGAAATTTGGGTTTTTATATCACCATATCTCACTACCTCTACCTATGAGTTTAAATCATTGCACAAATGCCATACAAATGCTGTTTGACACTTTTTTTTAATGGTTTAGAAGGGCTTACTTAAGTTAGTTTAAAAAGTAAGTTTATAGTGTTGGATTTTTGTTTTTTAGCCCCAAGATGTGAATTTTGTTATTGTTAACTTGCATTGAGAGTGTAGGCTCTATGTAGTACCTACATAGGTAAGGAAGCTGAAAGATGGAATAGAAATTATCTATAATCAAAAAGGTAACGACATTACCCTATAATAACAATAATGAAGTTAAAAGCAGTGTAACTTTTACTGGTTGGCAAACTGATCAAGATTGAATGCCTAAAAAAGTCAAGACCAAATTTTTTGGGTCGGAAATGCTGCAATGTCTTTGAGCCTTTGTGATCGCAAAATGTCTTGTTATTATCATTTACTCAGTCACAAGTGAAATAGTAGTGGTATGGCCATCTGCTTTAGTGTGGGAAATGCAATGTGACACATTTTGGACAATATTATTAATTTATTATTCAGAAAACATTAACATTGATTGATATTTTCATTGTCGAATATCAAAGTGTTATTTGGTTTCGTCCCATACTAGGCCTACCGGAAAACTCTTCAACCGATACCATATCTACATAATAAAAAATAAAACTATATAGGGGGGTATTACTGTTAAAAATACTAGGAAAACGCTTAAGTCCCGCCGCGTTGATGGATGAGCGTAATTTTTTTAAAACGAAAAAAGCGTAAAATTGCGATTTTTTTAATAGATAATTTTTCGATAACGCTCAAATTTCACACGAATATATTCATTCATAAAATTAAAGTTCTGTGAAAAAATCATTACAATCGGATAAAGCATGTAGGTTTTATTCGTCGAAGAAATGTTAAAAATGAAAAAAATCGTAAAATTGCGATTATCATGAGAAATGATTTTTCGTTTGCCTAAATTTCACACGAATATATTAATTAATAAAAATAAGTTTCTGTGAAAAAATCATTACAATCGGATAAAGCATGTAGGTGTTATAAGTCAAAGAATGTTTTAAAAATTTAAAAAATCGTAAAATTGCGATTTTCATAAGAAAAAATGTTTCGATTGCGCTCAAATTTCACACGAATATATGAATTCATAAAATTAAGGTTCTGTGAAAAAATCGTTACAATCTGATAAAGCATGTAGATGTTATAAGTCGAAGAATTTTTTTAAAAATCGAAAAAAATCGTAAAATTGCGATTTTCATGAGAAATAATTTTTTGATCGATTTTTCCCTCCGTGCAGTTCTTCGTTCAGAGATTTCATAGACCTCCATAAAATTTCATCGCAATTGGAGTATTGGTTTAGCCGGAATCGTGTTCACAGACACACAAAAATACAAAAAAAAAAAAAAAAAAAAAACATTCCGGATTTTTTTGTCCAGTGTAGTGAAATGGAATCTTCGCTACGCTCATCCAATAAATCATTTGATATTTCACTGTTAAGTTAAAATAATAATATAGCCTAAATCATTGGACATTTCACGGTGAAATGTCCAATGATTTGTATTTCTGTACTTGTTTACAGTTAACAATGATATGTCCAATGAGCAATGATTTGTATTTTAACCATCTCTTCAATTTCAGTTAGCTATTTCACATCTATTGATCAAAAGAAACCATCATTCATGCATGATATGGATTGTTAGTGTAGGCCTACTCCCATGTCAAATCATAATTACAAGCAAGTTCCCTTATTGGAATCAAATGTCATGTTTTTAGATCTCACTTTGGAGGGAATTCTAAATAAATAGTACATAGGAATTGGTTCATAGAAAAAGTGGACTAGGTATCTGCAAATTCTGGTATTGGTCCATCTCTAATCTCTAACCTACATCCTTGCGTGACTAAAGTGTTTTCCAATTATAAGAAGTGTAGGCTATGGTCTGAGGGCTTGTAGCTCCTTTGCCAAAGATTATTTACAATAATATAGCCCTAACACATTTAATAACACATTTTTACTTGGGAGGGTGGGACTACGTAAAGTCAAGAGTTCCCAAACATTGGCATATTTCATAATTCATATCATATTCATATTACATTGTTTGTTTTTGGGTAACTTTTTAATATCAACTTCTAGGCGTAGGCCTACTGCTTGTGCACACTGGCCCTTTCACTTCAGAACTAGGCTATAGTGAGTAGGTGGGTATCATGAAATAATCTCAATAATAATAATAATAATAATAGACCCCTATTCCAACACTCGTCGGGTCGGGGGGTGACGAGGCCCCATTTCCTCGGGCTACGGCTTTATCAGTTATCAGTGCTTGCTAGCCAGGCTCAGCACCTCCTCTTCTTCGTTGTCTGTTAAGACCGCCATTTCCACTAGTTCTCTCCATTTCTTTCTGTCTTCCCACATTTAATAGATATAGTAATAAAAGATAGAAATAATCTCAATAAGATAGCAAAATAATCTTTTGTCAAGCTTTGTGTAAACTAAAAGTTGGCCAATGTGCTTTTCCATTTCCTCTTTCTTAGGGACTTCAAACTGGTAGTAGGTAGGGATGGTTAAACGTATACACGTTATTATCCTTGATCAGTGAACGATTCTTATTTTGTGCTGTTTTATCCTGTTTGCCACCAGCCGAACTGTGTTTTCTCATGAACCAATTTACAGTCATTCCATGTCCATGCATATGCGCGAGTATAGTCTCCAATTTCAACACCCCTACCGTCTTCACCTCGGTAGCGTTGAGTTATCGCAAACTCGTAGGCCTAGAGTCAATAATAACAATAACAACATTGTAAACATTGTACAACATTGTAAATGTCATTACGACTGGGCAGAACACTCGTCTAGCACATTAATTTGTTAGTGTTTCTGCGCTCGGATTACGAAATTCGGCGCATCTGTTTTGTCTCGAGTGCAACCGATATCGTATAGGTTGACGTTTTTGTGACCCCGTTGTAAACGTTTAGTGAAATACACGCTTTCTGACATCCCTAGTACTGGCCTATATCATTGACTATTTTACAGGCATGTGTGTACTGCAAAAAGAATGGGGCGACAATCGGATGCTGCAATAGTAGATGCAAGAAAGTGTTTCACCTCCCATGTGGATACAACAAGGGCTCTCTTCATCAATTCTTTGGACAATTTAAGTAAGTTTATACCCTTTTGATAGAAGAGATTTATTTGCATTGTGTGTAACTTAAATGTAGACTAGAGGCAGGTCTAGTCCTGATACAGATTTGATTAGGGCTTTTCAACGATAAAAAAATCGTATCAATATCGAAAGGCTATATCGATATCATGATTCGATATTGTTTTTTTTTTTTTAATTTACGTTCTTTGGGCGTGGCCAAGGCCGCCTGCCGGCAATGCAGACATGACAAGTGAGAAGCGAACTGATTTCTCTGTCTCTCTCTCCCTGACTGGACACTACTGTAGTGTTACAACTTGAGCTGCCTTATGCTTTGCTGATATGAATGAGATTGCACATGTGGTCTTGTTATCTTATCTCACAACTTAAACAAAACAAAGCAGCAAGAGTCTTGGCCCAAAGCCAAATGACTAGCAATATGTAGTTGGTGGCATGGGAGGGGAGGGGGGGGGGATGGGACAGCGCTGCAGAACCATAACTCACTGCCACACCAAGCATTTAAAAAAAATAAAAAAAAAATAAAAAGGAAAACGATATACATTTTTATATCAATATCGAATTTTTTTCTTCATATCGATAGCCTATCGTTGGGCAGCCCTAGATTTGATACAGGCTAATATTTTTGTGAGTTTTTCGTTAATACGATTTTGCACCTTTCAAAAGTTTTTTACTTGGTTTGTGGGAAATAATTTGACTGAAATTCCACTCTACAGTCTACAATAACATCTTTAAGAGTTAAGGCTATTGTACCACCTCTGGCCGATAATTTGAAAGTCGAAGAAACATGTCTGAAAAGTTTGCTGAAAGAAAGAAGGCCTTTAAAATAACAGAAAAACAAATGTGAATTTTTTTGGGCGGGACATAACCTCACTTTTGGAAATTAGATTTAGATTTTTGACAAAAGTGTTATAAAATTTTAAAAAAATGGGGGTGGGGGTCAAGTTATGCCGGGTGGCAATGTATTTTTGCCGGGCGAGCCGTCCGGCGAACCGGCTCTAGAGAGAACACTGCTATACCTATTCAGAAGATTCCAAACTTTTGATGAAACAAAATACAGTACATAATACTATTTAAGAGTGACATATTGTTTTTGTGTTTATTTTAAAAGGATGGCCAACACGTATCAATTTATTTTGTAGATCGTACTGTCTAAACCACCGCCCTAGCCAGAAGATTCCACCGAAAGTCTTAAAAGACATAAGCGAAGAGGATTTGTACTGTCCGATTTGTACCGACGAGGTGGATCCCAAGTCGGTGGTGTCTACTATCTGGGCACCTTGTTGTAAGAAAAGTGCCTGGTTCCATCGTAATTGTGTGCAGAATCTTGCTCATAGCGCCGGCTACTTCTTCAAATGCCCACTGTGCTGTAATAAACCAGAGTTTCAACAAGCCATGTTGAATTACGGAATCTACATTCCTGAACGGTGAGTTGTATTGTAGACCTATTCACATGCTTTTAGCTTAAATAGGCCTAGGCCCTACCTAGTACCCATCAGCCAGAATATGGCAATTCTCCTATTTTGTACAACTGTTTTATGAAACAATTAATATGGGTCGATATAGGCAAAGAAATATAAATAATTTTGGTAATATTGTTAGGTTAGGTACTAGTGCCCAGGGGTTGGGAACCTGCGGCTCCTGAGTGGGTCTAGCCTAGGGTTACCAAGTTTTAATAGTGAAAATACGGGAATTCCTAAGTGTAGGGAAGGTACAAAGGGGAAGAAGGGACAAAGTTGGGGGGGTTTGGGGGCGCAGCCCCCAAATTTTTTTTGACCAAGGTCATCTCTTTAAAGCATTTCTATGCGTTTTAAGATTACATTTCTGACCGAGAATAGCTAGTTAAAACCCACATTATTCAAGCTGGGAATGGGATATATAAAGAAACTTCATCACAGAAAATTTATGAACACCTTTTTGATGATAAAGGAAGCATCAACAGGTAAAGAAATTATAAATCCATTGTGAAAGTTTGATTTTTTACTGATTGTATGTATGTATTCGTGGTGGTGTCATCGACTTCGACGTCCCTGCATCCTCAGTCACTCATTTTTCGAGCCGCCGAGCGTGAATACAACAAACTTGACTGGCGGGGAACAAGGTCACCGCCTCAATGTACGGCAAGCCTGATAAGATTTACGTCGCGGGTGCCGTCTTGTAGGGGGTGTAGGCGAGGGGAAGGTGGGGATAGACTATCCCAGCACTGCGACCACTAGGGATGGGAAAAAGCGTTTAATTTCGTAAACGTTTAACCCCTTGAACTAATCACGTTTAAACGTCCAACCCCTATTTTCTAAAAAAAAAAAAAAAAAATCAAATTTAGGTTGGCAGAGACCTAGGTTCAATAACAAAAATCGTAATTTTGTACTTATGACCGGCCGACGAATAATTAACAACGGTTTTATTCTCACTCTTGCATTAAATGACCCGGCACTTCCACCATGTATAACAGACAAGATGTCTTAATACAGCCTGGGACCCGGCACCTCCACCAAAATTGAGCATTTTTAGAAAATTATCGGCCTAATCTGTTAGCTCGTGTTTGTGTAGGCTCCAAAAGTGATAACAAAATAACATTTCATTAAAAAAAAAAAAAAAAAAATTTTTTTTTTTTTTTTTTTTTTTACGCAACGTTTTGCGAATTTAATAACCTCTAACCGTCCACTAAACGTTTAAACGTTTAAACGTCCCATCCCTAGCGACCACGCTTCCTTCCACTTGTCGGAGCCGAGAGGACGAGGCGGGAATTTATGAAATTTCAAATTTTTAATTAATAACTAAAGTTGAATTTACACTATTTGGAAATACGGGAAAAGTGGTTCCCGGGTCGAGTTGATACGGGAAGCGGGAAATTACTGGAAAATACGGGAATTCCCGGGAAATACGGGAGACTTGGCAACCCTAGTCTAGCCTGGCCCTATAGTTTTGTTAACCCATTGAGCCATGAGTTAATATGGACTTTTCTGTACCCTACGGCAGTAGTTAAATGAGAGATTTTTACAAAAAGTGCATAAGAGACAGTCATTGCTATAGGTCCACTGCAGACTATTTTGGCAATGATGCATGTTATGTTTCAACATGGTATGGGAGAATACTAGGGAAACGCCAAAGTCGTTTTTATACATATTTTCATATTTCATATTTATTCACTCGATCCAATACATTGTACAGATATAACCCCTCTTGAGAGAGTGGGAATGAATAATCTTTAATAATAATAACTACTATGTACATACATAATGATAATATTAAAAATTAGTATGTGTACAACAATCTTATAATAAAACATGCATGTGCAGTAACAAAATAATATGTAGCAGAGATCACAAACATTATTAAATTAATTTGTAATAGAGTCAAGGAATTCCTCAAGAGTGTAGAATGTGTGATTAATGAGTAGAGATGTGCAAAAATGGTTTTTTAAAGCTAGAAAATTCGCGCCTTAAAAATAAAAATTCGCGATTTGTCGCGATTTACCAAAAAACACAATTTTCTCATGCACAACTTAAAAAAAAAAACAAGTTTCAGGATAATTTGATTGATTTTAATGATTTAAAAGAAAAACAAGCTCATGAGAATCAGAAAAATTTTAAGCTCAATTTCAGCCTTCAGTTTTCAAAGTTTCAGACAGTTTTTACCAGAATTAATTTCGTCTACCCGGCACCTCCACCAAATTTACGAAATTATGCATTTTTTATGTGTCTTTTGATATGGATGGACCTACCATACGTTACAAACCACACGTAACTACTTCCTTCTTACGTTCCTACTTCCAATATTATTTTATGGGGGATCTGATGGCGATCCCAAGTCCCAACGAAAGGGGAAAATAAAAAATCTATCCAATATACTAATAGAAATGTCCTTATTCCTTACCTTGATTTCTGTAGAACACGTTCCTACATAAAATTGTCTTACATACAAAAAACTGAATAGACAAGATTTTTTTTCAAAAACTAGTGAACGAATTTTAAGCGATTTTATTTGAATATCATTCGAAAAGATGAAAATTTAATTTTGTTGAAAATTAAAAGCAGATATTTTGGAACCTAAGAGAACCTTTAAGAACATTGTGTAATATAACGGTTCGGTTCCAGTGCCGGTTCCATGGACCACCTGTACAAACGGTTCCGGTTCTACAATATGAAACGGTTTCAAACGGTTCCGGATTCCGGTTCCAATCCCTGGATTGAACCCACATTGAAATTTTTATATGTTATATGTATGTTAAATATATTCTTCTTTTGGCAAATATGTCTATAATATATTTTGAAAATGACCTTATATCTTCAGATCTATCTGAGATATATTTCAAGTTTACATAATTCTGTTTCTTTTTTTTAACTACAGTAAACCCTCGTTAGTTCGAAATTGAAGGGACCCCAAAAAAGGCATTTCAAAATAAAAAAATTCGAACTAAGCATATTATTTTCAAAAAAAAAAAAAAAAAAAAAAAAAATTTAAATGATTTGTACTTAGGCCTAGTTTTTTTGTGATTTTACAACTGTCTAGGGGATAAAAGACAGGCTAAACTAGGAGCTAGGAAAAGGCTAATAATGTTATTACCTGACACAAGTTATGATAATAAAAATGTGTTACCTACACAAATTTTATTAATTAATTTGCATTTACATATTGTGCTGAAGGCTATGTCATTTTTCTAAATTTACAGTTCTATGTACAGTAATATTTAATATGTACATTATTTACATCTTGTTGCTTGTGTACCCAGTAGGCTAGGCTAGGCTCGAGGAAGTTGTCATTCCTGTAGAAAGAAAAACCGTGGTTAGCACTAGGCCTAGGAAAAGCTATAAATTTCATTGTTAAAGAAAGATTGGATTTAAATTCACATACCTCACGTCGAACTTGAAGGTTGGAAAAAGTCTCCCATCATCCTCTGCACTAACTTCTGTCTCGAAGTCTCCCGAACGAATTTCGCAAGTCCATCAAATTGCTCCAAGGTCAGCTCTGTGGTGTCCTTTGTCGCGATGTAGGCCTCCAACACAGCAAGCGCGTTGCCGACTTCTTGCCTGGTAGGGGCAGGGCGCTCGATCTCGTCGGGTTCATCTTCATCGTCGCTAATAGGCGTGCTGGTACTAGGCCTATTGGATGGCCCTGGATCTGACTCATTTGAAGGCTGGTCTTCAGGCTCTAACTCCACGGCCGAAGTTGCAATGTCTTCGTCCACATTCACGTAGTCATTGAAGCTGGCGCCAAACTGTGCTTGGAACATTCTGTCCCATTTTTCTTCAGCATTTCTAGCTTCTTCGCAATTGTAGTTTCATTGTATTTTCTCTTCATCATGGTCACAATTCACAACAAACACTCGCAAAACACGCAGTCGGCTAACAACGGAACAAACACTTGGCGATGCAACTGTCGTGAAAGCTTGAGACGTACTGTGCAATGCCACGGGCGCGTCGCCTAGGTGTTGATGTCGCCAGGCTGCAGTAGCTGCCGGCCGGCCCAGTCACGTGGTGCGTGCGCATCTCCTTTGTCGTCGCTGCAGCTAGCCACCGGTTTGTTTTCGTGCGGCGAACTACAGACCGTTCAAAACACATTTTCCGAATTCGAACATCGGAAAAATTCTCGGAAAAGTTCTTCGAATTAACCACACTATTTCACACGTAAATTGACCGTTAAGGCCAAGATGTTCTTTCGAATTACGAAATAAACCGAATTTCGAATAAACCGAATCTAATATACACGTACTGTTAAATCCTATACTGACCGTCGGGACTGATGTTTTCGTTCGAAATAAAGCATTTTTCAAAGTAACCGAGTTGGAAGTAACGAGGGTTTACTGTATCTTAAGAATTTTTTAAAAAGTGTTTTTTGTAGTTTTAGTTGTTGTTGTTGTTGTTGTTGTTGTTGTTTTGTAAAAATGTGTATTGGAACTGTATCAGAAGCATTTATATCTTTGCTCGCAGAGCCACCTCCCCTTGTGTACGTTCCGGAAAGCTGCTCAATGTAGCTAGTGTGTCTGATTGCCGTTAGATCGCGTATGGTTGTTGTTTGTTACAAGAGTAACTTGTCTGCTGGCACGCGCATTGAGCCTTTTATTGGCTTCCCCTAGCTGCTGTATTCAAGACATTTTACACATTAAACGTTTGATTTGAAGCAGAATAAAGTGTCATATCGTCTATAAGGGTGCAGCAAGTAATTGCTTGATAGTCTGAGCTCAGATAAGTGCAGTTTTATTTTCTATAAACGTACGATAAATTATCTAATTTGACTTGCTTTTATTTTTCAATATTCGTCTTTATGTAAACAGCCATATGGCAAAATATTTTTTCTTCAAAATGGACCCGAAAGCGGTTAAAATTTATGTTCAAGTATCAGGCTAGCAGGACGAGTAGGGGGTGCCATCGCCTGCAGCCGCGTGCCGCAGTACACGAGCGCTTGCAAGTTATCTACACCGTGCCATGGCAGGAGCTTGTGGTGTCTGGAGGCGCGCGGCGAGAGTACTGGCCCGCAGTACATATGCGACATGCAGGTTGCCTAACATGGCAGGGGCAGGAGCGGGTGCGCCTCGGACGATGCGCCTCGCGTGTTGTAGATCTCGCAGAGATTATTTTACGGAATAAAGTGATTAATGTCTTGACCTAGAAATATTTAACAAAGTTCTACAAAGCGTTGCAGCCCGGCGGAAAATTGCATATTTGAATGAGCGTAGCGAGCGAAGCGAAGATTCCATTCTACTACACTGGAGAAAAAAATCCGGAATGTTTTGTTTTTTTTCCTTCTGTTTGTATTGTTGTGTGTTTGTTAGCACGATTCCGGCTAAACCGATACTCCAATTGTAATGACATTTTATGGAGACCTTTGAAATCTCTGAACTTAGAACTGCACGGTTCAAAAAATCGATCAAAAAATTATTTCTCATGGAAATCGCAATTTTTTTCAATTTTCTTGTTTTTTCTGTTTGTATTTTTGTGTGTTTGTTAACACGATTCTGGCTAAACCAATACTCCAATGGCGATGAAATTTTCTGAAGCCCTCCGAAATCTCTGAACTTAGAACTGCCACGTTTTTTAGCGCAATCTAATAATTATTTCTCATGAAAATAGCAATTTTACTATTTTTTTTTTATTTAAAAAAATTGTCTTCGACTTATAACACCTACAACCTTTATTCGATTGTAATGATTTTTTTACAGATCTTTAATTTTATGAACTTATATTTTCGTGTGAAATTTGAGCGTAATCTAAAAATTATTTCTCATGAAAATCGCAAATTTTCGCTTCTTTTTGTTTTAATAAAAAGTCTTCGACTTATAACACCTACATACTTTATCAGATTGTTATGATTTTTTCACAGAACCCTAATCTTATAAATTAATATATTAATGTGAAATTTGAGCGCAATTGAAAAATTATTTCATGTGAAAATCGCAATTTCACGTTTTTTTTTGTTTAAAAAAAATACGCTCATCCAACAACGAGCCTGAAAAAGCGTTTGCGAAGCTTCCGAGTTAGCATATTTTGCTGTACTTAAATTTTGCGTATATTAAGCAATAACGTAGGCCCTAGTATTATCGCCGATATTTCGCATAAAGATAAAATATATCTTGAAATGTACGTCATTTACATGTCGAATACAAAAAAATTGTATCTCCCAACATATATCTAAGATATCCTTAAAGCTGCCAATTCTTGTATATCTACAATATATTCTTGTCATATAACTAAAATAATATATATTAAAAATATTAAAAATATAAATATTAGAGCTTGTGGGAAAGTGGGGATAAATACCGTATGTCGGCGTTGGTCCTTCCTTGTTTGATGAGTGGTTTTGTGTTTGTGACAAATAGATCAGGATGAGAATGGGCAAAAGTTGCAGCTGATAGGATTAATTCCAAAGCGAGCGTTAGGATTCGAAGGTTCTTCAAATGGTCTTTGCAAGATTGATGCCTGGAGATGCCCGCTATTATTCTTATTGCAGACTAGTAGTTTCAGTCTTCGCAGCATGAAACAGCCACTTACTAAGCGTGGCGTAAGTAGCTGGAGATGGGGGAGCCAATCCAGTGATTCGTTCACCGTGAGTCCAAACTCCAAGTAGTTTTGTACTTGCTACCCTGGCTATACTTTTCCCTTCCAGCCAAATGAGGGGGCTTGAGGGATATTTTGGGTTAGTAGTGTGGAAATTAAGATGAATGGTTTTTAAAGTTTGGATAGCAAGACTGCTACGACGAGTGAGTGAGCCATGTGTTGAGTATCCGGTAACATTCCCTTTCTTCCCCCTAACTAAGGCCTCTCTAGCCTATCATAAGTTAGAGTGGCGCATTATGGCCTCAGTTGACACTCAAAACCCTACCCCATTAAGACCCAGTATCCTAGCCGGAGGTATTTCTTTCCTTCCTATCGTCGGTAAAGTAGATGGTCAAATCTTCCGACATGGGGGCGGGTTCTTATGGCGCCTTGTACAAAAGAGCAGGCGACCGAGCTACTTTGGAGACCAGTCCGACCAAGACAATCTTTGAGATGAATGGAAAGTTGACAAAAGAAGCCCGAGTTCAGGAAAAGGGTCAGTTAGACCTGATCCTCTAGCCTTCGCTCGGCGGGGAGATTCATTCATCCATAAAAATATTCAGTCATTAAAATTAATTTGATATATTTTATGGTATAACATGAAATTGTGATATCACGGGTAGTTTAATGTTGGATTTGAATAGTGCAACTCCTGTAACCCCAAAAAGTGTTTTTAAATGTAATTTTATGTCTCTTTTTAACATTAGGTGTTGTTCGTTACATTTTCGTTAATTATGTAATTTCAGTATAATATAGTAAGAACTAATTTAAATATGCCTAAGTATATCGATATAATAAAACATGATTTTTATTGATAGGCCTATATACTGGTGTTGAATTCCTACAGTACTAAATTAGATTGGAATCGTGTTATTATAGCTTGTATAAATTGTTTTTAGTGATTTTGATTCACCTATCACCTGATTAAAAATATTCCTAACTTTTGTTTAAAAACATAATTTCGATTAATTAATCGTTATATATTAAAAAATTCTTGTCAAAATTTTGCCAGAAACGCTAAATATGGTATTATTTCCACTCATAGCTAATAATTGTAAACATGGAAGCATACGTTCGCAAACCTGTCTTCTATTGTTATAGTGGGTCCGCGTGCGATGTTTATCTGTCCAGTTTTCCCACCAGGTAGAACATTTTAGAAACAAGGGTTGAACCTCCCGTTTGCGCTTGAGATAGGTTGGTGTCTAGCCTACAAAGCTAAGCTCACCAATGAACAGCCGTGTATCCATTCAATTGGAATTAAATTATTCATACAGTTTATGTTGTCAGGTGATAATTATTTTACACCAGAAATTTGCTCATTGTTTATAACATATAGGTTAGTCAACCAAATCAACAAGTTATGCATGTTACATAATAAGTATGTATTGTAGGCCTTACACACAGAAATAAATGCAGACAGTTGTAATTTTCATCAATACTAAAAATTAATTGATAAACACCACATGTAAAATATATCAATATCACGACCATTGGTGTTGGAGAATGTATGTCCCAACATAAATCGTAGTAAATTCGTCGTAAATTCTTAGAATAATTCTATAACTATAAAACATTGCATCCAGTCAATCGAGCATTCAACCGGCCCAGCTTTGCTTCAAATTCTTTTGTCGAAAACTTGAAATAAAGATGGGAAACAAAATGTTTTCATCGAAACCCGAACATAAGATCTATTGTCGTTCTACCCGTGAAAAAGGTATCATATTTTCCATGGTCATCTACAACGTTTTATATGCACTTTTATCTTATTCACATTTCACGTTCCCATCCTGGCTATTTTGACGCTTAATAATTGATTATGTAAATAGTGAAGTTTGCCACCAAATGTTTTGGGAGCGAGATTCTGCGAGGCTGAAAGCTGTTCATTTGAATTGTGTATTGCACCTTCCACTTTTTAAAAACAACAATTCACATGCGTTTTGTTGAGCTCTATAGGAATCCGATTCGCAGACCTTCCCAAAAATCACTCAAAGAAAAAATAATCATAGAGATAAGTTATTACTTATTATGGTATTATAGCTACTCGTAAACACTAATAATAACCTATGTACACATTTTGTACCAGATATGACATAATATGTAGCATAGTACGGTACTTTAGTAGATTACTAAGAAATATTTCCAATGTAAATTAATTTTAAAACAAACTCAAATCCCTCTTAAAGAACAAGGCATACTACTTAGTAGATGTTTTTTAAAATGATAATTGGTAAACACACGAACCAATTTGTGTAGTGTTATGTGTAGAGATACGTTTTTTTAGCATTTAAATGTAGGTTATTTAGCATTAATTTTTTCAAGATTAGCATTTTGTAGCATCTATATTTTTTCCTTTCCACCAAAACCCTAAAGGTGAGGTGTTTCTTGCACTTCTAATTGTTAATGATGAATTATAGGAACATTTCAATTCAATATAGCCATAAGAAATGTTAGAATACATTGCCAAACTAGTTCTCTACGGGTATGGAAAAACATAATTTTTAGCAAATTAGCATTTTGTAACATTTTACCAAATTTTTGTTCACCGTTTAAAAACCTAAAACGCAAAAATAAGTATCTCTAGTTATGTGTTATAAATTGTTAAATTAGGTATTGAAACATTTAGACCTACAACTTGTATGCCAAGACATGTAGCATTAGTAAGTAGGTAACTAACATATTAATTTGTAAATGTAGGTCCTACCCTTTCCATATACCCTTACTACAAAATGTATTTTTATTATCTTAGGGTTCAACTGTGTGATGTAAACATAAAACTATGAATAAAGCAACGATCTATTCTATTCAATTCTACCACACGTACTTCTTACAAATTTTGAACAAAGTAGGCCTACACACATTACTGAGATGCATTAATTGTTGATCTAATTGAGACAAAACATCTGGACACTGGCGAACCACGATTCACACAATCGCCCCCACCCCTTCTACGCTGGAAATGCGAGCCAAGCGAGAACCTGTCACACAACTCAACTTGTATAGCGCGACGCGCTACAAAAATTACAAAAACCCAAATAAATCATCAAAATTATTATCTTATTGTAGACGTGCACACAGGTAATTGTTTTAACACACTTTTAATGCAACAGTAACAGTAAAATTTAGGCACGTTATTAATAACAACTGAAATGTTTATATAGGTTTACATTATGTGTTGCACTTTCCAAATTGTAATAAAAAAATCGTGAAATCCATGCTTTTTCAGTACTTTGAAGTAAGTTCGGAAATTATTAATGAACTAGTGTAACTGTTTAGAAAAAATGTGAAACTATAGATACAAAGAGTATGAATTTTTTTCATTACGCAAAAAAATGCGCATCAATTCGACGATTTTCAGAAGAGCAATTACTTCAATTCGAAGCTATGCTGAGCCGCTTCAAACAAGCCCTGTTGAACCCTCTTTTAAGTTACGTACCGGTACTTGAGTCTCGACAAAAATTCATTTAATAAATGTTTACGTTACCGCTAATGCGTTAATTTCCAAGGTTACTCCCCAACTCTGTTAATCATCACAATGTCAAGATTTATTCCCTCATTCTGAAGCCTGGTCTTGTGAGTGTGAATATATATATATATCTTTTGTCAGGGATGCGTCTTGGGAGCTCGTCCCAGATGCTTTCCGGGAGCTATTGATAAAGCACAACCAGTGTGATGCCCGCGAGTGCTTGTGTCCGAAGGGCCGCAAGACAAACGAGAAGGGTACTCGCTACGAGCTTGTCATGTGCAGCTTATGTGGAGGCCAGGCGTCCCACATCCATTGTTCACATCTTCAATGGGCCGATCCACAATACGCGTGCGATACATGTTACAAATTTGGTAAGTTTCCATGATGTGGTCTGTTACTGGAGTAGGCCTATAGTCTCTGATCTGGGATCTGATAATTACTTTTTCATTGTTCTTGATTTTAGCGGACCAACCGAAGCAATTAGCTCCAGATGATGATGAGGAGGAGGAAGAAGAAGAAGAAGAAGAAGACAAAGACAAAGACAACAACGACAAAGAAGAAGATGAAGATGATGAGGAGAAAGAAGTTTCTGAAGACGAGGATAAAGAAGTTTCTGCCGATGAGAAAGAGAAAGAAGTTTCTGAAGATGAACGAATTTCCGTAGACAAAAATGAATCTGAAGACGAACAAATGTTGGTCGATGACGACAAAGATTCTGAAGAGGTTACACAAAAAAAGGAAGAGATAACTGAGAAATTAAAGACTGAAATAAAACTGGACTCGCATGCAGAGGTAGACGACGTTAGTCGGGCCGTGAGAGCCAGTAGTGTGAAGTCTCCTCAGCCTCTCTCTCCAGGTAGGCAAAGCGAGGGTACGTCTCGGAGTTGGATCCCAGATGACGGGAACTTCTCGATGAGAAGACGAAGAGTGAGACCTGCCCCAAGCGTCAAGAGGAAGATTTCCACTTCGCCAAGTGCAGCCCTTGAGGAACTTATCATCCTCAGCGAAAGCGAAGACGACGACGACATACAGATCATCAACCCAGCTGCGAATTTGCATAATGAGGTGGTGGCGGCTGACGGCTCAAAGATCCCCGTCCTGCGGTTCAGCTTACAGCTGAGACGGTGCTCAGACATGGAGATCGAAGGCGACGTCAAGGTCAGCTCCGTGGACTTGGACATATCCGATACTGGTTCGGAAGAGGTGAAAATCGAAGGATACGCACCGGGAATACCAGGATTTGTGAATCGGAATGTGACCATTAGACCTGTAAAAATTAAGCCCCCTTCGAGACCAAATTCTACATCCCCAGAGCTAAGTATTATTGACAATTGTACATCCCCAGAGCTAACAATAATTGACATAGATGAGCCGAATTCTCAACCCAAGAGAATATCTCCCCAAAAATATTTCCCGAGACCAGATAACTATAATTTGCAGGAACAACAACAGAAGTTGCGAAACGTACGTCAAAACCAGAACGATGCTGTGGACAGTACTGTCGCTAAAAAACAGTTGGACCAAGATTCAGCGAGTGACCAGCAACACATGAACGCTGGTGCAAGGCGAAGATTAAACCGAAGCTTCATAAGTTCACAATTGCCAATAATTCAGAACCAGCAGTCATCCTCGTCACATTTGCAGGCCTCTCCCCAGGTGTCAAGACCAGCTGCACAACAGGCTTCGCAAACAAACAGCAGGCTTGTGCCGCAGCAACCAAATATCCAACGATCACCTCAAAACACGACACAACGGACACAAAACCTCATCTCACATTCTTCTCAAAAAGAAACTTTACAACAGCCTGGGAGTTACGTCCAACAACAACAAGTTAATACTAACCTGCCACAAAATACAACACGACAAATAGGGAGATTTACACAACGTCGAGCCAATGTCCAACAATTGCCTCAAAACACAACCCAACAAATAGGCAACTTCACCCAACAATCTCCTCAAAAGGAAACTTTACAACAGACTGCAAGATACATGGAGCAACAAAATCAAAAAACAAATACCCAGCCATTGCTAAAAAGCAAAATGAATCGATTGGCCCGGCGCCAAACTAATGACCAGCAATTGCCCCAAAACACCAATCAACAAGTGGGAAACTTTACCTTGCAATCACCTCCAAAGGATACTATGCAACTGCCTGGGAGATATGTACAACAACAACAACAACAACAGCAGCAGCAGCAGCAACAAGTCAATAGCCAGCAATCGCAACAAAAGACATACCAACAAATGAGTGCCCGACGTCAAACCAATGCCCAGCAATCGCCTCAAAACACCAATCAAATAATGGGAAACTTCCCCTTACGATCACCTCAAAATGGTTTGTTACAACAGACCGGGATGCACACACAACAACAAGTAAATCAATTGCCACAAATCTCATACCAGCAAATGAGTGGTGTCGCACAATGCCAAACCAATGCCCAGCAATCGCCTCAAAACACAAATCAACCACTAGGAAACTTAACTTCGGTATATCCTCAAAATGATACTATTCAACAGGCCGGGAGATACGTACAGCAACAAGTAAATAACCAGCAATTGCCACAGAATGCATACCAACAAATGAGTGGTGTTGCACAGTGCCAAACCAATGCCCAGCAATCGCCTCAAAATGTCAATCAACAAATAGGAAACTTAACTGTGAAATCCACTCAAAAGGATACTATTCAACATACCGGGAGATACGTACAGCAACAAGTAAATAACCAGCAATTGCCACAAAACACATACCAGCAAATGGCAAGAGTCGCAAAGCGTCCAGTAAATAGTTTTAACCAAACAACGTCACAAATTATGACAGGATTGGCTCAACAGAACACTAGTCTGATTGCACAGCATCTCAATACCCCTCCAAAAGCAACTTTTAAACAGCTTAGTAGTAATGAAGGGCAAGACTCTTCTGTTCAGTATTTGGGAGTTTATGCACATACTCAGCAATTGAATGCGAGTCCTGGTGGCCGTAAAAATTCCAAGCCACAAAGTGTGCCACTGAATGTGCAAAGATTATCAAACCAAAGTCTACAGCAGGTTCCTGTAGCTTCAAATCTCCAGCAACAGTTACAACAGGTGAACAATCAAAATCTGCAACAGACAAACACGAGAAATCCCCCACAGTCAATTGGACAACGAGATGCGATTGCCAGGCAAAGGAATCGGATTTTCCGTCGAGCTCCGGGATCGTGCAAGCCGTCTGCCGGTAGCTCTCCCGAGATCATTGAAGAGAGTCCGAGCCAAACGACCGTTCCCGTGAACACCAACCTGCCCACACCTCCAAAACGAGCGCGCTATTCTAATCAAGCGGACTCGAATGTGCAGAAGGACATGAATGCGTACAACTCTGTGGACGGTTACGCCAACGCGAAGCCCCCTAGCTACGACGAGGCGACACAGTACATGTACACACCAAACAATCCTCAGAGTCTCATCACCTTCGCAGACGGTTCGTACTACACGGACACGGGCGGCATGCAGTCGAACCTCGTCACTGTACCCAACTATTCCACAGACGCATCGGGAATGCAGCAGAATCTTATCTACGTGCAGGACAACCGATTCAACCAGGGAGTGCAGTATGTCCCAGAGTCCGTCAATTCGAAACAGAACTTGCTTGTACAGCCAAACAGGGGGACCCTGGTCACGGTCAACCAATCACCGCAGACACAGTTCTACTTGTCCACTCAGCCGCATGGGCCAGCCGTTATCCAAAACTATATCAACACAATGCCACAACAGGTAATTTAACCTTATTCTATTTATTTTAAAACTCTGTATGTATGTATGTGGTGAAAAGATTGCCAAAGACTATCATGAAGTGGAGTAGGCTGTATGCCTACGTTCAAAATTGGTAAACATCTGCGATTGTAGTACCGGTACCGGTATGCAAAATAACTTTCTCATGAATAAAAAATAGCTTCTAGATAGTCGGTCTACCTCCTACCTATATACAAATCACTTCATGTGAATTTAAAAGGATACTGTCTAATCTTATAGAAATAGGCTGGTAACAGACGTACCAGTGTAGGAATTAAAAATTGCTTTTTTTAATAGATTTCCTTTGCTACTCTTAGTTTTGCTATCTGGTCACACCGTAGCATAATTTATTCTGTTCTATTATGTTGGTCAGTAACATCCCTAGATATGAAACATAAAAAGAATCACACTTTGTTTCCATCATTCAGTAAAATTGAAATTTTCTAAAGCAGACAGTACCAGACCAGTAGCCTACAGCAATGACCTCTGACATCCATCAGGATGGGGAAGAGTTTCCACAATGGTGTCAACAACTGCGTATGAAACTGGCTCCTCAATTGTAAATACTATGATTTGGTTATGGTTTTCAAGTAATTCACCTCAACTATACCTTCCAAAATCCTTCTAAAATTTTGGATGCAAACAGTTGTGTACTGATAGGTACTAGTTTTTATGATAACTTGATGGTTACAAATGCACCAAATCTAATTCTTGGTGCCTCATTGTTATTTAAAATAAATATCTACCAAGTGCTAAGATTCTCCTAGTGCAACAGATTGTCCAAGTTCACTTAATTCCAGGTCCGGTATAAAAATATTGTTTATAATTTATAATAATTCACGGTACCGCCTACCGCATGCGTAATATTCGGTCTGGTCCGGCACCTCCACCGTCACCTCTTATTTTGCACATTAAAAGGTTCAATTTCGCGATTTAATTCGCGTTTTGACCAGTTTGTTACAATTTTGTTTGTTATTTCGCTCTATACGCGAAATTTTGCAAAATTCGCATTTTCAAAATGAGTTTTTTCCATCTCTAAATGATGTAATTCGTCAATAATAATACATATTTGGTAATAAAAACGACATTTAAAAAAATTCGCGGATATCGTTATCACCATTTTTCACTAACTCTACAGTCATTCTCGAGGGCCTGGTACTGAATACATATTGCACTTCCTGATGTCATCCCTGATATTGTTGACCCGCCACAGCAGTTTTGTGTTGCTATGTCCGGGGGCTGACAATACTTCCCTCTCTACTTACAGTGTTTTTCTTCCCACCCCAACAGTACGTGGATGGCTCCGCTGCAAGTCCCTCCAGGCATGGCCGTATACAACGTGCCTATCATAGCGCCCGCTCCTCAGCCATCTCCGCAGCAGCCGATTCAGCCAGTTCAAGGTAAGTTAAAACTTTAAGTCATTCTTGGTCAAAAGTCAGCTGGGTGTATGCACGCATTTTTCTACACCCCAATTAATAATAAAAAACTATATGTTCCCATTCATGCACATCTTTAAATAAATAAATAAATTTGTTTTTAGAGTCTACCCTCTCAGTCATATAACTGATTTTCAGTGTACTATTTATACAATAGTAAACCTAAACACTAAACAGTTCTACTACTTGGAATTAACAAATTAAAGAATTCAACCCAAAGGGGTTAAAATTGGATAGTTACATGAAAAAAAAATGTTTTTCATGCAGAAGTTGCACACTTTTTCTTTAATTAATTCAATGTCTTTTTTAAACCAAGGTTAGGTTCTGTATGTCGTCCTATCACATATAATTAAATACATTAAATTGAACAAAGTTCCGAAGTAGCCATGTTGGCCGTTACTTTCTCATTCTCCATCTCGCTAAAACTTGTGTTGTAATTTGAAGTGTACAAGAAAATCAGTTCTTGCTACTTACTAGGTAGACTTTAAAATTTAGGTATGATTAATTTGGCTTGAGCAGCCTTGCTCTATGCATGAGAGTCTGATGATGGAGTTGCGGGAAAATAGCAAATTTTGATGTTGGCAATTGAATTTTTAATACGGAGCATTTGGCTACATTTGTATTGGCTATACACAACCCATTACACAATCAATACACATAGCTTCAAATCAAATCATTTCGGAATAAACCCCTGCATTCTGCATCATAACTTTTGTCTGAGCTCAACCAATGGTCTTGAAACAGGGTTGCCGTTTTACGGATTTTATCCATTTTAGCGGATTTTGCGGGTGCATAACAGATCGACGGATTTTTATTCCAATTTACGTATAAAAAATACATGTTTTACGCTGTTTCCAACTAGGGCTGGGCAACAAATCTATATTTCAATGCGATATCGATCAGTGGGAATATTTTCGAACGAAATATCAAAATTTACACAAAAAATGCTAAATTTCGTAATTTTGGTGGAGGTGCCGGGTAGGTAGTCAAAATTAAATCCTGGCTGGATCATGGTGGAGGTGCCGGGTCATAAAACGCAATTGTGAGAGATCGTAAAAATTGTTAAAAATGCATTTATGGTGATACCTTGTCAACCCTATTTGGCCTCAAATCATTAAAAATAGGCCTACTCTTCTACGGTATTTTTTTATATTTCCAATTTTTATTACAACAGTTACATTTTGATGTATCAATATTATATCAAAATTGGTACATTTAGGCATTAAAAGGATTTTTATTTTTAAGGATTTATGTAGGGATGTGCAAACGTTTGGAATTCGAACTCAAACTTTTTTTAAGTTCGAGTTCGAAAAAAGTTCGAAGCTGGATTTTTTTTATATTTTTCCCTTTTTTTAAAATACTTGTTTACTTTATAGTTTGGAATGAATGGATATTACATAGCACTGCAGTTCCTGCTACCGTACCGGTACCCAACTGAATCAGTAAAACTATAATTTCTGGGAAAACTAACAATAATAGTTGTGTTTGACCGGCTAGCAACCCGTGGTGATATCACCTTAAATAATAATTAATTAATTAATTGTTGTAATATTACCATTTCAAATATTTACTTGACTGTAGTTCATTGTTGTGTCTGCATCTATGTACTAATTAGATTTATTTAGTTGTCCTCCTTTGTAAATCAGTTTTTTAACTGAATAGGATCTAGACGTTAAATAAATAATTAAAATTTCGTAATGCCATTTTGTTTTCAGATTGTCAACCAGTGTTGCGCCCCTCATTGCCGCAGAGGCCCCAGGTCATCAGTCGGAGCCCGGATGTTGTTATCCTAGACTAAAGGAAGCCACAGTAGGCGGCGTTGACATCCAAGTCCTAGGACGTTCTCATTTGAATGTGAGTAGGCATGTCTTTAATTTAATTCAATTCGTGTAGGGACTATAGCGTATTAAGGCCTATTGAGTGTTTAAGACTTTTGCAGGTTTAAATAAATAAATGAATGAATATCTTTGTATTTAGAGGCTGCCCACTCGCACTGTCATATAACTGATTTTCATTGGGGGACATTTAACCAAAGCGACCAAGCCAACCATGTAGGCCCCGATGCAATCGACGAGCAAGTGATAACCTACCAAAGTATTACTATTTATTATAGGGTTGCCGTTCGATATGAATTTGAATATCAATAATAGCGCATGTGCAATATATTGATATTTTTTACGTCAATCGATAACCGAATAAAAATTAGGCCTCTTCTTTCTTGCATACCGATGCGGACCGTGGACCTTTTGCGAGTGCATCCTTTTGTTCCTTCTATTTGCTCAAAAAGGTTTTTTCCTCGCTAGTGACGTCTTTCAGCCCCCCCCCCCCACGCGTGGCTGGCTGGCCCGACGAGAGCACGCTACGTAATGTAAACAGATGCTACCCGGCTCGTAAGTTGTCTTTTTGAAGGTCGTGCTTCTCGGAAATCTTAGTTAGCTGTGAAGTTTCGTTTCAACTTTTGTTGTGATTGTCGTTTATTCATTTACGAGATATTATCAGTAACTATTCAATCATGGGCGTCCGCAGGATTTTTCCCAGAGTAGTGCGCTTTGCTTTACAAAGTGCTGAAAGCGGGACATGCCGGGGAGGGGGGGGGGGTGGGGGGGTGGAGAGCACTTCCCCTTAAAACTTTTGTAGCTTAGGTTTTTTTTATCACGAACACGTTTAAACGACTTTGGATTGGTCCTGCTAACCAGTATAGCCACCCTCATTTCTGAGAATTAGTAGCTCCTTACACAAAAGATACAATAGGCTCCTTGCATGAATTTTAGATTTAAGTTAAACGTATCACTCTTTATAGAATAAAACGTCCTGAATCCAAATATCACGTTTATTTTAGATAAAAAAAATGTTTTGATATAGATATTGTGACTTCAAGTGCCCTATTTTGGAACATACTGCAAAATGCGCTGTGATTGGTTGTTCCCATTATGACGTACGAAGATATGAAGCCTAGGTATGCACCGCCCTATGTATATATATTTGAAGGTATTTGTTTACATACCTACATCCAGATGGCGGTGGCTCTACGTCATCCTTAGCCTCGAATAGACAAATCTTTGGATAGACAATAGGCTAGGCTAGCCCTGACCTACATTAATTATTAAGGTCCTAGCCTATACCTGGCCTAGGCCCTAGCCAGAGTCCACATTCACACAGTCACAACTCTTGCTGCAGCGTGTATTTCAGTTATGTTTCTCAAAGCAAGTATTTCACAAAGCCACTCAAATAATTACCCTATTACATAAACATGAAACATATTAATACATAATTAATGTATGGTAGTCTATACCCTAGCTACTAGATTTTGCGTCGGGCTTTGTGTATGGTATGTTGTTGTTGTTAGGGTTACCAACTTGGGTCAACTAGAATTCCGGACAAAGCTCTAATTTTAGTGGGCACACAAGGGGTCTGGGGCGAAACCCCAGCCGGCGGAGGCGAAAAGTTTTTGGACCCTTTTAACCTTCAAAACAGCCGGATACGTAATTTAAAGATTCAATGACTTGGATATATCGTTGGATTGGAATCTGGGATCAACTCATACATTAATTATAAATTATAATAACAAAGCTTACAATTTAATTCTAGCATTTTGTTTAATTTATTACGTAAAAACATTTCGGAAAGATGAAATATGGTTAAAAGTAAGGCTAGGCATCGACGTTTTATCGATGTTGGGAGTATTTTTCGACATCGATTTTTTGTGTGTAAATCGATGTTTTTTAAAAATTAATTGTGTACAAAAAAAAATTAAAATTTTCAATTCCCGCTTAAAATGTCTGAAAATTCATTTTTACGCGATAATTTCAAATTACAATTGTTATGTCGCAATTTGAGGTAGGCCTACTCTCAACAGTTACGTAATCACTTTGCTCGCGTAAGTTTGAATGGCCCGCCGCTGAGCGCTAGAGCGGCCTTGTATCTGTTGCCTAGCAACGGAAGGACCACTCCCCTCCCCACACCCACCAACTCGCCGCGCCGATCGAGGCAAGGCACTAGACTCTCGCTCTCGCTTCACCGCTCCCTCTCTCTCACTCCCTCGTGGGAGGGGCATCGAGGGGCCCGTCACAGGCGCGGCCAATCCGCGTCCAGCGCCGAGACAGCGCGCAATTCATATTAACGCAAATGCGAGAAAAGGGCGTTTATGTCGATAGTATATCGTAATATGATTAAAAAGTGATACTTTTTTCGTTGGGAACTTTTTTACGCGATTTTATTCTCATTTTGTGGGGGGGGGGAAATCGATTTTTTCAATTTTGATGTCGATGACGAAAATTTTTCGACATCGCGATTCGACATCGATTATTTGACTTCGATGTCGATGTTGCTATTTAACATCGATGCCCAGCCTTAGTTAAAAGTTATAAAAAATGAAATCCAGTTTAACGTTATCCAATTTGTAAATTATTAGTAGAGGTAATGAGAAATGGTGATATAAAAACCCAAATTTCGTTTTAAAAAACCCAAATTTCGCGTTTTTCGCGATTTCAAAAAAATTGCCAAAAAAGTTACTAAAAAATCAAAAAATCATAAAAAAAAATTGTATGCACTGTTATTTTGGTATACTATCTTCGCGGAAGCCGTGATACGCGCCGTTATTTTGGAGGTCTATTTCCGTGAAGCCCGTGACGTCACGGTACCCCGCCTACCGCGCGCGTAATATTCGGTCTGGACCGGCACCTCCACCAAAACTGGACCGGCACCTCCACATCGCTTTACATTTTGCACACTAAAAGGTCCAATTTCGCGATTTAATTCGCGTTCTGACCAGTTTGATACAATTTCGTTCGTTATTTCGCGCTAAACACGAAATTTCGCGAAATTCGCGTTTTCAAAATGTGTTTTTTCCATCTCTTAATGTTGTAATTCGTCGACAATATTAAATTTTAGGCAATAAAAAGCACATTAAAAAAAATTCGCGAATTTCGTTATCACCATTTTTCACTACCTCTAATTATTAGGTATTATTATATTTTGTTGAACAATAACTATTTACTAAAATTAATGATGATTTATATAATTACCGTGGTCCGTAGGTACCATTTACTAGTTTCCATCTAGTGCCATTGTTATTTGAACGTTAATGCCAGCTTTACTTTTTACAGCTTTTACTTTTTGAAAGAATACTTTTTTTCACTTCTCGCAGCTTGCGGAAGTTCTTTGTTTTTGGCCCCTTTTTTAAAAAAACTCCATACACGAAAAGTTAAGGGTAGTGGTAGTGGGACAGGGCAGTCACGAGCACGACTAGCTAGGAGTAGGACTACGGAAAGGCGGCTACATGAAAGAAACTAACTTTTATTCCAAATTACCAAACCAACTGATGTACCAACTTTAGAGAGAAAAAACACTAATTCACTGCAATACTCTGAAATTCAATAAAAATTGACACACATTACATTTAATGTAGTACAATATGACTTTTTCACAAATTCCGGACAAAGTGCCGTCCGGAATGAGGCAATTCCTCTTTCCGGACAAAGGCATCAAAATCAGGACTGTCCGGAGAAATTCCGGACGGTTGGCAACCCTAGTTGTTGTTGTAACTAATGCCACGGTCCTCTAGATATGTATGCTTAGCTGCAGGTATTGGGTATCGACCGGACCAAACATATCATAGTACGTCACAGCTATGGTTCAAGGTCAAATCACCGTTTTAAAAGCAAGCTTTTTATTTATTTTGTATAAAATCCATTTTTACCTTTTATTAACTAATTCTTTTTTTAATACCAATGAAATCAAAAGAGCTACATGGAAAAAGCATAAAAATTACTGTATTTATGCGAGTATAGGCCTGGGGTATATTTGAAATCGTCAAGTTCAAAAAGTGGGGTGCGGCCATTATGTGAAGCCATTTATCAATAGTATTTATATCCAAATCTTTAAAATCTGAGTGGTCAAAATAAGGGTGCGGCCTTTACTCGAGGGCGGCCTATAAGCGAGTAAATACGGTAGTCATGCAAATAGCCCAGGGCTGCCACTGATATTTTTTTCAAATCCTGTTGGAGGACGTTAAATATCCGCAAATATCTGTGAAAAGTCTAAAAACGGTAATTTAATTGATCAAACTATGAAAATGGCTAAATGTGATGTTTATATTTGTTACCATCATAACCTAAAAGTTGCCAAGGGCCTAGGCCTATTAGCAGACGATAATAAATGAGCCAGAAACGCCCGTGGTTGCTTTGATTAAGATTGCATAAAAATGTAAAATGTTATTTATTGACAGAAAATCCGTTTTAAACATAAAAATCATATTTTCTGACCTGGTTAAAAAATTCTAGGCCTAGGCCTAGGCCTTATGAATGTTGCATCACAATTTTGACCTAGGCCCATGTGTTGTGTTCTATAATAACATTGCAGAACTAGTAAATAACATTTTAATCATATTCTAATTCCATTTTTCACGTTTAAGATCACATAATACAAACTTTATAAACAAAAACAAAAGAAAACAATTTTGTAGGCTGCAATCTCCATTGTTTGTTCTTGGCTGTTCAATTTAACTTGCATCCTCCATTCCTCCCAATAAGCAACAGCTTGGTTGTTTCTCCATAAAAGCAGTTCCTACTATGTCTGGGACACGGCTCCGCCCCCTATCGAAAGTCGAATCGATTTTAGCAATCGAAATTAGCCCGCCCAGATTCAAATATACGAAAATAAGCATAGAAAACATAATTAACAAAATATCCGTAAATAAGACAAAAAATCCGTTTATCCGTTTTGCATCTTTAATATCCGTAAAAACGAATAAAATCCGTTAAAACGGCAGCCCTGAAATAGCCTATTGTAATTACTAGGAAAACGCTTAAGTCCCGCCGCGTTGTTGGATGAGCGTAATTGGTGAATTGAGCTGCCATGTGTTATGCGAATTTTCTGTTGTTCTGTGAAAAAATCATTACTAAGTTGAATTTTTTTTTAAATTTAATTAAATTTAATTAAAAATTTAATTTTTTTAAATTTTGTTAATTAATCGAAATTGTTAAAAAAAATCGTAAAATTGCGATTTTTATAAGAAATAATTTCTTGATTGCGCTCAAATTTAACACTAATATATTAATTTATAAAATTAGGGTTCTGCGATAAAATCATTACAATCGGATAAAGCATGTAGGTGTTATAAGTCAAAGAATTGTTTAAAAAAAGAAAAAACCTGTAAAATTTTGATTTTTATGATAAATATTTTTTCAATTGCGCTCAAATTTCACAAGAATATCTTAATTCATAAAATAAAGGTTCTGTGCAAAAATCATTAAAATCGAATAAAGCATGTAGGTGTTATAAGTCGAAGAAATTTTTCAAAAAACGAAAAAAATCGTAAAATTGCGATTTTCATGAGAAAATTTTTTCCGATTGCGCTAAAAACGTGGCAGTTCTAAGTTCAGAGATTTCGAAGGCCTCCATAAAATTTCATAGCAATCGGAGTATCGGTTTAGCTGGAATCGTGTGGACAAACAGACAAAAATACAAAAAAAAAGAAAGAAAGAAAGAAAGAAAAAAAAAAAACATTCCGGATTTTTTTCTCCAGTGTAGTAGAATGGAATCTTCGCTTCGCTTGCTACGCTCATCAAACAAGCTAGATGAAAGGGTAGACCTCTGACCTCCCGAGGTTTGTACAGTCAATAGATCCAACAATATCATATAAAAAATCATGCTATCAAGTATAAATAATTTTATTACTAGGCTGCTTCGCGAACGCTTTTTTCGTCGCGTTGATGGATGAGCTTTTTTCCTAGTTTTTAGTTTGCGTTGGATCTCTTTACTTTTGCAAGGGCTTTTTGAATGCATGGTGATTGTTGTCACGTTTCTATTGTTATTATTAGGGTTGGGACTTGACATCGATGTCGGAGCAAAATTGGCTTTCGATTCGACATCGATTTCGACATCGACATCAAAAAATCTGTCAGAACCATGTATAATGTATGTATGTATGTATGTATTTTACTTTTTGCATTATAACATTGCCTATTTTTACATTAAAAAACAAAGAAAAAAATTGCCATTTTTTTTCGATGTCGAAAAATAATTTTGATGGCAAATTTTTTTTTGATGTGATGTCGAAATTATTGGTTTGACATCGATTTTGAATTTATAATCGAACCCAACCCTAGTTATTTTACCTTAAAAAACTCATATTACAACCTTTATTCTATGGATTCTGGCTAACTTTTTAACTTTTTCTTTCAAAAGGCAATTACATCACCATTACCTTAATGTACATGTAAAATATGAACGTTGTAGCCCCACCCGTTTAGTCAGAATCAGCCCAAATATCACAAAAAAATATATTGCATTAAAAATCGAAAAAAATCGTAAAAGTACGATATTCATGAGAAATATTCCTTCGATTATACCCAAAAAGGTGGCAGGTCTAAGTTCAGAGATTTCGAAGGTCCCCTCCAATTTTCATCAAGATCGCATAATATGCCGTTTGACCGGTAGAGCGCGAACAAACAGACAGAAAAACAAAAAACAAACAAAAAAACACCCAAGCTAATTTTTTTGGGGGGGTCAGTGAAATTGAAGTCTTCTCTTCGCTCATCCAATTATCACATTTAGGGGTGTGCGGGAAAGGATTTTTTAGATTCGCGACGGGATAGAGAAATTTTCCGACAACTAAATAAATAAAATGGGACATCTTTATATCACTTAATCAAATACAAAATTGTAAAGGATCACCAAATTAATCACATTGACTCACAGTTTGACTTTAGGCTAGGGCCTTGGCCTAGGCCTAGCTACTTGTAGGGCCTAAGTCCCTAAGTATTTGTATTTATCTTCGTCTAAGTCGAGAGAGGAGCCCATCAGTGGGCCTATGACTGTCACAACGGGGGGGGTGAATCATGTAGGCATCAGGAAAGGAAAGGTACAGGAGCATATGCAGTCGGAAAACTAAATAAGATGGGGGTAAGGATGATGTGGAGCAGTATGGGTCTGGCAAAGCGATAGATAATCATGTAAATACCATAGACCCTAGGCAGCATGTATCAATAAGTATACCAACTACCAATCAAAGTCAGGGTGGTCATCTAGATTCACATTTACCTAATCTAAAAAAGAGTGGGTTAACACTATTGCATCAAAACATAAGAGAGCCTCAACTAACCTCTCAAAACCCTGTAAATAAGAATACACCAAGGAAAAGCCTCACATGTTATCACATAAATATAAGAAGTCTGGAAAAAAAGTAGAAGAATTAGAAATTTTTGTTGATTCAGCGAAACGCGAAATCGATATTTTATGTATTTCGGAGCACTGGTTACAAGCAGGGCATGAAGAAGCTCTTCAAATTAATAACTTTACCATGGCTGCCAGCTTTGGCAGGGCTCGCAATAAAGGAGGAGGAGTTTGTATCCTTATAAAGAAAAATAGTTTCTTGGAATATTACCTTCGCAAAGATATTTGTAAAATGGCTAAAGAGAAGCAACTAGAACTATGCTCAGTGGAAATCACTAAGCCCTTACAATGCATAGTGATTGCCATTTACCGGCCACCAGGAAAGGAGTCACTCTAGTGGTTCCATAGCAAACTGGATTCATTGCTACAGCAAGTAGCAACAGAAAAGAAACCAGTGATTATCTGTGGAGACTTAAACATCGACATTCTAGACAACGTAGCAAGCAACCAACTTGAAGAAACCGCAAGACTCGCAGGCTTCCGGTTACTAAACTACGAAGCTACTAGAATTACCTAATCCTCACAAACAGCCATAGACAATGTGTTAACTAACTCCAATGAGGTGAACTTCCTCGGAAATGTGGATCCAGGACTATCTGATCATGCAGGTCAATTAATTGAAGTCAATTACATTGGCAAGACGGGAAAGAGTAAAAATTGCACTAAGAGTCTAAGGAGATTCACCCCTCAGAATTGTTCCAACTTCTCAGCAAAACTGGCAGACCTAGACTGGGATGATGTTTACAATGCAGTAACCGTGGATATAAAATTTAATAACTTCCTTCGTAAGTTCCTACCTATGTTCTGGGAATGTTTTCCCAAAACTCTTACCAAACCATCTCAGCAAAGAAATAACAAGGAATGGTTGTCAAATGACATCAGAGAAATGGCAAAGACGAAAAGAGACATTTGATACCTAGCAAAGAGAAATCCTGAAGGACCAGCATCCTTGGAACACAAACGCCTAACCAAGCTTCTCAGAAGAACAGTAATGTCAGCCAAGAAAGCTTATCATCAAGCAACAATTGCAAGAGCAGACAACAAATCAGCAGCAACCTGGAACATTGTCAATCAAATCACCGGGAAGACTAAAAAGGATGCCCCAGAAATTTCTCTTATAAATGAAAACGGACAAAGAGTGACAAACCAGCTAGAAGTAGCAAGACTCTTGAACAGTTTCTTTGCTAAAGCAGTTGAAGATGTTGTGAATGTACACACGGACACAACGGATAAATGCCTCAAATTGTTGCAAAACACACAACAGCAACCAGACATCCCCGCCTTGCAAATACCCACATTAACACCCAATGACATACTGACAGTTATAAGAAATATGAAACCTAAAACATCAACAGGCTGGGATGAAGTACCAATGCTGGTAGTAAAGAAGTGTGCGCCCCAAATTGTGGAACCTCTTACGCACATTTTTAACCACTCGTTTACCACCAGTCAGTTCCCCGAAAGAATGAAGTATACTGTCATAAAGCCAATTTATAAAAAAGGTGAAAGAACGAATATGTCTAACTATCGCCCCATTGCACTGCCAACGGCATTCTAAAAAATATTGGAGAAGCTCTTCCTTATCGTACTAGTTAAGCACTTGGAAAGAAACAACTTACTGTGCGTTGAACAGCATGGCTTTAGAAAAAATCACTCGACCACATCTGCTGTCCTTCGCGTGACAAATGCAGTGGAAGATGCTCTGGATCATAAACTGAGTGTAGGAGCAGTCTTTTTTGATTTAACCAAGGCTTTTGACACGGTAAACCATGCCACTCTTATAGAAAAACTTAAATTCTATGGAATCACAGGTCCCGAAAACAATTGGGTCAAGTCCTTTCTAACGGGAAGGAAGCAAAGTGTGCGGTTAGGAGATGGTAGCGGAGAAGCAAACTGGGAAAATTCCATTTATGGAATTCCCCAGGGGTCCATCCTTAGCCCCACGTTCTTCAGCATCTATGTCAACGATATGCCAAAAAATATACAACTAGGAACCAAAACCCAGTTTGCTGATGACTTTAGTGCTGTTCTGACTGGCGGTACCACTGACGAGTTAGAGCAAGCATTGCATCAAACAGCTATGGAGCTTGAACAATACTGTCATCCGAATAAAATTGCACTTAATATAAGCAAGACTGTAGCCATTGCTTTTGCCACAAAGGGGGAGCAACCCCACCTGGAGGCCCCGGTCGAGGTCTCCACGGACGCCAAGTTTTTGGGTCTAATCATCGACTACAGGCTAAAGTGGAGTAGTCACATCGACTCACTATGTAAGAAGCTAAGCACAGCATGTTTCAGCATAAAAATCCTAATGAGACAGTGCACTGTGAAAACGGTGAAAACTGCATAGGCCTACTTTGCTCTTCTCCAGTCCCATCTCCAATACGGAGTGCTGTTTTGGGGTGGTGCCTCCGATAGTATAAGGGTGTTTCGACTTCAAAAGCGAGCGATCTGATACATAGCTGCACTACAACCAACAGAATCTTGTCGAGCAGCCTTCAAAACTCTTGATATCATGACACTTCCTGGTATTCATATTAAGGCCTTGGCCCTGTTCATTAGGGACAATCCCTTGCTGACGGTCACAGGAGCCGACGTTCATAACCATGATACAAGAACTGCAGGGAAAATATTCGTTGAGCGGCACAGGCTAAGGAAGCTGGACAAAACCCCACTCCACTTGGGTGTAAAAGTAACAAACTGTCTTCCAAGAGAGATCACACAGGCTCCGACGCGAGATGCTTTCAAGCGAAAGCTGAACGATTTTCTTGTTGACAAGGTCTTCTATAGTACCGGTACCACTGACTTTATTTCAACATATTCTTAACAAACTTTTAAAAATTGACTTATTTTCAATATTCGGAAGCCTTGAGTGCTTCCACATGAATCTGTATGAAATGCTTTTGAATAAATAAATAAATAAATAGGGCCTAGGCCTACCCAAAACGAATAGAGTAAAGAATGGCCTGTGCTTTAGATTAGTTCATGAAGGTTAGGCCTAGGACAAGGGGAAGAGAGGCTAAATTAAGTTAGCTACACGTAGTTGTTAATAATTAACAACTCCAATTACAATTATTACACATATATAAATACAATTATTGTACCTAGGCCTAGATAGGCTACAACTTACTTTATTTTAAACTTACCAAGAGCATTTGGCTTCAGTTGCATGGCTTGAAATTGAGTGTCGTGGGCACTCTTCAGGTGCCTTTGTAAGCCAGATATTTGAGCTCTTTTCCCCTGGTCCTAGGGCCAAGGCCTAGGTTCCATGGGCTAATCTAAACCACAGGCCTTTCTTTCTAACCTAATAATTAATTTTGGGTAGGCCTAGGCCCTTGCCTAAAGTTAATTTGTGAGTCAAGTCATTGTGATTAATTTGGTGAAGGCCTATTTCCCAGCTTTCTCAGGTCAAAAATTAAATTTTACACTGCACACTAGAGATGCTAATGCATCAAGCAGGCACGCGTGAATGCCTCAGTAAATTTAGATTTTAAATCTTCACTAATCTGTAAAATAATGAACGGTGTTTACGTAAACTAGGTACAGTAAGAACTCCATTATCCGATTTACCGTATTAACCGATCTCCATGAAAAAAAATATATATATTTTTATATTTATTTATTTATTTTTAATTTTTTATATATTATTTAAAGTAAAAACTACTCCGTAAATAAAACATAAAAATAAATTCAGACGCCGCGCCGCGCTTTTTTAAATGTACTCGCATACATTTGTAGGCCTAGCGGGAGTATTGCCCATGCCTACGAGTAAGTGCAAGAGAAGATAGATCGGCGATGTATCTCGACTTTCGAGCAGTGTGCGTCGCGCGCATCGCCGGTAACGAGCCTTCCCGACTGAGGCCGATCGTGCTTCGGCCCGGGTGCACTCCATGCGATGCAACGTCGCTTCTGCTGTCCGTCCGCAGCGCCAGACACCAGTGCTTTTACGGGGGTGCGTACTGACCGCACGGCGCACGCACATGAAGACCTGACTTGACTCTTGAGCAGTCCGCCTGCGCGTGCGCATACGATCCAACCGGCAACCATCTCACAGTCACAGCTGATCAAAGATAGTCGTTGTGGAACTAGGTGGAATAAGAATTGCGATGCGATCATGTTTCAACCGATTCACGAAATTCGTAATCACGACGCATTGAATTGTTATTCCTGGGCTTATCTTATTTCTTTCCCAGACTTATCTTGCGACGAGAGCTTCAGCGCGGGCGATATGAGAGGTTTTCCCACATGAGAAAGAGAGCTAGGCCTAGGCCTATGTTTGCATTCTAGGCTTAGGCCTACTGCGTCGAATTTAGGCCTAGACATGCGTTTTTATTACGACATGTAGGCCTAATTGTGTACGTGTGTTTGTGAGCTTGATTTACAAGCTATTAAATCATTTGGTATACCCTGTATGAAGTGTTTTGTGTGTATTTCATGTTCCTTTATCCATTGCATGTGTCATATATCATTTTACCATATCAGGCTATGCTATGAGAGCAAATAAACAAAAAACGTGTCATTCGAGTTTTTCGGTAATCTGAGGTGCCCCCGGTCTCATCCAACTTGGATAATAGAGTTCTTACTGTACTAAATATTATAATACAATAGATATACTACCTTGTCTTAGGTACAAGTAAGGTTTAAAAATGATTTTAAATCTAATATGAACTATTTACTTCCGTCAGAATCAAATAAAACTTCAATTGTTTATGTTATTTTACAGCTTAAACCACACAATCAAGTAAATTAATTACATTTACATTTATTCATAAGCTTACAGTTATACAAATTTTTGTATGGTGGCAAGGTCCAATGGAATTCCAATGGAAGTCCAAGGAATGGGAGAAAACAACTAATTATGCTGTAAATAATGAAAACTAAAACTTCCCTTCAATGTCACTCGTAGTATAATTCTAGAAGATCAAGATGTAGTCAAAATTTGATATGGGTTGCTTGTATTTCCGTGTAAAGATATACATTTATCAGGAGATTTTCTAAACTTGACAAACTGGAAAAGGGACAATCGCATGTCCTTGTGAAATGTGTGAAATGTGTGTGTGTGAAATGTGAAGTGAAATTGAAGTCTTCGCTTTGCTCATCCAAAAACACAGCCCTGCCTTAGGTTGTAGCATTTTGTTCAATCGGCACATATGACATACTTATTTTAACCTTTATTGTTTACAGATACATATTGGTGACAAGTTCATTGGGAATTACAAGATGACACTTCCGCTGTTGAGTACAAATGATCCAAGACTCCGTGATGCAGTGAAACTAGCTTCAAAGAGATCGATGTCATGGGGGCAATCAAAATCAAGAGGTGGATACCATAAAAGGAAGATGCCGATAGCTGTACCAAATCAAACTGAACCATCTCTGCCGGAAGGTGCAGGTAATCACGTAGGAGTTCAGAGTGGTGTTAACTTCCAGGTTTTTCAATTGCATAACATAAGTTGTACAATGGGAGAAAGAAATGGAGAAAGTGCTCAGCATGGTCGTCTCCAGAGAGCAAGTACGGGAAATGGTGAGCAGCGCAATCCACAGAGCTTAAATAATACGCCGGGAGCAAGGAATGGGGGAATCGATCAGCAGGGCAATTCACAGAACTCAAATAGTACTCCGGGAGCAAGAAATAGGGGAAATGATCAGCAAGGGCGTCCACATAGTGGTAATAGTATGCCAGAGACAAGAAGTAGGAGAAATGATCAGCAGGGGCATTCACAGAATGCAAATAGTATACCAGGGGCAAGAAGTAGGGGAAATGAAGAGCGGGGACATTCACAGAGCGCAAGTAGTACACCGGAAGCAAGAAGTAGGGGAGATCAACAGCAGGGGCATTCACAGAATTTGAAGAGTACACCAGGAACAAGGAATAAGGGAAGTGATCAACAAGGTAATTCTCAAAGCACAGACAGCCTGGCAATGTCGAGCAGGTATAAACAACCTTTACCTCCTCAGTTGTCACCTCACAATAAAGTCTCGAGCCAAACTTCCTCTAACAATTTACTGGCTGGACAGTTACCGGTACGTCACCAAAATAAATCTGCAAAAACCCCGTTTTCTCTTGATGCAAAGTTGGTCAGTACTAGGAAACGTAAAAGACGGAAATCCCGGTGGAGCAAAGGAGTTGTCGACGATCGGAAAAAGCAACGCACTAATTCAAGCTCTACCTCTGGAAATATTCAACACTCTACCACTGAATGTCAAGGAGTGAATAAAAAAATTAATAGGCAACATGACCCATCGTCCCCAAAACCCACATCATCAATGAAACCTGTGGTTGAAAATGTTAAAATGACTAGGTCAAGAGTTTCAATGAAGGAGTACACTTTTAAAATGGGTGCCAAAAAGTCTTTAGTTGGCGCAGATCATGATCATTTTTTATTAAATTGGAGGAGGTCTATCAGCGCACCTTCCCAACTATCACCGACAGGAGAGGGAAGCAATGACCTTGACCAGTCGTCTGTCAGTAATGAATCAATAGAAATGGTAGACGTTTCCAGTAATCGAGATGCACAAGATGTGGAATCAAATTCTTTAAGTTCTGACGATGAGTTTAGTGATTGGGCTAGCAGCTACTCTGGTGAGTCTTCCAGTTCTTACTTCGGTCTGAGACAGCGGTCAATGAGTGTTGACACTCTAAGCTCACTAGGTTCCATTCCTGACCCCATTGACTACCCTCGGTCTCGATGTGAAGAAGACGTCGCCGGCACAAGCAATGTCCGAGCATCTACTTCGGAGTTTTACGGATCGAACCTTGCGCTCAATACATTGGAAAACGATGACTCCAGCCCTTCTGGAAGTGATATTGCATGTCCAATATTTGCCAGACAGCAACTGTTGGATCGTCGTCCTGATGTCACTCAACTTCCCAATAGAGTAATCAAATTCAATTTGAGAGGCAGCTCCGACAGTGATGACAACAGTGAGTACAACGGTCTGAATTTCAAATATTTGAAGGAATCATTAAGTGGGGCTCAGAGTGGATTTGAAAGAAGAAGAAGTTTAGGAGAAGCCACTGGATGGAAGGAATTATCTTTAGCTAGAGCTCAGAGGAGATTTGAAAGAAGCGGAAGTGTAGAAAGTGATGTCACTGGACGGACGGAACATGTTTCGCGCAGCCGCCGTAAGTCCACCGGTCAAGACAGAGGTGGTTTTTCTCGTGGAGATCAGTTGGAAAGTCCCCGCAAGTCTACCCCTACCAGTCAAAACACTCCAGAAAGTCCCCGTAAGTCTACCAGTCAAAACATCCCGAGGAGATCCATAAGAACTCGTAGTCTTGCAGTAAATGACCTCATAAAAACGCGCGGTAAGAGGCGATCTTTACCAGCCCATTTGGTGGCAAGTGCTGATCATATGCTATCCCAACAAATGTCTCGCATGCAGAAAGATCGGTCCCCTAAGAAACCAAGTCCACCGAAAAGGGGCATGTTATCGAAATATCCACTCGGACGAAGCTCAAGCTTGGGCAGGATGGTGTCCCCCACGATTTCTGAACTCAGTCTTAATGACTTTGATAATCTCTCTGACTCGACGTCATCTTTAAGTACCACAGTAAGTGACCTCATACAAAAGCGCGGTAAGAGGCGATCTTTACCACCCCATTTGGTGGCAAGTGCTGATCATATGCTATCCCAACAAATGTCTCGCATGCAGAAAGATCGGTCCCCTAAGAAACCAAGTCCACCGAAAAGGGGCATGTTATCGAAATATCCACTCCGACGATGCTCAAGCTTGGGCAGGATGGTGTCGCCCACGATTTCTGAACTCAGTCTCAATGACTTTGATAATCTTTCCGACTTGACGTCATCTTTAAGTACTGAAGTTTCTGTCCACACCCGAAAAAATACAATTCGTTGCTCAGAACGCATTCAAACTCGTAGCCTTTCACAAAGTAATCTTATTGGAACTCGTAGTAGAAGCCAGTCACTTTCAAACTTAAATAAAATAGATATTAATGTATCAAACAAGAGCAAAAGATCCACAACTAAAAAAACATTTCCCAAGAAATCTCCAACTCCACTACCGAAACTTCAGCGAAGCAGGAGCCTATGCGCACTGAACACCTCCTCAGTCCGTCAACTTGATTCAGATTATCGTTACTCGAAAACGCTGGTTGGTTTGCAGAATTGTAATAGCAACCCAGTTAGCACCGTGTGTAAAGATACACAAAAAAAAAGTAAAGCAAGAGAATCTATTAGAACTCGCAGTCGTTCTGTGAGCGAACTTATCGGAACGCGCAGTAGAAGCCAATCTCTCTCGCACCTCGGGAATAACACCACTCGCGATGTTCCCGCTCAGCAGGCAATGTCACAATCTAAAGTTCGTACTCCCCAAAAACTTCCTCCAAGGAAACGAGAAATGCCATCGGAACCCAAACTGCGAAGATGTGCTAGCTTAAGTGATATTGCATCTTCCTCCATGCTCAGACTTGTAGTCGAGAGTGATCTTGACAACCTATCGGACGCTTCTTCGGCAACGAGCAACAGAGTCGCGAGCCTGAAAGCCCATGCCTTAACTGCCAGAAAATTTAGACCTCCCTCTCAACATGAAAAGAAACAGAAGCAAATTCTTCGCAGACTACAATGGCTCGGAAGTTTTCCCCTCAACAAGTTTCCGTAGTCCTGGTTTGTTGTTTAGATATACTCTGTGTCATGCTTTGCCGGTGGCGTAGGTCTTCCCTTCACCAACATGTTGCTAATTGATCGATAGTAGAACTTGCATTTGATGCAATTCTTTATTTTAGTTTTATTCATTACTTTCATTCAGTAGGCCAACGTACTGTTGATGGCTCATAGTCATAACTTGCAGTTGCATCCCTACTTCTGAGTTCTTATCCTTATAGTTATATGCTTGTTTATTTTGTCATTGAATACAGAATTCTTTTAAGAAATATATCACCTGAGAGGTCTATTTAAAAAAAAAAAAAGTAAGTAGGCCCCTATCAGAGATGTCAAGACCTAGAGCTACCGGTGAATGTGTCCACAAAGTTGGTAGGATTGCCTTATATTTGGGTTTCTCAAATAAATTAAGAGTTGTGTACATTTTCATCTACAGTTGTATTGGGCCATAAAACCAAGTCCATTTGTTGAGGCTTCAAATTATTTTGTGACTTTGATGTTCAAACATGTATTTTTGTAATTTTGTAAATGCAGTCGGAAGTCACTAGAACAGCAAACGTCTTAATAGACCAAAATAGTGGCAAAAAGCAGGCACAGCTGTTCCACCCTTGGGTATTTTTTTAAAATGTTTTATGGACAAATGACAAGATACAAGTTGTAGGTTTGTACTTGAATAGGGTAGACATAGGCTATACCTGGCAGCCTATAAAAAATATTAGCCAACAATGGACATTGATATCACCTTGAAAATTCAGTGATGACTTCCAGTTGATATGTTGACCTGTATTTTTAAAATTTGGGGTCGTCTGCAAGATATTTTGTCATCTTGAATAGGTGAGGCATTTTAGGCAAAAATAACAAACAAATGGATTGTAGAATGAAGACATAATGACTTGCACTAGGCCTTATGCTGTATTTAATACAAACAAACCAAGTATATGCTTTGGTTTTAGGTGTTGTGGGTCTCCTTATTTTCTTTCGTAAGGCGATAGCCCGACAATCATTCAACAGAAATATTTAGATTTGTTTTCAATAATTGTACATACAGTAAGTTTGTACTAGGTATTTATATTTTATATGTATTTCTGATAAATTGACATTGTAGTACGTACTACCGGTATTTAAGAGTCTTCACGAGGCAAACATGTTCTCGGCATGCTCATAAGCACTCAAATTAAGATGTACAACGCTCTGGAGAAAAATTTAAACTATGTACGAGAATTCTAAAAACTACACAACACATATTTTTATGCAGAAGCAGAACAACATCCAAAAAACAGAATTGCTTTATGTAATAAGCCCTACTATTCACCATTGTTAAGCGTAAAGTTATGCGACGAGAAAGCGTAAAGTTATGCGACGAGAGCAACCTTTTCTTGCTCCCGTTGTGTCGACTTTATGCGTAACTATGGTGTATAGTAGGGTTTATTACATCCGTACATCAATTCTGTTTGTTGTATGTTGTTCTGCATAAAAATATCTGTGCCGTGTGCTTTTTAAAATTCTTGTACGTAGTTTCAATTTTTGTCCAGAACGTTGTACATGTTAATTTGAGTGCTTACGAGCGTGCCGTGTACATGCCTGTCTCGTGAACACTCTAAATGTCAGCATTTGGTTTTAGCCCACTATGAATTGGATGACTAGTATGACTTGACATGTTCGTTGAACCATGTATCACACCATGCGGTTACAATGACGGAATGACCCTAGCTCCTATGTGCCAGTACTTAACATCAGAGGCTTATTTGGGAGGATGGACAAAATATATTGTGCAGGCTAAATGGTTCCTTCTTTAAACACGTGTCCTGAAGATATGATTTGTTTTGTTACACTCATATCAATGCCATTGTGTGTTTTTATTATTACTGTATTTTAGTTATTATAGCTACTATAGCATATAATAACTTAATTTTAAATGCTGTTTTGTTAAGTAACGTTCTAGTTCTATTGCAAGGACGTGCTTGACTGTGTTTCTCATTTTATATATTAATGTTATTTTAAGAAATATTTAATTAATATTTAGTGTAGTGGTTATTTAAATTACTCTACTTTGCAACAATTTTAAGTGCAATCACTTTTTGACTGCCTAATCCTGTAATAACCATTAAAAGTATTGAAATCATTTGACTTGCCAACAATGTATTGTTATTGTATTTTCTATTTTCATCTAAAATTGACAAGTTTGTAACAATTTGTAGGTAAAGTGGAAGACAGAATTAAAGTCCCATTTCTCCAAATCAGCCAAGCGGGTTTAAAAAAAAAACGGGTTTAAAAAGGGTTTATGTCAATCGCCAGGGGTCCTACTTCACCCACCGCCTCTTACACAGCTGCCAATATACCTGCTACAAGCTATTGAAAGTAACTGACCGAAAGCAGTTTGGCGATTTGGCATAATCGTAAAATAGTTTAGAAGCGTTCATTTCCAGAGTTAATAGGCGTTAAATTGACTAGAAGGGTTGCTTCTTTTTTACAATAATGCATCTTTGTATGAAAAGTTTGGGGACTTTAATGCCATCTTACAGTTTACCTCATGTATTTTATTTAGAAATTTTAAAGTACCGGTAATAATTATGTCAGTAGTACTGAATTTGCTTGTAATGTATAAGCTGTAGCCATAGGGCCTACTTTCCAAGTTTACCCTGGAAATAAAATAATATTGCTATGACGACACATAATTTTGATGGGGGTGCTCACATTTAATTTGATTGTCAGCAGTTAGTTAACCATGAAATACGTACAACTAGTCATTGTGTATCTCTTGGCATCTTCTATGTGTATACTACCTCATTATGCCAAGACAGTGCAATGATGAATATTATCAACTTATCTATTGCCTGTCTCCTAAGACCTTCATTACTTTTTTTCATTACTAGCATATTACGCGGGTAGTTGTGATCACTAAAGTAATAATTAATTAATAAAGTACACAGGTAATTTAAGTGTGTCATCTCTTGAAAGTTGATATGCTATGCTGGTAGCGGTATGAAATCGGTCTCAGATAATTTTGGAGGGTTACTCATGTAACCTGGGAAGATTTGAAGAATCTAATGCACGAAGCTGGCTATGCTGGCAATTGTTACTCCTATATTTAAAATAACCTTGCAATATTTAGAACGTAACATTATTCCTCGACGACGAAGTATTTTTAAGTGTTGGTTAAGTGATCATTTCAATTCTGCTTGTTCTGTCAATGCTTAATTTTAACGTTATGTTCTCGTGGCGGAGGCCCCCTCATCGGAAAGTCGGTGGAGGGGCGATCGCTACTGCTTCCAAGTTTGTTTTTGTTTTATAATTATATAAAAAAACTTGAAATAAATCACCACCACCCCTCCACTATGAATCGGGGCTAGATCCGCCACTGCGGAAAGTTGATGAACTAGCATACGATGGTAGGTTTTTAGTGCCGTGTGAACAATAAGGGTTAGCCTGGTAGTTATTACCCGCGTTGTAACTCCAGTAGTAATGCAAAGGAGATCTATAAGGAGTTTTACACCATTATTAAAGTCTCTTATTTTGTTTTGCTGATGTTTAATGGTGAAGACAAATGGGATGTACTACCGGTATATAGTATATACAGACATGAATAGGTACAGTTGTCTTCTTAACATGTCTCTAGGACACACAGCGTATATTTATGCAAAGTCATAACAATCATTTAAATGTTGGCTCCATTTTAAATTTGTAGTATGCCTTTTCTATTGAATTTGCATACCCTGCTAATTTTTAAGTTGTATTTTATAATTTATTGTAAATATATGGAAGAGATTGTTCATATTATTTTGTTGAATTGAGGCTTAAGAAAATAAATTTCACCTTCTCAATATCCTCAATTTGCAGCATTAACTAGTAGCTTAGAATACTGTCGGAAGTCGTTACAATGTGTCTTAATTTTTTTTATGCCTTAATTAAGTATAATTTGACTTTTGATCTCAAAATTTGCTTAAGGGTACATATACTAACGTACCCAATTTTATTTAATTTGATCATATAAAATAAATTAATAAGATAAACAAATACATTTTTCAGTCCCTTTGAGTTTGTTGTAATGGTTTCCGGCTATATATTAGTATCTTAGTTTTGTAAACAAAAATTCCGAAATCCATATTGAGTTACCACAAGAAACGGCTGGTCCACAGAAAAATAAAAAACATGATTATAACTTGATAAGGATTATGAAAGTTGGACCATAGGAAAAAATTATAATGGCATCCACATAAATTTTTAGTTTTTAGTCTTAATTGTACAGTAAGATCTCTCTTATCCGATCTCCTCTTATCCGATGTTCCGTGTTAACCAAGCCGCCAAAAAAAAAAAAAATTAAAAAAAAAAATTAAAAAAATTAAAGTTTTAAATACGTAAATAAAACATAAAAATAATTACAGACGCCGCGCCGCACTTTTTTAAATGTACTCGCATACATTTGTAGGCATGCCTTACGAGTGAGTGCAAAGAAGATAGATCGGCGATATATCTCGACTTTCGAGCAGTGTGCATCAGTGTACTGAGCGTATAGAGTTCAGTGGTCAGTGTGCGTCGGGCGCATCGCCGGTAAGCGTCAGTGCCACCCACTGAGCATATAGAGGTCAGTGTGCGTCGCGCGCCTGCGCGTGCGCATACGATCCAGCCATCTCACACACAGCTGTTCAAAGATGGTCGTTGTGGAACTAGATGCAATCATGTTTCAACCGATTCACGAAATTCGTAATCACGACGCATTGAATTGTTATTCCTGGGCTTATCTTATTTCTTTCCCAGACTTATCTTGCGTCGTGAGCTTCAGCGCGGGCATAGTAGTGAGAGGTTTTCCCACATGAGAAAGAGAGCTAGGCCTAGGCCTATGTTTGCATTGTAGGCCTAGGCCTACTGCGTCGAGTTTAGGCCTAGGCCTAGGCCTAGACATACGTTTTTATTACGACATGTAGGCCTAATTGTGTACGTGTGTTCGTGAGCTTGAATTACAAGGTATTAAATCATTTAGTATACCCTGTATGAAGTGTATCGTGTGTATTTTATGTTCCTTTATCCATTACATGTGTCATATATCATTTTACCACATCAGGCTATGCTACGAGAGCAAATAAACAATTGATCCGCGCCATCCGAGTTTTTCGCAAATCCGAGGTGCCCCCGGTCTCATCCAACTCGGATAAGAGAGATCTTACTGTATTAATTATAAAGATGTGCTCTTGGCTATTGTTGGGATTGCACACATGCTATTACCGGTATATGCTATTCTCAACTTTTACAAAGCCTATGAATTTGTAAAACTGAAATCAAACTCTTAAAACCTGCCATTCAAGCTCACGACGTTATGTCATCATTACTTACACAAGCTACAAGTTCAACCAATTGGCCCCCTTCTTACAACCTTTAACTTAACCTTACGTGTTAAGGCTTTGAGTGAACAGCCATTAGGCTGGGGTCGTCTGTTCCTAGAAAAAACACGGTCATGCTATTATTTTCTCTGGGCCCCTATGCTATAACATGCTGGATTGGATTGGAATGAGCTCGATTCGTGTGATTGCCTACGAGTCCAATTTGGTTAAAGTTACAGAATAGAGGTCCTGGACATTTTATCAATTCATTTCATCAATATCAATTTATTATTTTTCTGTACAACATATATTTGTTGACTTATACAAATAATTTGGAGATGCGTTGTGTTTAATCAAGAACAACGCATCTACAAAGTTATTTCTAAAAGAAAAGAAACATCTGTTTTACTTGAAATTATTGTTGAAGAGAAAATAGCATAATCAGATGTACTAGTACGATATTGTAAGCATGTAGGGTCTATATCGATTGATTTCTGACCACAAAAAATACTGCTACGCTACATAGTTCTACTACTTCTACATTCCGTTGCATGTTTTCTGGTGTCACTTCGGGTCACTTTGGGAAACAAGTCAAACAACTCATTGACAATGTTCATTATAAATTATATTATAAGTAACTCGACACGTCTTAAATGAATGTTATTAATTATCGCTCATCAGCCACCTGTTGTAGATAAGTTGTGACAAATTAAGAGGGACTGGGATAGTCGCAAAATTAAAACCACACACACACACAGATACAGTTTTTTCGTGATATCTCGAGAACGATGCAAAATATTTTTCGATTTGTTTAGTCGGGAAACACTCCCGTAGGTGTAATTGATATTATTTACTACAATTCAGAAATTAAAAAAGTCCGCCCCAATTTAATTTAATTTCTGAATTGTAGTAAATACTAAATAAAGATGCAAAATATCTTTGAACTGATTGCAGACAGCTCGGTGGTTTTGGGAGAACTATACCCTGCACAAAAAAATATTACAATGTGATTGTAATTAAGTTTTTTATTTGATATATTTAATTAATTTAATGCATATCTTATACAAACCGCACTGATTATTATATTTGAATATTTTTTCTTGCAATTACATTGTTCTAACAAAACCACAGAGCTGTCTGCAATCAGTTTTTAAATATTTTGCATCATTCTCGAGATATCATGAAAAAAACTGGAATTTCACGTGGTTCTAATTTTGCGACTATCCCTCCCTCTTAAGACTGGAAACTAAACAATTTGACAGTGTTCTATTGTCTTTTATTGTACATTTTGGCTCGGCCAATCAAATACAAAAAATCACTGCCTGTTCAAGGCAGGTAGGGTGTTCAATTCCTCTATGAGTATCTATTTCATTTGCCAAACTAAAATGCTAAATAATAAGACAATAACTATGAGTATTGTTTTCACTCTTCAGCATGAATTGATATTCGAGAGATTGCGACATTCATGTTTACGCTATAGTACGATGGTGATTGATCTATTATCTTGGCTCTGTCAGACACTTTAAGCCATTCAGAACAACTGAACTTGTGATGGTCCTCAGCAATGTTTCTTACCAGTGGGACTAATACTTTTATGTTACTCGACTTAAAAGCTTGAAACACACGCACATGTGCAATCCAAGTTTTTTGGTTGATTCATACCAGAGACATCTTAATTTTGGCCGTACGTGCATTGCGCTTATTGCGTTTCAGTTGATAAACTTAGAAATGTACAAACTAGGAATGCCCAATTGCATGTCGTTACTTTTATAACCATCCAAAAGTAGTATTTGGTATCCCAGATACTTTTGAGTACTATCAGTAATTATTTTGTCGCTGGGTCGTACATGTTTGCATGGAAAGGGCTCAAGTTTCTTGCGTGGAATGTTGCAGGCTGCAGATACCTCCGCAGGTTGAGACCATAGAGTGACGTGGGCCACGCACTAGGCAATAGGCATGGTCAAGGAGTTCCGTCGGGGCAAACAACATTTTGTCTCACTCAAGATTAACAGTAGGACTATTAATAACAGCTACTTTCACGAGTATCCAGATAGCATTCCACTTTACAGCATTAACCCATCAATATATTTTTACGGGTATGACTCGTCGCTGGCTTTTTAGGGGTGCCAAAATTTAAAAAAAAATACTCTAAATCCAAAAGGGAAGATCAGAACAAAACCGAGATTTTTTCAAAATAGGTAATTTTGAAACCATGCCAATTCAAATTTAAAAAAATGATAGCCAAGAATAGAAAATTAAAGTTGTCTCCATTTCACGGGCTGTGTTAAATTCAAAATGTTATTCCTAAATTCAATGGTCTTTAAAAAGGATTACAGTACTGTACCTAATTATTGGACAAAATTGCAATTTTATTGTCCCTTATAAAATAAATTTCTAAAAATATTTATTATGTCCGAACGGGTTAACCTGAACCATTTTCATGAGTACATTGATGCTCCATGCCGTCATTTGTACAGTATGTATTCAAATATAGTAGTTAAGTTTTTCATCTGTAGGCCTACGTCACTGATGCTAAATGTTATTTGAACTTTTTCAATATTCAACTACAACTAGCGATCGGCTTCTCTCGAAGTTAAATATACGTACTAAGAGTTGACCGTGGGTGTACATTGAATCACATTCTTATTCTCTACTAAACATTTCAATAAATTTATGTAGGAAATGTGAAAAATTGTAAAAGAATTCAAATGACAATGTGAACCAAGTGTAAATATTTCATCAGGTGCGACCACCTGTTAATCCTACAAAGTATTATTCTTTAACAATTTTAATATGCAGTAGGGATGCACACGATAATCGATATAATCAAAAATGGATATTATTTCAATAATCGATAACCAAAATTCATTTTCGATTATCGAAATATCAAATAATTGATCAGTAGTGCACGAACCAAACTATTATCTCACGTTGTGCCATGCACTGGCTGGGCTGTTGGTGTCACATTGGAGATTTATGTTTGGAAATGAGCTATCAGTCGATGACAAAACCAAATACATGACATTGAAGACAGCGAGGCAGCGAAGGGAACGTAATTGTATTGTTTTGACTTACACTTGCCACACTTGAGGTTCCACTTATAGGTCGGAACAAACTTTGTTGGTGATATCGATATTATCGATTCGATAATGACTTTACCATTTTTATAATCGATAATGAAAAAAGTATCGATGTGCATCCCTTAAAGGCAGTAACATTAAAATCAGTGGAACAATGCCAAAGTTGGATGCATATTACAGGAATTACCACTGGAAATATTTTTTCCACAATTTTATGTTTTTAAACTGTGGACAGTTTTTTTTTCCTGTGCAGAAAGGCCATTGATCTTTCTTGCTGTATAAAATGGCTGCTTCTCCCAACAAATGACCAAAAAGTCAAGTAGGGAATTGTCATGGTTAATTTAACTGATGAAAATTGAAATGATACAACTAGTGCTAGGCTAGCGTATATTTACATTTCTTGTCACGATTTATGGTGACCAATTTCAAGATACAATTAGAAAGTGCTTTTATTTCTAAACTCATCTATTAGGTTTTGTAGTGCTTATTAGATTTTGTACCAACACAAAAGTTCATTGTAAAAAGAAAAACATAAATTATAATAGGCCTAGGCCTACACGCCTTACATTGATAATTAATTTGTCACACAATGTGACAAAAATTACACATTTTTCTATGATTTGTTGATCAAAACATATGTAAAACTATTATCTTTTTTTTGACCATTATTTCAATTAATTTTTGTGTAAAAGTGGTCAGTTGTGGTGGTATTTTGCAGTTTGCTGCATTTGAGGTACTATATTATTCTCATATGATGGTATTACTATTATATTATTTTGAAACTTGTTTTGGGCTGAAATTAACCTTGTTCATAAATCTTGTCTAGACTCGAGACAATCCTCTTCCTCCGCTTTATTAACCTTGGCATGTCAAGGAAGGAAGAGTGAAAATAGCAAATTTATACCTGGCTTGTGGTATCTCTCAAGAGCGCAGATCTAAAACACTATTATTTTTTAATTTTGCAAACGAGTTCTATTGTCTGAGAAATATAAAGCGGATGTGTATGCTTCCACTCTTAGATAGTAACTTGCATTTTTGTTCAGTCTACATGTTTTTTTAATATATTTTTTCATATTGTAGCTATGAGGTAAATCCCACAGATTTGTTTTTCTGTCTTGTGTGGTGAATCTTTGTTTTCTGAAAGTTTTGATACTTATATTTTTTAAACACTTGTTCAAAATTCCTCCATGAAGTGTATGTTAATTACATTATGCATGAAATGTTTGGAAATCTTCAATCATCAGGGGAAAGATGTAGCTACTTAAACATGAATATTGAAGAAGAAAACCACAAAAAATTTATGAAAAATTTATAATTTTATTTTATTATATATAGTCAAATTCAGTCACTTAAAATTAAATATAATTTTAATTTGCAAAAGTTTTTTATTAGTTTTTGTTTATTCAGTTTCTTCGATGATCTCTTCCTCATCTTCAAACTCGATATCATCTTCAGCGCTTGCGTCCTATGCAACATTAAAAAATATTAGAAGTGGCAACATTAAAATAAGATTTTCATAGCATTGGGAAAATACAGTGGTACGTAGCAGTCAACTAAATTGTTATCCCCACTTTGCAATAAAATGTCATAATTGATCCCATTCTATTTCACGTAATTGGTGAAGTCTGAGCATTTTACTAGTGATGATGGCTTTTACGTGGTGCTCACTAGTAGTAGTAGTGGTGTTACTAGTGAGACTGCTCTTTACTGGAAGTGGATTCTAGCTTGAAACTTTTGTGAATCTACATCTGGCATTTTGGATCGAAAATGAACGATATCGATATGAAACATTAGGCATTCTAGTTTTTCTAGTTTTTGCCTCAATTGTTATAATTGATGTGCATGAAGAAGATGAACTCTTCACTCACGGTATCCAAACACCAAAGCTAGGAATTAAAAGTCAGTTCATTGGTACTTGAACTCTGGTCTCCAGCTAGCTAGGCGGGCACCTTAACCACTGAACCAACCACCAAATCAGGAACTTAAGTTCCGAGTTGTTGGTACATTATAGAAGTCTAGATTAAGGTACCCATCCAGCAAGGAGGCGATCCATGTTCAAGTCCTGGTTGTGTAGTGTTTTTTAATTTTGGGATTGTATTAGTTTGTATTGTTGACATTGTATTGTCAAATGTGCAACACTACGTGCATATCCTTTAAGAGCGATGTGTTCAGAGGCTAACTCACTCTCCCCCCCCCCCCTCCTCCTCCTAACAACCTAATTCCAGACAAACAAAATCGAGGAATGTGCCTCACCTGATATTGTTGATATTCCGAAACAAGATCGTTCATGTTTGATTCGGCCTCTGTGAATTCCATTTCGTCCATCCCCTCGCCGGTGTACCAGTGGAGGAAGGCTTTACGCCTGAACATAGCGGTGAACTGTTCCGAGATGCGCTTGAAGATTTCTTGAATGGCGGTAGTGTTTCCAATGAACGTCGCGGACATTTTTAGTCCTCTAGGAGCGATGTCGCAAACTGCCACCTTCACGTTGTTTGGGATCCATTCAACAAAGTAGCTGGAATTAAACCACTGATTACACAACATACTTTGAATCTGATATTGTGCGACTTGTTGGCTCTCAATTCAGAAGGTCCCGCCAGTTCAGAGGTTTTAAATTCTTACATGTGCAAATAAGATAATTATGTCTTCTGTTAAATAGCATGTGTACAACTCCCAGGTTGACCAGAATGTTGTCAAGATCCACATCCTACTCAGTCCCCTTCCCAAGCTTCTGCCTATAACCAGCCAGAGGCACCCGGATAAGTATAAACCAACATTTTTGCTTGTTTTTGGAATTACTTTGTTAATGGAAATATTGGCTGCAGATATATTACAACGAGTTGAGTTTAAAAAGTAAGGTGCTGCCATTATGTACAGACATTTGTCAATTTATAACATACTTTTATCAATTTTAACAGTCAAAATAGGGATGTGGCCATTAGTCATTGGTGGCCTATTGCTTAATTACGATAAATCTAGTGCCAATAAAGAATAAAGACACTTGCTGCCTCTTTGCAGAATGTTCTCGACTTTGAGTGGATTCAACAAACTTGGAAAGTAATTCAGAGTGGAAGTTCTTCCAGGAATCCGGTCTCGACCCATCCATATAGAAAGATCTTAACAAATCACAAATTAATCCAGAGTTCAAAATATTCCTTAACCAGGTAGGCTTACCTACCTAGACCTACACACAACTACATATCAATAACATTCTGTAACTTTTTGCATTAAGTGTTAGAGAAAACAATCAATAAATTAGGAATTTATTTTCTACTGAAAACTCTGTAGTACTATTGTCCTTCAGGATCATTTCTTATCCTCAATTATCCTTATCCCCAAACAAAAGATATTGAAGCTGGAACTTCAAGCTAGAAAATTGCAAATGCTTAGTAATAAATATGGTTTGGATATTTCATCACTGTTGCAAAATATGTTGATTATCTATAATCTACGTAACGTAACAATTTGGAGTGGACTTAAACCTCGTCTTCACGATGGTGATATTGAGCGTGTGTAACTGCAACCAGCAGACGAAAAGGTGGCAGCAAATTATGGGTGCAAAAAGTTATTCTATTTTAAAATTATATCTTTCGATTGAAGTTGCAAATTGTGTCGAGAGCGTTAACAAGTTCATTGGGCTTGTTTGAGCTCAAATCACCAAGTTACCAATGTAAACATACCTGGAATTCTTGTTCTGAATATTGAGCATTTGCTCATCGACTTCCTTCATCGACATCATCCCACGGAAGATGGCCGCTACCGTGAGGTATCGTCCGTGCCGCGGATCACAAGCCGCCATCATGTTCTTAGCGTCAAACATCTAGTCACAAAGAAGAGAAGTAAGGTTAAGTTATGTTGCAAGGAAGTCTAGCAGTAAGTAGGACTAAGTGAAGTGTTTAGTAATTTTTATGATCAAATTGTGAGGTGGCATATTAGTAACTATCACCATATTGATATTGACCATTTTGTGCATATTTTTAATATGAGACAATTTCATAATTCCACGTCACCCTCCGACTCTACTCGTTGGAACCTGGTGTTTGATATTCACTACTATGCTCAATCAACATTGAATTTGTTTATTTGCGGGGGTGGGGGGGCTGGTTTGCAGTTTTCATTATACTGCTAGTTGGAATGGTCACACTGTAGGTCTACTAGAGCTTTGTTCGTTTTGTTTGTGTTCGTCCGAATTTATATTACTCGAGTTTTGATACAGGTTGGAACTGAAGCTAGAACCAATGTTGTAGAACTTTGGCTAAAACTCTACTGTCGTTGCAACCTGCATCTGTTTACAAGACAACTGGACCCGCGTAGAACACTAGTAATAAAAATGAGGTCTAAAACTTTCCTACCATTAGCAACTTTGCTTAGCAATACAGGCAGAATTGGCTATACTTGCTCCAATGAAAGAATGCAGATGTTTGGTAGTGGTGGGGGTAGAATGAATGCGCGATAAATGGAATGTCGCCTTTGTGTATGGAAGAGAAATATCTTTTACCAACGCAAGCAAAAATTATCTGAGCTAGATCACAGAGTTCCTCCGTGTGCAAGATCCATGCTGAGCTAGCTTGAATAGAATTGGCAAAGTTGTTATGTTGGGAAAACAATTTCGAGTCACCTGCATGCTTTTGTTGGGACCACTATACTATGTAATGAATGGTTGGAATGTAACCTAAATGGATACTGTACAAGCCTGCACCTTGACATACCTGTTGTGTGAGCTCTGGTACTGATAGAGCTCTGTACTGTTGGCTTCCTCTCGCGGTGAGGGGTGCGAAACCGGGCATGAAGAAGTGAAGTCGAGGGAAAGGAACCATGTTTACCGCGAGCTTTCTCAAGTCGGCGTTCAGTTGTCCGGGGAACCTTAAACATGTTGTCACACCAGACATCGTCACCTGAAAGAAGAGTACATCAATCAGTATTCAGCAATATAAAGTGGAATTTAATGTACAGTTCTTCTTGTTCGAAAATAAGTGTATTCTACGTGACCTTTGAACTCTTTAAATCTGGATTTTTGTTAGTTGGACGTTTTATATTACTTTCTTCAAATTTATTTTATTGAACAAACTAATTTCCTAAACAGTGTCATTACGATTTCAGTGAATGCTTGAGCTATTAAATTGTACTTGGGACACATTAATCTACAATAGTTTGGTTGGCAGATTTAACTACTTGCTACTGTATTGAATACCCATGGTGCATAAGATTAATTAATTTTTCTATTAGGAAATTGGCACTACTTCACATTGTGTTGATAATGTCCCACGCTCTAATTCGCCGATGTCTTATTCATTTGCTGCTTAACGAGAACTGTCCTAAATGCTATATTAAGTTATCCTGAACATACCTAATAAAGAAATTTCTCAATTTCTGGATTGTATTAAAAAAATATGAAAGAAATGTTGTACAGCACTTTGTTGTCAATGCATAAAGACCAGTTTCATGCTCGGCCAACTGGTAAACCAGCAGCAATGACAGCTTCAGACACCTGCGCACGTGAACTTTCGACTTACGGAAACTAGGTGGTTAAGGTCGCCGTAAGTGGGCGACGTCAGCTTCAGTGTTCGGAAGCAAATGTCGTAGAGAGCCTCGTTGTCGATGCAGAATGTTTCGTCTGTGTTCTCCACAAGTTGATGGACGGACAGGGTAGCGTTGTAGGGTTCTACGACAGTGTCGGATACCTGCGGACCAGACATAAAGGGTAAGTACAATTCTTATTTACATTTCTCATTAGTGATGTGGTTCATTAACAATCTATTTGCAATTATACAGGCTGTAGAGGTGCATTAACCTTAGCCCGAAGCAGGAATGTTTAAATTGTTCAATGGCATACTTGTAACAAGTATACAGCATACCTGCCAAGTTTTACGAATTATTCGTAAAATATACGAAAAACGGTAGTCTTTTACGATTGCCCTGTCAATTTTACGAACTTTTCAAAATTTAAAAAAAATTACAAAAAATTGTGTTTTTATATTTAAAACTAGCACACCGCGTGAATTTCACGTTTCTTGCCTTCCTTGGTATGTGAAACCCCCTCCCCCTCACGGCCCGCCCGCCCTACCCCCTCCATCGAACATACCGAGAAAAAAAAGAATGATTAGTGTCCCCAAAACTCACTAAAATGCACCAAATTGCACCAAGATTGTAAAGAAATTCCGGGGGCAAGCCCCCAGACCCCCAGTTACCCCTTAAAAGTCTGTTTGGGGACTTGTACAAATTTGGGAATTCAAAACATGGCAGGTATGATACAGTGATTGTGTAGAGAAGGTAAAGCAGACATGAAAGAATTTATTTTTAATAAGTGACTGAATATAAATCTGTCATACTTATGTCACGTGTTATAAATAAAAATGTATTCTCAAAACTTTCCTATGGCATGCTTGGGCCTTATGCATCTGTAAATTTTTGAACAGGTATCGAATTGCATGCATGTACACTTAACCGAGACGTACCTTTGGAGATGGGACGACACTGAATGTGTTCATAATCCGGTCGGGGTATTCCTCTCGGATCTTTGAAATGAGGAGGGTTCCCATCCCGGAACCGGTTCCACCGCCTAACGAGTGGGCCAGCTGGAACCCTTGAAGGCAGTCGCAACCCTCTGCCTCCTTGCGTAGCACGTCCAGGACAGAGTCAACTAGCTCGGCACCCTCTGTGTAGTGGCCTTTTGCCCAGTTGTTTCCTGCAAACATCGAGTCGGTGAGTTTCACTCCATTTTGTTAAGGAAGGCAGTATTGAGAAATGTTTTTTTTTAAATAACCTTTTAAAAAGTTTTGTTCACTATTCAAATAATTAACATTTAGAAAGTTCAAGTCTGCTTTTTGTACGTAATATGAACTTTACATGCCCCCCCCCCCTTAAACCAAATACAAAGAGACCCTAAAATCCTCAAGTTTGATTTAAAATAAATAAATCATTAAGCCATAAACCTAAAGCTTCTGGATAGACATGTACATCACTAGGCCCATGCACTTTTAATTATTTTTATTTAGTTGTCCTCCTTTGTAAACCAGTTTTTTAAGCCTGAGCTAAAACCAAAATTTGAATTAATGAGGGTTTACTTTACATACGAAAGACTTGTTGAACAAATAATACAAACATGACTTTTGCTACGTACTTGGGAGATTTCCTGGTAATATAATGAAACTATGTGTTATATTTCAAAATATTATTTTAAAAACAAATTGGAACCCTCTTAATTATTGCTGACAAGTGTAGCAACTACACAACTCACGGAAAGATGAACTTCAAACAAACTTCCCAAAAGTAAAAAAGTTGTGCACAAAAAAGTTTAAAAGTAAAATTAATTATTTTTTATTGCTTTTACATTTACAGAGAAAGAAGAGGGCATTCTTTTTAAAAGTACACTCCCCAGGGCCCAACACTGTAAATTTCATCCAAACCATGGTTTCAATTCGGGAAATTCCCATGAAACCGTTGAACTTATGATTAATAAAACTAACTTTCATACTCACTTTCATTTAAACGATGATAACCAGTTTGAAAATTTGCATAAAAAATCTATACACATTGGAATAAATTCCCTAAGCACAAAAATTAAGTAAATTACAGAGATTTCGCCAATACAATTAAAAAATCAGCGATTGAATAATTGATGAATATGCATACTGGATCCCATAGATTGATTTTTTATCAACGTTCGCGTGAAATACAACAGTTATTAACCATTCACCACGCCCCCCCCCCCCCTCCAAAAAAAAAAAACAGGAACGCTGCTCCTCTTAAACAAATCAAATAGACGGGTACAGAATATGTTACTTTGAACAAAAAAGTTAATTGAGAAATTATCAATATGATGACTCAGCCTATCTATCTATATTTAATCATCTTATCAATGACAGAAAATAAATGCAGAGTGAAAATAATCTGAGACGGCAGGCGAACCATAGTCATATTTGTACAGTCTCTTTTATCATTGCGAGTAGTGGTATCTAAAAAATGATAAGGTAAGCTCACTTCTAAATGAAAATGTCAACAATGTACTTGGTATAGTATGATATATGAGTCTATTTTCTGGAAATATTTAATCTTTAGTAGTATTTACGATAACGGAACTCTTATCACATGAAATGTTAAGATGTCAATGTACAGATAGCAACACTTGTTTGCTTCATTGCACTTTGATTGGGGTGAAGTCGTTAGAACGTTGAGTGGTAAGATGAGGACGTTAAAAAACAATTACAACGTTTTTTCATAATGATTGGATAGGTAATCGTAAATAAATTACTTTGTAATATGTATAGATATTGTGGATACAAATTGATTTATTCTAGCTTTTTGAAAATGCATTGAGTTATTTTTTTTTCTGTTGATGTAACTGTTCCAGTCTTGAGAGTAGTTTTGTTATTATGAAGTTTAAATTATTTGTCATTTGTGTATTACATGTTATTAATAGCAGCATATCAAGGCTTACTACCTGAATTCTTACTACCTGAATTGAGAGCAACCAAACGGGCATTGCACGTAAATGACATAATGTGTGAGTATACTGTAATGTATGTCCTTAGTAGGTTGCTCCTTCTTTATTCGTCAATTTGTATTACACTTGATTTTTATTCATATTGCTTTTTTTTTGGAATATATAATAAATATTTTAAATTTCTAATTTCAAGATATTATGAATTACTGACATACTGGTATTCTACATCAAATTATTCAATTACATTTTTTTGCAATGCAAAGATGGTTTGACATTATTTATTAAAAAAATTTTTTTCATTATCAATTTAAATGTCATATTTATTTTATTTGTACATAGTTGTATGTATTGATCTTTTGTGCATCAATTTAAATAACAATAGGATGAAATAATAATTATAGTGCATACCTGCCCCGCTCTGCCCAAAGACGTAGTTGTCGGGCCGGAATAGTTGGCCGAAAGGTCCGGAACGAACAGAGTCCATTGTTCCGGGCTCCAAGTCCACTAGGATGGCTCGGGGAACATACTTGCCACCTAAAACAATAATGAGAACGTGATATCTTCTGTCTGGGTACATTGAATAAAATAAGTTAGGTAATGGTAACATAAATATGTGGCTTATTATTATTATTATTATTATTATTATTATTATTATTATTATTATTATTATTATATAGGAAAAAAGGTGGGTGTATCTCCTCTCCCCCAACTCCAAATACTAAAAGTGAAAATAGATTTCAGCACAATGTTCACTTAGTTATCATTAGTTTGGTTTGCAGGAGGACATTACAAAATATTAATATTATTGCAGAAACTTTAAGCACAAGCCCACTCCAAGAACATATTTAATGTCTCGGAAAAAAATTGTCCCGACTGGGGTTCGAACCCAGAACCTTCGACTCTACTTAGGCCCAACTGATCAGGTGAGCTATCACTAACAAGGCTGGAGCCCAACTGATCGAGTGAGCTATCACTAACAAGGCTGGAGCCCCAGCCGGGGCACATTTTGAACATTTCTATTGTACATGTATCATAGTGAAATCATTGAATGAAGAAGCTAGCTCACGTACCACGAGCCTGGTTTTGGCGGGAAGGGCATTCAAATTAAAATGAGCAAGGGACACTCATGCTAGACTGCACGTAGTCACGCCGCAAGGCACAAACCAAACCGTCTTCTGAGCTGAGGTTAGCTGCAGAAGAGTCCAAGGTCGCATAAGAAGTAACTACTAGTAAGAACATTGCGTTGATTCCATTGGTCGGCGCCCCCTTGCGCTATCATTAGGTGTTCCGGCTGTGGTTGCATTTCCGACATTCCGAGAACTCTGCTTGTCAAACCGTATCATTTCAGGGGAGTGGTGGGACTATAACACTTTTAGACTGACAGTGTGGGGGACTGGGTTTTATAATTCCAGGGCAGTGCAGGGTGGCTTTTTGACTGGCAGTTTGGGGGGGGGGGGCTCTGCTGATTTTGCCGGACATTGTGGAAGACACTGGTTTCAAGAACAGGACCTTTTTGACTGGCAGTTGGGGGGGGGGGGGAGCTCCGATGATTTTGCCAGACATTGTGGAAGACAATGGTTTCAAGAACAGGACAGTGCATGGTGGCCTTTTTGACTGGTATTGGTTTGGGGGGGGGGGAGCACCGGGGATTTTATTTTGACTGTCTTTTAGGGAGACACGTTTTTTTACGACTATTGTCCACAGCATTCAGGCAGTGCACTACAGGTAAGAGCACTTGGGCGGGGTGGTGCGTGGGGGTAGTTACTATTGCTACAGGTCGTATAGAAGGCGGTGAGGTGCGGGTATTGCTGGGGGGGGGGGGAAGTGGTAATTCTATTTTGAGATAATGGTTGAGTATTGCTATGAAGATGAATCCATGTAAGATCAGCAGGGGGCGGTTTCGTATGTGGGGGTGCATATCACTGCCCAGCAACAGTGAAGGTGCACCGGCCACTGGGTCACGCTCGACGTCATGCCCGCAGTGCGGATGTTAAACCTTCCATGTCCCGTATAAGTCAAGTGGTGCAGAACTAATAACCACCAGACGCTAGATTTACTTACGGGCAGCCTCGTTGTAGTAGACGTCTATCCTCTCGAGCTGTAGGTCGTTGTCCCCGTGGTAGAGGCCCGTGGGGTCGATCCCATGCTCGTCGGAGATTATCTCCCAGAACTAGAACACAACACGGCCACGTTGAAATAAACCCACATTAGAACGCCAACCCATGACGAGCGAATAATGACCAACCGACGATCGGTATTTGAAGCAGTTTCAATTCTCAACTATTACTTTCAAAAATTTGACTAAACCTTCTTTGGCGTCCGCGTAAGATAGTAGTAAACCAGGTATTTTTTTTTACTTTTAGCTTCTCTAGCTACAGAAGACTGCATGGGTCAGGTTTGGATGCGGACGCTCTGCGTCTTGATGTATATTTAGGCATAATTTCATATTTTTCGAATTACACGCAGATAAATCAACCCTTTTTGTTCTATTTTCACCCTCCTACAGATAACAACTGAATACTTATTTCTCGTAAATAAATAGCCCTTTTAAAATTTGAATATACAGATTTTTCCTGCGAGTCATCCAAGTCTGTAAAAAAACATTTAATTTTTTAACGTTATTTACACATTTCGTGTAAATAAACGGGGCCAAAATTTGAAAAACAAATTATCCACGAGGATATGCATCACCTTTCTGAGTACGTAGACGTAATTCGAAAAGTACGAACGCTCATTTACGGTTAAAATCTCGTATGGCGTTCACGTCGAACTTTCTACGGTGGCTCGTGTGACGAGGGTGCAGACTGCAGACTTACAGATCGCGTATACGGACGAGGGAAGTTGAACCGGGAATTCAATCCCACAAGCCACGGAAGGCATGGATTTGTTCAATTGTTCTCTGACCTCATATCCCTCAAACGTTTCTAATAGTAGGAGGGACGAGCATGTCGTCAGTCTAGTATTCTACGAATAGATACGAACCCTAGAAGGTACTGCTAGACAATTCGCAGGAGAACGCAACTCGCAAGAATTTCTGTCTGATAGGGTTTCGTTGAATATTATGCTAATTCGATTGTATATTCCGGCTCCACGCCAACCATGTGATGTGTTCGGAATGCACGATGCAACTTGTACATTCTCTTTTTTTATTTTCAGCACGTCGAAGATGACGATACTGATCGAGTCTGTCAGACAAGGAGGTTAAGTTGTCTCGGGTGGAATATGTGTTGACGGGTGGCTGATACTATTATTAATATTGAAGTAAGTATTACTTGAAGTATTACGTAATCATGTAAATAACGATGTGTAAAACCTCAACCCTAAACTTGAATATTTCATGTAGGGCTACAAGTTTTGTAAGTTGTAACATGTAATATGATAATGGAAATAAAACACAAACTACTCTGAACCCGTAGATGTTGTGCGTGATTTCGGGGGGCGTGTTATCAATTTTCACACGAGGCAGATAAGGGATTGTTTCATGTGACATCAACTGTCAACACTTTCAATCCATATTATTATGATTTATTTTACTAAAATGATGTAAGAATGTTTATGACTGTTTTGTAAACTTGTAAATAATAATCTTTTCTCTCCCCCATGCATGCATCACTTTTCTGTCCGTCCGTCTATGCGTGTATCGTCGTGATTACTTCTCGATAAAAACAAATATGAGCTACGATTGACATGCTGTTTTTTTTACTCGGCACCTCCACCAACAACGAGATTTGAACAGTGGAAAGGAACGTACTATCTAATTTTTGTAATCTTCGACGATATGTAGCTATCTTGTATCCCTCTTTTGGGTACTACTCCCGTTCTCGTGTTTATTCATTATCTGTAGCAATTAACAATCAAACTTGCAAAAGTCTTCCAGAATTACAAGTACAACGTTCACGGATAAAATCTACGTGCTCCTCGACACTCGCCTCATCTAGCCAAGCTTTGCATAAATTCCAATCAATCATTGCTGGTGAATCACTCGATTAAATGCCAACCGTTAATTGAAAGAGTTAGAACGCAAATGTTGAAATTTGCCACGGCTTGAAATGTCAAACCGACCATAGAGATTGCGCAAAATTATCAAGTATAGTTAATTAATCAATTAGCCCTTACTAATTCCTTCGTTCCACATAACGAGACACGTTTCGGTACAATGAAGATGGCGGACTTGGCTAATACCGGTACCGTACAGTGTTCGATTGGTTTCCGTTTCCGGTACGTGTTGTGTGTAATGTGACGTCTAAGCTGCTGCCACGATACCGTTCATGAAAGAAGTTACCAAGAACCACTTGTCTTACTATAATATTTGTTAATACAACGGCACAATTACTTTGTTCATAGTTCATGCATGCATAGTATAGTAAAAATTGTGACAATACGAAACGAACATTGAAATGCGCCTGGATCATATTTCAAGGCCCGCCACGTTGATGGATGAGCATTTTTGTAAGTTTTTAGTTTTGCTTAGGACAACTTTTCCTTTGCAAGTGCTTTTCGAATGCATTGTAGGTGATTGTTGTCAAGTTTCTATCGTTACTTGTTAATTGTTATTATAAACCTAAAAAAAAACTCATATTAAAACCTTTATTCTATGGATTCTGGCTAACTTTTTCTTTCAAAAAGCAATACATCACCATTACCTTAATGTTCATGTAAAATATGAACGTTGTAGCCCCACCCGTTTGGTCAGAATCGGCCCAAATGTCACGAAAATATCGCACTAAAAATCGAAAAAAATGGTAAAAGTACGATATTCATGAGATTGTACCCAAAAACGTGGCCGGTCTAAGTTCAAAGATTTTTAAGGTCCCCTCCAATTTTCATCAAGATCGCATATGCCGTTTGCCCGGTAGAGAGCGAACTAACAGACAAAAATACAAATCAACAAAAAAACAACAAACAAAAAAAAACACCCGAGCTAAATTTTTTGGGGGGGTCAGTGAAATTGAAGTCTTTGCTTCGCTCATCCAATAAATAATAACTATCGTTGTTGGATTTTCACCATACCATGTAATGTGTTTGGCAAAGCAGAATGGAATGATATCATAATATCAGACAGAGCTATATATAATATGGACGGTTGGATTTTAGCTGTAATCACCACATTAATGTTGGCCAAAGCTTGTCGTGCGTGTGTGTCTATTCTATTTCTATCTAATCTACGCCGTCATGTGTAAAAATATCGCATGGTACATATATTTGTATAGCTAATGTTTCCTTGCGTCATTAGGTAACCTGACCTAGTAGTATATAATTATCGTGTGTGTTCAGCGGTTCCAGACAGGTACCGGTGCTGGATATTTATTATAGTACCTGTACATGGCTGTTCTGTCACGTCTTGCCCCGCCCACATTATGCGGGAACGTGCGTCGGCTTTGCGCGCAGCTGATAAGGTGGTGAGAGATGGAACATTATGTGACTTTAGGAAAAATCTAGCGAACGTTTTTTCTTTTCTTTTCTTTTTTCTTCTTTTTTTCCTACTTCTTTGAATATTTGATTCATTAGTTGTGTCTGCATCTGTGTAATTAGATTTATTTAGTTGTCCTCCTTTGTTAACAGTTTTTTTAACTGAATAGGATAGAATTTAAAATAAATATTTAAATTTAAAAAAATCCAGTCAGAACGGTTGGTGGCAAGACATTTATGTTGGGGGGGGGGGGGCAAATTAACGAGACCTTTTGCAGACACGATCTATTAAAACCACGGTGTTCTCGAAAAGTAGCAAGTAGAACTACAAACTTCTCTTTCGAAGTCTAACTAATATCTATAGTAACTTTCTCGTTAGTTTCGGGAACGTGGTATACTATACCTCTAATATTTTGTTGGATCATGGTACGCGAACTTCTGGTCGTCTCCGTCCCCTCGACTAATTCCTGGACACGCAACGGTTATGTAATTGTTACATTACATGAACTGTCCCCGTTCGTTGTAATGTTGTATGGGTTCACATCACCCCACTCTTCCTTATCATTCACACTGCCTCTACATTTTCATTGTTTTGATTTATGGCTCTTCGAATAAATCCGAGCCCAAGATCTGAGCAACTAATGTAAATGTACCCTAACGAGTCGGATTACAGAGAGGCTGGCCGGATGGCGTGACATCCTACATCCCGGTTGATCTTGTTCCCATTGTGGGGTAGGTAAAACTAAGAATCTCTCGTAGCTAATTCAATTCGACAAAACAACGGTTTTCCGGTTCCGTGAATCTCAAGCCACCGTTAGTTGAACTTCTTATGTTCTGTTCTCGTCGTCTGGGAACCAACCCGTGCGCGCTCGAGACCCGCGTGTCGCTCGCGATAACCCTGTTGTTGTTGTTGTTGTTGTTGTTTGTTGTTGTTGTTGTTGTTGTTGTTGTTGTTGACGCACTCGTGCACGATAGAAGTGGAGGTTTAGGGATGTTGTTATAGTAAAACGTTTAAACACCTGTGTATTTTAATAAAAATTTTGTTTTTTAAATTAAACGTTATTTTTGTTTAATTTTTATCTCGTAGGGCCTACATAAAACACTCAAATGCTGTTTTATGTGCATTTTATAATAAAAGACAACATTGAAGATTGAATGCAACATTTTTGTTGGTCTTCCAGAAAATAAGATCGTTTAACTTAATTACGTATTACAAACGATTTATCCCACCCTAGTAGGAGGTTTCATAACCGGAGCAATTGACGACTGGTGATGGGCGGAGCGCTAAGTCACGTGACGAGAAGGTGGGATAAATCCTCATTTCGCAAGTTGACGCCTGCTGAACGGCGCAACACTTATCACGCTCTTACTTTGTTTCCATTCGACATTTGGACAAAACCTTTGGAATAATATGTAGCAAACATATCATTTCTTCTCATAGTGATTATCTCGAATTTTTAGACACATCCCTAAATTTGGTATATCGATGTACGTATTATACATGAAAAAAATATCAAAGATTATAACTTTTCTCATCTTCAATTGACAAAAAACTACTGTTCGGATTTTGACATGATATCCTTTTAAATATGCATCAGACTATTTAACAAAGAAATATATCAACTTTCTAGATAGAAAGTGCACTGAACGAAAATTTACAGCATAGAGTAATATGCAGAGTGTAGTTTTTCACGGCTCACCCGCACGTCAAAAGTGCGTATTTGTTATGAAAACACACACCTTGCATATAAGTCTATGCTGTGAATTTTCGTTCAGTGCACTTTCTATCTAAAAAGTTAATTTATTTCTTGTCTTAAGAGTCAGATGCATACTTTGGATGAGGTCTTGTTGAAATCCGATTGAAAGTTATTTGTCAAATAGAAGTTGACACAACTTATAATTTTTAATATTTTTTCCATGTATAATACGTACATCGATATAACAAGTTTACGGCTGTGTCTAAAAATTCGATATCATCAATTTTAGAAGGAATTATATGTTTACTACGTATTATTCCAAAGGATTTTTCCAAACTATGAATAGAATAAAAGTTAGAGCGTGATAAGTGTTGCGCCGTTCAGCAGGCGTCATCTTGCTGAATGAGGATCTATCCCACATCATTCCGCCACGTTGCTTCGTGACGTCAGGGGGCGGGTAAATCACTAGTCGTCAATTGTCTGGAGAATCAAAGAAACGCAAAGACAACTTGCGACAAGCGGACAAGCCCACGTTATTGTCAAATCCTCTAGTTGCGTAATACCACATGAATAATTCCGTCTGTCAGACCGTTTCCTTGCTAGATTAGCCTCGCGTTATCGTAACAAAAAACCGTTAGAAGTTTGAACCTTCCGGCTTTTTGTGTTGGAGATGTTCTAGCGTTTGACATGTTCCCATAAGTTGGGCAAGTTCACGCCACGCGTGAGGTTAACCATTGTTGCAGGGTTCTCACTTCTCAGCATACAAGATAATTACTGTCGTGTTTAGAACATCGTGTGGAGAGAAGGCCTACGTGATTTAAAGTCGTAAACAAAACTGTGTTCAGTTTACAACCGATTGTATTGTCAAAAAGGAATACGTTTTTTTTAGTAGAGTTAGATCGAATTGAAGGTTGACTGATAACAAAAAACGTTAAAATGTTTTGTTTCTAACTTTCATTGCCGCGTTGTGGAAGGAAAGGGGGTCCATAAATAGACGCACATAATATGAAATTAAAAATCGATATGCTAAAAGTGAAAAAAAATATAGAATACACTGATTTCCGACGGGGTGAGTCATTTTTTGCGATTGCGCTAAGGTCAATAAAAATTTATCCGTCAAGTAACCTAATAATTTGAAAGCTTTAAATTGGTGGTTGTCATTGCTAAAACAAACTACCTGTCAGTTAAATCTACTTGCCACTTTCAACAAGACATTCAAATCAAAAAAATTGTTTAAAACCTTCTGATTGGTGGTTGCTATAGTGGTAACAAGTTACCTGGCAGACAAATGTACTTGCCATTGAAATGCCGGGTCTACTAAAGTCAAGATAAACAGCGGCGTAGGAACCGGGGGGCAAAATTAACGTGATTTAAATATTAATTCCAGAATGTCTGTAGTGGTAAAACAAAAAGATTTTTCTGTATGCTTCGTCATTACATAAAAAATTAAGTTGAAATTTACTAAAATAAGCGACGGCCTACTTCACTTTCATTTTTGAGTTTTTAGATCGCATATAGTTGCAGTAAAACATCGTTTACGGAGTCCGAGTGCAGTTAAAACATGACGAAATTACTGTAGTATGGAGACAATTTTTTTCGCCTTCGGCGAAAGGGCCTCTGGCGGCTGGGGTTTTTCCCCAGGCCCCAGCTCCCCCCAACAAAATCTTCTAATGGATTCCCCCCCCCCCCCCCCCAAACTTTCAAAACGTCCTTATACACGCCTAAAGGTATAGATCGTTAGTTACGCATCGCAGTCCGTCTGTCTTCCTGTATATCTGACGTCACCAGAGTCCAACAAGTGCTCCGCACGACCCCACGACGAGTCCGTAGGAACGCCCGACTAGACTATTTTTAATTCAGTTTGTGACGCACGAATCAGTCGCTAGTCGTTCCACGTCGTCTCTAATGACATTTCATGGGTTCGAACCCACGAACGTTGATTCTACACGGCTCGGACATGCGTCACAATCGGTACTAGACTTTGGGTGAGAAAACGGGCATTCGATGTTGTGAATGCGGTGACTTTGGAGCTGCCAGGGCAACGATTAGACATCAAATTATACTGAAAATTGAAATGACTTCGAATGAAAATAGCACCGACAGTCTTGGCTCAAGTGCGAGTAGCGAGACTCTGATTCGGGAGGTCCCGGATTCGAATCTTATCGATACCGATAATTCTGACTGAAGGTTTTCTTTCGAAAGTTTCCTCAGTCGTTAATGTTGTTAATGTTGTTGAACGTGTTTATGGTTTGAGTCCCCTTAAACAGCCTTCGGACAACCCTTCACAATTTTCTTGTAACTCCAGTATATGCAAGACACCAGGAAGAGGGGAATGCATTGCACCCTAGAAGCAGGTTTCACACGAGATTAAAAATATTAAAATATAATTATTATTGTGAGGGAATGTGAGAGAAGGTTATTAGTATTGATAGAATTTGAAGAAAGACTGCTACACAAATATTTAAGTTTCGCGGGAATCGAATCTACGGTTCAGCGAACAAATTAAAACTTTGTGACAATTTCTTTACATTTTGAACCAACAGCAGTATGATTTTCATCACTGGGATTGTATAAACATTTCCTGTGTTCGAATTTGAAACGACCCATTGACCTTGCAGTGAGGTAATGAGGGGGGAGGGGAAGCAAACAATCGAGATCGTGACTGCATAATGTCTGTTATCGGCGCACAGCCCACAAAAACACAACTCGAGAGAAGAATCAAGTATTACTCGAAGTAGGATGGGATTGATCGCAATATCGCGTTGTTGTAAAGGCAAGAAATTTAGATCGTCGAGGTAGATAGGGGTTTTTTAAAACATGGGGGCAATCCATGTTGTTGTTGTTGTTTTGCCTCCCTTGTAGCTTCTTGTAGGGGCGCCTGGATGACGGGACTGACTGATTTCACACACGCTCCCCGGGTTTCATCCTTATAATCCTGCTTCCATGACAGGAACAAATAAAAACTCCACGTTCGACTTTATTTTTAGCGACTTATACATGGGATAAACAATTCTCTAGTCTGGGATTAGTTTTAGGAATTCGATGTTGAGAAATGTGTTGCGTACAAGACGAGGGGGGAGGGGGATTGAGTTGGCAGCAGTTGAAAATTACAAATAATTTTAGTGTCTCCAGTTCTGAGAATCTAGTTTCAGTGTCTAGACAAGAGAATATATAGGTTCACGTATCATAAATGCATCACGTGACGTCACTGCTTGGACGTGTATAGTTATTAGTTTTATAGTCAGCGTTATCATGGGCTCTACGGCAACAATGGGTACTGTAGCCCACGAGGTGACAAGTGGCTCAATGCCCGATGTTTGTTGCTTCCGTTTCTATTTATACAACAACCTATTCGAGAAAAATTTGATGATAGATAACAGAAGGATGAATAAATATGTATTGCAAAAACATGTGCCCTATACGCGGGACTTGAACCCATGTCGCTTTGTGGGGGGAACGGGGTGGGTCATGTGGTGGTTTCTTGTTTCGTTGAAGTAAAAATGTTATAATCGCTGAATTTTTTCTTCTGTTTATCCGCAAGAACATTTGGATATGAAAGGTATCTTTTTAACTCGTACATTGTATTTTTGTATATTGCACAGTAGGCCTATTTTACATCGTTTTGCTTTTAAAAAAAGAATGCTTTAGTGGGGGCCCACTCCTAAAAATTTTTCCCCGGTTGGAAACTGCTCCCAGCCGATGAGCGCGTGTTTTCTTCGCTTTCGGGACGTTACTTCCTTGATTTTTGAATGCCCCCCCCCCTCCCCCCCTCCCCCGGTCTGGGTCTTGGATAGAAATTAGCCCAGGGGTATTCCTATGCCGATCGTAAAAGGGCCCGAGCACAAGGAAAAGTCCATCTCGCAAACTCAGCTGCGTATGGAGTGTTTACTTCCGAAACTAGGGGCGAGCTTAACAGTCGTTGCCCGGGACCCTCCCCCCCTTTTCCCCGGGACGACGACGACGACGACGGACGACGAACGCACGTGTGCTGTGTGAACCCCCCCCCTTTGCATGGGGGCTTTTTTTTCACCCACGGGGTATGTCCTCCACACATCCCCTAGGCTAGAGTGGCGCCCAATTATCAAACTGTTGGCGCACCCTTAAAACCAAATTAACTAAACAAAAACTTTTTTCGTGGTTGTTTAATCATAACACGATTACATAACATGTTATCACTAGCTATGGTGAAGTCGCATGAAGGGGAGGTGACATCAGATAGCAGATGTGCACAACAAGCGTCATAAGAACAAAAACAAAATATTAAATTTCGACGAGTCATTAACGCATTAGCAATTTTCAGAAGCCAGACTCTTTTGAATCAGTGAAAGTGTCCAACCACCAACAGATGTTATGATAATTCTATGTTGCAAGTGGAGTGGCCGTAAAAACCGTGCTGACCTGGTTAATTAGTGGTAGGGTTAGCTAGGCTACGGTCCGCGGCCGCCGAAGCCCCTGCCTGCACTGGCTGGCTGCATCGTAGGCCTATTCATGTCTGTACTGTACTCAACCCGTACCCGTAGACCTACAGTTTCACCACACTAGTCGAACTGGTTTCAATAAAGCAAAATAAAAAGTAAAGCATTCGTTTACCCTTGGCCAGACACCCGCTGTCTGCGGGCTAGAGGGGCCCAAGGAGCTAGTTTTCGAACAATGACCAAGTCGTTTTTAACCCCTAATAAGGTAGGATTTCTTTGTATTTTTCCCCTGTACCGTACCCCGGGGACTTTAAAGTAATATTACATGGGGGTTAAAAATGTTTCGTTAGTCACTTTATTTTTCCTTTTGAAACTGAATTCTGTTCGAGAGTGAGGAGAAGTGAAATCTGGGGGGATTCGTCCCCTTTTCCTTTTTGGTTTCAAAAAGGCAGGAGTCGGATTCCCCCCCGTTTACCGCATAAGACATAAACAATGATCTGACATGAGTTGAACTAGTCAACTAGGGTTACCAATACCCAAAACTCTTTTTTCTTTTGGGTTTGGGGTGGGGTCTGGGTCAGAGCCCCAGCCCCCGGAGGCAAAATATGGCAAAGCGTTAAATTATTTTATATTCGCATCAAAATCAATTATTTAAGTTGCTCAAGTTTTGATTTATAATGAGTTCCTTATACCTATAGTGAAATCTATGCGACTTCAATCTGCATGTTGAAATTTTTAAATTTCAACATATTTTGGTAAAATCTGTACTTTTAATTGGGTATTTCACACAATTTTAATTTCCACTTAAGTTTAACTACACAATACTTTATTTTCAGAATCCTGGTTTCAACCGGCATTAGTGACAGAAAACAGGGCGTGGTCGTGGTCGGAGTGTCTTGGTTCGAAGTTCGAACCCGGGCGGGCACCGATGTTTACGTTGTACGACGGAGCTGTCAACACGTCACGCCCCCCCGTACTCGTGATGGGCCTCGTTCCCCCCCCCCCCCCCCCTAGGAGGCGACATCATAAGACCAGACCGTAGAGTTGTAAATTGTACCGTTCTGATAAGACTGTCACAAAGAACAAGTCGGATGTCATTGTTCGGACGTGACCCCGGGCCGGGCATGTCACCGTCAGTTAGAGTTGGGCTAATTTAGCGTAATGCTTCGCTTGTTAGCCATGCAGCCTAGCTGAATGAGTCCGACTCCCAATCAAATCAGGGTGGGGCCCCCAACTGGCAAAGGCCCGAAATTCGGGTCGGGGTTATTTTTGAAAAAAATCACATGATTTTTTTTTTTAAACAAACGCTCATATTTAAATTTACTAAAAAGTAGAGAATAAATTTTCGCCCAACAAATGTTTGCCTTACTCGGGAAATAAAAGCGTTACTCCTATAGCCCCCCTGGGCCTTGATTTACTGGGTACAACAATCTGCAATTTTATTTGAGTTATCAATAACCATTTGGTACGTCTGTGCATGAGTATTGATTTGTATTTTGATCTGAAGTGGTATCCCTTTTGGGGGGGGGGGGTTTTGGGGGGGGGGGGGGGGTTGTTTGGGGGGTTGGGTTTTTGGGTGTTGGAGTGGGGTTGTTTTTTTTTTTTTTTTTTTTTTTTTTTTTTTTTTTAGTTAGATATATCTCATTCATTCTTGCGTCTACGCTTGCCTGCTCACGCACGTCTTTGGAGTCGTCTACTATACAATACCGCAATCACTTCCCCGGATGCTGTGTTTTATTAGTTATTACGCAAGCTAACTAAGCGCATTGTCGGTTTTTTACGCAGGGGGAAAATTTTCAAAACACCCCTATCTATATGAGTCAGCTTGGCTATTTAAATTTGAAAAGACGAGTCCAAAGATAACTAAACGGTGATTCCTCGGGAAATATAGACGCTCGCTCATTTTTATCTAGTGTAAATAAAGGTGTTTTAGCAGAGCACAGTTAGTTAGCTAGTTAGTCGTTGCCTGCCTCGCGATGAGATAAAAATAAAGCTCGGCTACTATGTGCACCGTCGAGCGTGAGAGACGCAGGTGACGGTTGATGACCTGACGACGACGACGACGACGACGACGACGACGACGCGAGAGGGGGAGAGAGAGAAGACATCAGATTGTCTGGGAATTCGCGGTCATTGTTTTTAAGTCTAACCCCCCCCCCTTCGGCCGCCCCTTAGGGGACGCTGTCGGTGTAGAACAATCTAGAGAAGGTGGGGGTAAAATTTTTAATTCAAAAATTCAAAATTTGGAGCGAGTAAAAAATTATTAAAAAGTTGGGGGATAGGGGAAACACCATGAATTTGTTTAAATGTGGATAGACCCAACATCCGAAGTAATTGTGAAATGAGTAGTTCCATCAAAATTAAAAGAGTAAAAACTAAATTTTTCGAAAAATTTAATACCTGTACGAATTTTGATTTTTTTAACTTGTAGGTTTTTTTTTTATTTTTTAATGGGAATGATGAGTATCCTTGAAAAGAAGTGACGATTTTTGCATACGCAAAAATTAATCTAAATTTAAATTCGCCTTGAAAAAGCGTCGGACCTAGGGCGTTCAACCAACTATATCTTACCTTGGAGCCAATCTGGTTGCCGCACTGGCCGGCTTGAAGGTGCACGATCTCCCTCATCTCGAGCTGTGGTCTGTAAGAAGTGTACTCGCGCCTTGCCTAGCTCTCACTGGCCTGGCCCTGGCTTGGCAAAGTCTGACAGACACGGACGGCGCTGCCTCGCGTTGCGGTGAGCCGTTGTAGCTCACACCGACGTGGCGATAACGCAGTAATTAGATTACATTCATATTAGTTTTGAAACTTTTTTCCGTTAAAAAAACTGGGGACGCGTAACGATCATCTCCACGCTCAATGGTGCCCTATGAATATTAATTGCATTACACGAAGAATCGCAAGCGTAAAAAGCGTAAAAAAAATTGATTGTGTTCACCATGTAAATGAATCGGTTTTATCAACGAGACTTGGCGAAACTAGCTTCGACGTCAACCTGATTTTCAAACAGGTTCGGAAAAAATTAACAAAAAAATTTTATGGGAGAATGGTCGGGCTAATTCTGATAAACTTGGAATTGAATGACGGTAATCTGATACTAGCCTTGAGGTATGTGTGCCCTGACACGCTAGAAGAGTCATGTGATACACGCGTTTTAACCATGTTGATTGGCGATGAGTTGAAGATAGACCGGGACTCGAACCCACGTCCATCCCTGGGATACACTTGACGTTAATTACTTGAGTGCGATGGTGTCCTGCTTGTAAAGTAACGTGGCACTTGCGTTTTAGCTTTTATGGGTGTCAATGAGCTGAAGATATATACCCGGGACTCAAACCCATGTCCCTCCCTGGGCTCCATTTTACGAGAAGGTAGTCGGATCTAAGATTCTAGGTACCGTTATGTGGTACCCTGCTTGTGAAGTAACGCTCACGCGCATTTTAGACATGCTGATTGGCAATCAATAAGTTTATGATGGACCCGAACTCGAACCCACGACCCTCCCCGTCCCCGAGTTCCATAAGATACGTCTAGAACCGCGCCATTTCCCCTCCCAGTGTAACACACAACTAGGTAATATTTAGGTGTGATTGTCGAAGGCCGCAATGAATTATGAATCGCGAAGGCACCGTGTGACCAACCTTGAGTTTTACCGGTGTTCGAATCGAACCTCCGACCTTCCGAATCCGAGTCACGTCATCGCACGCCACGCACCCCCTGCGTGTGTGTGTGCTACCCTACTGCATAGCAATTGCACGCCCTTTAGTGAAATGTATTGACCCACAAAGCTAGGTACGTAAACGTTTTAGCACAAGTACGCTATTGTCGCAAGTCATACGTACTGATCGATTCATTTTAGCCAACAGCGATGCACACTTCATAATCCTCATCGCACTATACAAATTTGATTGAAGGAAATTGGAACACTTCCCATGGACAAAACTTTCAACGAATCCTAAAAAAAACTTTTTTGTAGGGAGGCCCGCTGTAGGGTACTCATCAGTTCTAGCCGGTGAATATGGTCCTGTAATTAGGGTGTTAGTGTAAGTATATGTGGAACGTCCGAGGGGGGTTTCGAGGACTCAATCCCTGGCAGGGTTGTCAGAGGAGGGAATCGAACCCGTGACTCCCCGAATCCAAATTTCACTCTTAATGCATAAGCTACCTCTATCGGTTTGAACTTACCCTCGACGTGAATACATATTCTGTTTGGATGGATTTCAAAAAGATATTTATTTAATCGGAATCGGACTCATCTCAGCACTTTCCGTTTGACTGAGAAATCTTCAGTCTGTCATGGATTGCTAGTGGCTGGTATAGATCCGACGGCCTTCTGAATGAGTTCCACGTGTACCGCCTGAACTACCTCATCGCACTATTTACCACACTGATTCAATGTGATTATGGCATAGTTTTGTGTTCGTACTGTTATGTGGCGGGTTTTAAACTCTCGACATACAACCTGTATGTTATAGATTTATTCGGTGACGTAACTATGGGGGGCGAGGGGCACAATTCTTCAGTGGCAAAATTTTGTGAACTCACAATAAAACTGACAATCTTCACATAAATTATCGACGATACCTTAACACTTAGTTAAATATCACGATTTGCCATGTTAAAAATCAATCATATTCAGGGGCTATGCGCCCCATGCATCCCATTTTACCTGGGTACACACTTTTCCCGAAACAATTTGTTTCACGGGCAATGTTCGCCCCCATGCACCAAAAAACAACAAGGGCTAGTTACGCCACTGGATTTATTCGCAACGAGAGACAAGTGTCTGGTGAGAACTTATGGTGCTGCTCTGTAGCCTTGAATGCAGGTGCCATTTACCAAGTCACACGATACGACTAGGCCCGTATTGTGCCAACCCTGAATACACTTAACCATGATTAGGCAAGAATGTGTGAGGACCAGCTGGCAAATTAATTCTCGCGTCGTGGGATCAGCAAGCTAAAATATTTCCAAGGAAATCTGCCCTTGAGGGAACGTGACACTTTTATTTTATTTATTTAAAAATTATTTATAATTAATTGTATATAATATGATTGATAAATAACTTCCTGTAACTAAGAGCAGTGTTGAGTTCAATTTATTTTTAAATGACATTAGGACACATTTGGCACATGGCACATAGCTATTCGCTCGGCCAGGAAGTATGTGACGTATGTGAAACTTTGCATATTTGTCAATAAAGCATACATGGACAGCCCAGTCGTAGATTCTCAATATTTTATGTTTATCAGCCAGGATCAATCCACGAATGTGGTCAATTTTAGACTTTTTAAGAAAATCCAAAAACCTGAAAATCAATTTATTTTTTAAATTATTTAAAAATAATTTCTTGAATAGTGTTACTGTAGAGCCCTGTTTCCGCTTCCTTGACAACTACCCAAAAATAAAATTATAACCAACTGTGGTGTCAGTTGGAACTTTTCTTTTACTACAACTTACTGGATGTGTATACTGTATAGGATGTAATGATAGTTGGGGAGGGAATGCCCATGGCCATATGGTTTATTCGATCGTCTTTGTCATCTGAAGAAAACCTCGGCAACAACTTTCTGTCAGTATTGCCGGTGTAAGGTCATGGCACGATCATGTCAATACATTAATACCAAAACTTAATTCGTCTTGTTATTATGCTATAAGGACCATCAAGCAGATAAGTAACATCCCCACAGCCAAAATATGCTACTATTCATTATTTGAGTCATATATAAGCTACGGAATTGAATTTTGGGGTATATCGACCCACATTCATAAAGTTTTTATTATACAAAAAAAAAGCAATTAGAGCAATTTGTTCCCTTGATCCCACAGAACACTGTAAACCTTTTTTATACGCCACAAAATCCTTATCATTTCATGTTTATACATTTTCAAATCAATATTAGTAATTAAAAAAATATACACACCTACTCAGTAAATGCAAATGTCCATGATCATGACACACGTAAAAAAAATCACCTACAGCTAAACTCATATCACACAAAACTTGGACAAGTAAACTCAGACTACTTACATAAATCTCTTTATAACCATCTTCCAGAATCCATTAAAAACATTTCAAGCTATGACCGTTTCAAACATGAACTAAAACAAATTTTAATTCTAAAAGCCTACTATTATCTTATTGATTACTTAAATGATACACTCACAGAAATTCCTGTTATCACTTCATTCACTTGATATTATTGATTAACTATGATATAATGAAATGGACCTTATTTTATTACTTTTCAATAATTATTATTATTTACAATGTATTACATATTATGACAATTTCTCATTATATTAGTATTTGTAACATTTTTTTATTTAGCTAAAGGACACATACACTAAAAATTGTGTTGTTGTTACATAAAATGTACAATTTCTCCTAATAAAAAATTGAAATTGAAAATTGGAACCGATACCCTCCCAAACTAGATTCTTGCGTGTAACTTTAACTGTAACTACTTATTTCAGTTTTCCAAAATTAATTAATTCTTCCACGTTTACCAGATTGAAACTATATTTTTCCAGGCTGTAAATTTGACTGATTGGAAAAAGGGAACTGATTTTGGCCCTTTTATAGTATGCTAGGATGAAGGATAATATGGAAATGGGGGTCCAAGAGCTTGCCCCCGGAAAACCTTTGGTTATATAGATTAGATTTGGTGAGTTTTAAAGAGTTTTGAAGGAAAATAATTATGGAAATTGAAATAAAAGCAATTTATGACTTTTCCTCATTTATTGATTTCCCTGCACCCCCCCCCCGACTTGTAGAAACGCTACCAGTGTTGGCTTACTCTTTACTCATTATATCTATCTCAATAGGTGACCCAGGACCAAGGAGGTAGTTGACCGAGTAGTATTTGGACTGTGGTACAAGCAAGTAACTATGGATAGATTTGATTGAATCCGAAAGTGTAATGGGGGCCTGGCCTGGATATGAATGTAGTCATACGAAGGCAAGCGAGTCGTGAAGGTGTTGCTATGCCTTGACTGGTTTGTCTGTTGTAATGGTCGGGCTTGAATTAATTACCAGGTACTTTAAAATCCATCAAGATTTAGTGTATAATTATGCCGAGTAGGCCTACTCGCTCATTATCTCGTTTTGAACTTTACTTACACCCCATGGCATGACCATTACGCACAGTAACACATTTGAGATATTTTGTCTCTCATTGCAATGCAGCCAACATAATATTAAGAGTTTTATTTCAATATAATTATTAACATTCCACTTTATTGTTGCATATACATGAGATCATATTATTATTACGACATGTAGGCCTACTTGAGGTTGGTGTATTGTTACTGTTGTGTGGGATGCACACTTACATTATTAATTTACTAGGCCGCTTTGTGAACGTTTTTATCTATTCGCGTTGATGGATGAGATTTTTATTGTAAGTTTTTAATATGCGTGGTATCTCTTTACTTTTTAAGTCCCATTGCAAAATCATTTTTGTTAAATTAGGATATTTGTTGAATGAGCGAAGCCAAGACTTCAATTTCACCGACCCCCAAAAAATTTAGCTCGGGTGTTTTTTTTTTTTTTTTTTTTTTTGTTTCGTTTTCCGTCTGTTTGTTCGCTCTCTACCGGGCAAACGGTATATGCGATCTTGATGAAAATTTGACACGACCTTCGTTTTCTCTGAACTTAGACTTGCTACATTTTTGGGTACAATCGAAGAAATATTTCTCATGAATATCGTACTTTTACGATTTTTTTTCGATTTTTAGTGCGATATTTTCGTGCCATTTGGGCCAATTCTGACCAAACGGGTGGGGCTTCAACGTTCATATTTCACATGGACATTAAGGTAATGGTGATGTATTGCTTTCTGAAAGAAAAAGTTGAAAAAGTTAGCCAGAATCGAGAGAAATAAAGCTTTTAATATACGTTTTTTTGACTTTTTGTGCGATATTTTCGTGCCATTTGGGCCAATTCTGACCAAACGGGTGGGGCTACAACGTTCATATTATACATGTACATTAAGGTTATGGTTATGTAGTACCTTTTGAAAGAAAAAGTGGAAAAATTTAGCCAGAATCCATAGAAATAAAGCTTTTAATACAAGTTTTTTACGGTAAATAAAACCAATTGACAAGAAACAAAAGAAACTTGACAACATTCACCTACAATGCGTAGGCAGCAAAACAAAGCACTTGCAAAAGTAAAGATATCCCACGCAAACTAAAACCTTTAAAAAGCTCATCCATCAACGCGGCGGGACTTTAGCGTTTTCCTAGTTATAAACTATGGTAATTATAATGTAAATTATCTGTAGGCCCGATGATTTGCTTTTTGAACTCATTGAAGGATGATTGTTGTCAAGTTTCTATAGTTACTTGTTAATTATTACACACCTAAAAAAACTCATATTAAAACTTTTATTTCTATAGATTCTAGCTATTTTTTTCAACTTTTTCTTTCAAAAGGCAATTCAACACCATTACCTTCATGTCCATGTGAAACATGAACGTTGTAGCCCCACCCGTTTGGTCTGAATCGGCCCAAATATCTCGAAAATATCGCATTAAAAATAAAAAAAATCGTTAGTACGATATTCATAAGAAATATATCTTCGATTATATCCAAAAACGTGGCAAGTATCAGTTCAGAGATTTCGAAGGTCCCCTTTAATTTTCATCAAGATCGCATAATATGCCGTTTGCCCGGTAAAGCGCGAACAAACAGAAAGGAAAAAAAACTCCCCCCCCCCCTTAAAAAAAAACAAAAAACACCCGAGCTAAATTTTTTGGGGGTCAGTGAAATCGAAGTCTTCGCTTCGCTCATCCAATTATTGCGATAAAATCTTAAAAAAAAAAGAATGGCGATAATAACTAGCACGGACGCGGAAGGAGCGAAGCTACTTAATCAACTGATCGTCGAAGAGGAATACAAAAATTAAATAATTGAAGATGCGTTGATAATTTTTTGGTGTACGTGCCGGGTAATAAGCTACCCATTTAAAAAGGTTCGCCTCTCGTTCCCGCATTCAAAATGGAGGAGACCTAATCAAACTTGATTACCACTCCCCACTTACCCCCAGGGGCGCCTAAAACTTTCTGTATCATCCTGGTTGAAGGGCAATGCCAAAAAAATGCATGTCGCTCAATCGTCGTGTTTTGTTTTCATCGTGCAGTCGGACAGACAGACAGACAACCTACATCATGAACCTACTAAAACACAACCAGCCTGGCGAATTCAAGAATTAAATTAAGCGCATAATTATCATATCGTAGACAAAATGAACACAGTTCCGCTCATGAAGGTTTTAATTTAACGATTTAATTAATAATGCTCGCTCATTAAGCTCGGAAGTGCAAAGCGGTGAATTTCACAAATTACGAACTGATTGGTTCTCTTCACGGGTTCGTGAATGTTGCCTTATTTCAGACGTGTTTCCGTGCTGGGTTAACGGTTAGCAATGTCGGTGTTGAAGCCGGCTGCTGTGGCACAGAGCTAGCACGCACGTGCGACCCTGACTTGCAAGATTTTCCAGTCTCATCTCGGATAGCAAGTACCGTACCCTTGTAATTTTAAAAGCGAAAGTAGCAACGTTTTAGCTATATTATAATTTTTCGTGGAAACCCTGCCCAGGGTGAAATTCAGGTCCCTCTTTAGGTGTCTAACTAGGTATTTTTGGACTTTGGATAATTGTGAAGGGTTGTTCGAGGGCTGTTTGAGAGGACTCAATCCAATTGAATAAGTTATTTTGAAAAGGGGGTAAGTCACTGTTTTGACGAAAATGAGTTAGCATCAAATTCATGCTTATTTTACCTAGCACACATTATGTGTGAAAATGGAACATGTTATATGAACCGTTGACTCGTTAGAGGGGGGTCCCATACGCGAGTTTGTTTGAAAAGGGGAAGTCGATTGACTTGTCTCCTTTTTCAAAATAACTCTCGCTGTCTGTAACGTGCTTAGCGCTGCGTTCTGGTGAGAGCAATTGAAATTATTTTTCGAGGTGTGTGAGATGGATTTTTTAGGTGATGAGCCTGACGACAATGTCATTTATGAAGCGTTTTAACAAAAATATCAATTCACTTAACCCCATTCACATGGAAATAAAACCATTTGTTTTGAAAAAGGGATAAGTCAGAGACACAATATTTTGGGGTGGCGTAACTAAAGATGAAAAATTTAAAAAGTTACAAAAAAAATTGTATAAAACAACATAAATTGCCATGTTTTAATGAAAATATTCAATCACAGTCCCATTCACATGAAGGTAAAGCCATATTATTTTGAAAAGGCGATAAGTCAGAGACAAACTATTTTTTATTGGTCAAACTATAGATAGTAAACTTAACGTTATTGCATTTTTGTAATACATATTTATACGTGTTTAAAATAAGTACAATTTGAAGCATGTACTACGATTATTTAATACTGAGAAAAGTTTTTCTCGTTTATCTCCAAGTATGTTTTAGTGACTTACCCCCTTTTCAAAATAACTGATTCAATTACAATCGCATTGACGACTGAGAGAAACCTAGGAAAAACCCTTCAGTCAGGAGGAATCCAAAAATCAATGGCTCCAAGTTGAGTTCCTGTTACTTTCTTAGTACCGGTAATTGAATTAATCATATTAATTAATTAATTCTAAAAAAAGAGACAACACAGTCGACATAGGTATCAAATAAAAGATAAGCGTAATATTTTCGATTAGTTCATTATTTTTATCATTTATTTTTGTACCGTTCTTCTGCTTATTTACAAACTTCTTATTCTTAATTAAAATTTATCTAATTAGTATCAATTTCATTAATCTATTAATCTGTGAGTTGAAGTAATTTCGTCGTACATAGATAGGCCTAAGTGAAATAATTTAACTAAAATTTAATTAATTGGTTGATTAATTAATTGGATGAGCGAAGCGAAGACTTCAATTTCACCGACCCCCCAAAAAATTTAGCTCGGGTGTTTTTTTGTTTGTTTTTTTGTTTTTTTGTTTGTTTTTCTGTCTGTTTGTTCGCTCTCTACCGGGCAAACGGCATATGCGATCTAGATGAAAATTTGACAGGACCTTCGAAATCTCTGAACTTAGACTTGCCAAGTTTTTGGGTACAATCGAAGAAATATTTCTCATGAATATCGTACTTTTACGATTTTTTTCGATTTTTTGGGCGATATTTTCGTGCCATTTGGGCCAATTCTGACCAAACGGGTGAAGCTAAAACGTTCATATTATACATGGACATTAAGGTTATGGTGATTTAGTACATTTTGAAAGAAAAAGTTGAAAAAGTTAGCCAGAATCTATAGAAATAAAGCTTTTAATATAAGATTTTTGGTTTTTTGTACGATATTTTCGTGCCATTTGGGCCAATTCTGACCAAACGGGTGGGGCTTCAACGTTCATATTATACATGGACCTTAAGGTTATGGTGATGTAGTACCTTTCGAAAGAAAAAGTTGAAAAAGTTAGCCAGAATCCATAGAAATAAAGCTTTTAATATAAGTTTTTTACGGTAAATAATACCAATTGACAAGAAACAAAAGAAACTTGACAACATTCACCTACAATGCGTAGGCAGCAAAACAAAGCACTTGCAAAAGTAAAGATATCCCAAGCAAACTTAAAACTTTAAAAAGCTCATCCATCAACGCGGCGGGACTTTAGCGTTTTCCTAGTTAATAAAAAATATTTTTCACATATTATATTTACTAGTAAAATAAGCTTTCATGCTTTGTTGGATGAGCGAAGCGAAGACTTCAATTTCACCGACCCCCAAAAAAATTTAGCTCGGGTGTTTTTTTTTTTTTTTTTCGTTTTTCCGTCTGTTTGTTCGCTCTCTACCGGGCAAACGGTATATGCGATCTTGATGAAAATTTGACACGACCTTCGTTTTCTCTGAACTTAGACTTGCTACATTTTTGGGTACAATCGAAGAAATATTTCTCATGAATATCGTACTTTTACGATTTTTTTCGATTTTTAGTGCGATATTTTCGTGCCATTTGGGCCAATTCTGACCAAACGGGTGGGGCTTCAACGTTCATATTTCACATGGACATTAAGGTAATGGTGATGTATTGCTTTCTGAAAGAAAAAGTTGAAAAAGTTAGCCAGAATCGAGAGAAATAAAGCTTTTAATATACGTTTTTTGACTTTTTGTGCGATATTTTCGTGCCATTTGGGCCAATTCTGACCAAACGGGTGGGGCTACAACGTTCATATTATACATGGACATTAAGGTTACGGTTATGTAGTATCTTTTGAAAGAAAAAGTTCAAAAATTTAGCCAGAATCCATAGAAATAAAGCTTTTAATACAAGTTTTTTACGGTAAATAAAACCAATTGACAAGAAACAAAAGAAACTTGACAACATTCACCTACAATGCGTAGGCAGCAAAACAAAGCACTTGCAAAAGTAAAGATATCCCACGCAAACTAAAACCTTTAAAAAGCTCATCCATCAACGCGGCGGGACTTTAGCGTTTTCCTAGTACATAAAATATTTAGATTTGTGGGATTAATTGTCGTTAGTTCAATTAATTCAATTAATAAAAAATTTAAAGGAACCCGACTTTGGGGCCATTATATATCTATTTCATTGTGCTTGTATTGTTTTTTATTTGATACACCACTTGACTGTGGTTCATTATTATAAACATTTAACTAAGATCTGCAGGAATTTCGTCTGAAGCCATAAAAAGTTGGATTAATTGGCATTATGTTAGTAAAGTGGTAACATTTTATAACAATCGATAGGGTATACATAATTATACTAGGAAGCTTCGCAAACGCTTTTTAATGCGCGTTGTTTGGATGAGCGTAATTGGTGCATTGAGCTGCCATGTGTAATGCAGATGGTATTTAAATTGATTTCGTTTTCCCATTGCTATGGCCTGTGAGACACGCTTGGTAATGTTGTTTTCATTTTTACGGGGACGACATGAGGATCAGGGGCGCACATTACATTACACATTACATTACAATCGAATAAAGCATGTAGGTGTTATAAGTCGAAGACATTTCTTTTAAAACGAAAAAATCGTACCATTGCGATTTTCATGAGAAATAATTTTTCGATCGCGCTCAAATTTCACGTGAATTTATTAATTCATTAAATTAAGGTTCTGTGAAAAAATCATTACAATCGGATAAAGCATGTAGGTTTTATAAGTCGAGAAATTTTTTTAAAAATTTAAAAATCGTAAAATTGCGATTTTCATGAGAAATAATGTTTCGATTGCGCTAAAAAAAACGTGGCAGTTCTAAGTTCAGAGATTTCGAAGGCCTCCAGGAGATTTCATCGCAATTGGAGTATCGGTTTAGCCGCAATCGTGTTAACAATCACACAAAAATGCAAACAGAAAAAAACGGATTTTTTTTCTCCAGTGTAGTAGAATGGAATCTTCGCTTCTCTCATCCAATAACATTTGGTGGAGGTGCCGTGATAAAATATGATGCACACATTTGAGATGAACAGATTAGGTTCAGAGATAGTATATAATAACATTTGGCGGAGGTGCCGAGGGTATAATAATGCATCTACCTTATAAATCAATCAAAAGAAAAAATATCATAAAATAAAATTTGGTGCGGACATAAAAAATATACGGATATTTACAAGGGACAGAATCTGTCCTGTCATCCTAACTGCACTCCTACCAGATGCACAAACCTGGCAAAAATGAAAGTTTATAGTAACACTATACCATTTCTCGAGCATTAGCTGTGATGATGATGACGATGATTTCTGTTGTGCGCTATGTAATTTGTCATCTTCGGAATATGCAGGCGTTAGAATAGAGAGCGTTAATTAACTTATACCACAGATAATAGAGTACACTACGTGCTTATACACTATTTCTTCAAGCAATGTTACTAACAACTAGTAAATAATAATAGTACTAGGAAGCTTCGCAAACGCTTTTTCAGGCGCGTTGTTGGATGAGCGTAATTGGTGCATTGAGCTGTCATGTGTTATGCAGATTTTCTGTTGTTCTGTTAAAAAATCATTACAATCGGATAAAGCATGTAGGTGTTATAAGTCGAAGAAATTTTTTTAAACCGAAAAAAGCGTAAAATTGCGATTTTCATGAGAAATAATTTTTAGATTGCGCTCAAGAACGGTGCTGTTCTAAGTTCAAAGATTTCGAAGGCCTCCAGAAAATTTCATCTAATCGTGTTAACAAACACACAAAAATACAAACAGAAAAAACAAGAAAAACGAAAACAAATTGTAAAATTGCGATTTTCATGAGAAATATTTTTTCGATTGCGCTCAAAAACGTGACAGTTCTAAGACCCGAGATTTTGAAAGCCTCCAGAAAATTTAATCGAAATTGGAGTATCGGTTTAGCCGGAATCGTGTTAACAAACACAAAAATACAAACAGAAAAGAACAAGAAAACCGAAAAAAATCGTAAAATTGCAATTTTCATGAAAAATAATTTTTCGATTGCGCTCAAAAAGGTGGTAGTTCTAAGTCCCGAGATTTTGAGGGCCTCCAGAAAATTTCATCGCAATTGGAGTATCGGTTTAGCCGGAATCGTGTTATAACAAACAGCCAAACAGCAAAAAAAACGTATTTTTTCCTCCAGTGAAGTGAAATGGAATCTTCGCTTCGCTCGCTACGCTCATCCAATTACAATCATATTTTTTAAACTAGGAAACGCTTAAGTCCCGCCGCGTTGTTGGATGAGCGTAATTGGTGCATTGAGCTGCCATGTGTTATGCGGGTTTTCTGTTGTTCTGTGAGAAAATCGTTACTAAGTCGAAGATTTTTTAAAATAAAATAAAATAAAATAAACAATTAACTTAAATTTTAATTTTTTTTAATTAATCGTTATAATTTTTAAAAAGGAAAAAATCGTAAGATTGAAATTTTCATAAGAAATAATTTTTCGATTGCGCTCAAATTTCACACGAATATATTAATTCATATAATTAAGGTTCTGTGAAAAAACCTTACAATCGGATAAAGCATGTAGGTGTTTTTAGTCAAAGAAATTTTAAAAAATCGAAAAAAATCGTAAAATTGCGATTAATTGCGAATTGCGAATTGCGATTGCAGAGAAATAATTTTTCGATTGCGCTCAAAAACGTGTCAGTTCTAAGTTCAGAGATTTCGAAGACCTCCATAAAATTTTATCGCAATTGGAGTGTCGGTTTACCCGGAATCGTGCTAGACAGACAAAAATAGGCCTACAAAAAGAAAAAAAAAAATCCGGATTTTTTTCTCCAGTGTAGTAAAATGGAATCTTCGCTTCGCTCGCTACGCTCATCCAATTAACTAAACTAGGAAAACGCTTAAGTCCCGCCGCGTTGTTGGATGAGCGTATATGGTGCATTGAGCTGCCATGTGTTACGCGGATTTTCTGTTGTTCTGTGAAAAAAACATTACTTAGTCGAAGATTTATTTTAATTAAATTAAATTTAAAAAAAATTAACTTAATTTTTTAATTAAATTAAATTAAATAAAAAATTAACTTAATTTTTTAATTAATCGTAATTTAAAAAAAAAGAAAAAATCGTAAAATTGCAATTTTCATAAGAAATAATTATTCGATTGGGCTCAAATTTAACACGAATATATCAGTTCATGAAATTAAGGTTCTGTAAAAAAATCATTACAATCGGATAAAGCATGTAGGTGTTATAAGTCAAAGAATTGTTTAAAAAAAGAAAAAAACGTAAAATTACGATTTTCATGAGAAATAATTTTTCGATTACGCTCAAATTTCACACGAATATCTTAATTCATAAAATTAAGGTTCTGTGAAAAAATCATTACAATCGGATAAAGCAAGAAGGTGTTATAAGTCGAAGAAATTTTTTAAAAATCGAAAAAAGTCGTAAAATTGCGTTTTTTATGAGAAAAAATTTCCCGATTGCGCTCAAAAACGTGACAGTTCTAAGTTCAGAGATTTCGAAGACCTCCATAAAATTTCATCGCAATTGGAGTATCGGTTTAGCCGGAATCATGTTAACAAACAGACAAAAGTAAAAAAAAATAAAAAATCCGGATTTTTTTCTCCAGTGTAGTGAAATGGAATCTTCGCTTCGCTCATCCAAAAACAGTAGTTTTGGAGTAAGAACATCATAAATAGACTTTTGAGAAGACCAAAATTATTAATAATGAAGTCTTCTCTTCGCTCGCTACGCTCATCCAATTATTATTATTAAAAGGAAAACGCTTAAGTCCCGCCGCGTTGTTGGATGAGCGTAATTGGTGCATTGAGATACCATGCGTTATATGGATTTTCTGTTGTTCTGTGAAAAAATCATTACTCAGTTGAAGATTTTTTTAAAATTAATTAATTTAATAAAAAATAAACTTTTATCTTTAATTTTTTTAATTAATCGTAATTTTAAAAAAGAAAAAAATCGTAAGATTTCGATTTTCATAAGAAATAGTTATTCGATTGTGCTCAAATTTCACAAGAATATATAAATTCATAAGATTAAGGTTCTGTGAAAAAATCATTACAATCGGATAAAGCATATTGGTGTAAAAAGTCAAAGAATTGTTTTAAAAAAGAAAAATCACGTAAAATTTCGATTTTTATAAGAAATAATTTTTCGATTGCGCTCAAATTTTACAAGAATATCTTAATTCATAAAATTATGGTTCTGTGAAAAAATCATCAAAATCGGATAAAGCATGTAGGTGTTATAAGTCGAATAAATTTTTAAAAAATCGAAAAAAATCGTAAAATTGCGATTTTGATGAGAAATAATTTTCCGATTGTGCTCAAAAACGTGGCAGTTCTAAGTTCAGAGATTTCGAAGACCTCCATAAAATTTCATCGCAATCGGAGTATCGGTTTAGCCGGAATCGTGTTAACAAACAGACAAAAATACAGAAGAAGAAAAAAAAAACATTCCTGATTTTTTTCTCCAGTGTAGTGAAATGGAATCTTCACTTCGCTCGCTACGCTCATCCAATTAACTATAAAACAGTCGTTTTGGAACATCATAAATAGACTTTTGAGAAGACCAAAATTATTTAAAAACATTTTTCGTCCATCTATACTCCCACTATTTTGCGGCTTTTTAAAACCATTTTTGTGGATAATTTTAGCACAAAGTATTCAATTTGCTCTGATATTTTTACTCTCTTCCTGTGACGAGGACATGTAATATTTTGAAAAGTGCATCTTTCATGTGTTGCATGCCTTTATATTCTGTTCTCCAGTACGGTACGCTGAGTGTATTATTTTTTTCCGTCAAACACAAAAAATGGTACAGCGCAAGATATTTTGGATACTCATTTCAAAACATTTTTTTTTTTTTTTTTTAATCTAAGTCACAGGTATGTGAAAGTTCGGGTTAAAATATCAGCCATCCAAACAAATTCAATAGGTACATTTTTCCATTTAAAATTACCCATAAAAATGCTTCCAATAAGCCAGTAGCATATCGCGGGGGGGGGGGGAGCTCGGGTGGCTTGCCCATCCCCCCCGAAATCCCAGCTTCCAATTATATTTTACAAATTCTTATCTTAGGTTTATTTCATTTTTTAAATACATCTAGTAATATCTCCTTTTGTTTTTTGTTCAGCTTCTAAAACACATGAAAACCACTTCAACATTTTTTTAAATTTCCTGCGGTGCTATTGTTAGGGGGCATGCCTCCCACCCAAACCATTGAATCATTTTGTGAACCACCTTTTGCAGTCAATCTTTTTCTTGGCAGCCCCTCCTGAAATATATTCCTGCATACGCCACTGGAGTAAGCCATATTGGGAGAATTTATTGTGATCTCTGTTCGTCAGTATTAAAATAGCAAATGCCATTTTGAGTCACCGATTAGTTACATTCACAGTTACCCGTAGGCCTACTATTATAAAATTACTTTTAGCGGATCCTGTTTAGGTATTTAAAAATTAAAAACATTTGGTGGAGGTGCCGAGTTCATATTATATTATGCAAACAGTTGAGTGAAATTGATTCTGTTAAAACATTAATTTTAGTGGAGGTGCCGAGTCAATATTATATTATGTGAAATTGATTCTGTTCAAACTTCAAAGATACTATTAAAAAAAAACATTTGGTGGAGGTGCAGAGTTGAATATGCAAACATATGAGTGAAATTGATTCTGTAAAACATTAATTTTGGTGGAGCTGTGGAGGTGCCGAGTTGAATATTATATAAATAGTTGAAATTGATTCTGTTCCCAGATATTAAAAAATAACATTGGTGGATGTACCAAGTTAAATACTTTGCAAACATTGAGAGCCAGATTCTGTTTAGAAACCTTATTTAGAACAAATCAGGAGAAATATTTTGCCAAATAGTTCAGAGAGGTGAATCTCGTTGAGATATAAAGGCCCATTCACAACTAACCTAGTCGCTAACTTAAAGGTTTGTATTATGGAAAACAACATGTCTGTTCATGATCAAAACTTAGCCTTTAACTTACACTTGTCAGCAGCAGAAAGTTTGCAAACTCCAAACTTATGGCGTTTTCCATTGGCATGCACTCGGCGAGTGCAGAGATGTGATTGTTGTCAACCTCCACTTGAATAACATTACAAAACTGAACAAATGAAAAGACAAGTGGCAATCTAGTGCGCACTAGTGCGACCTGAGTGCGGCCAATGGAAAACGCCATAAAACTAAGCAGCTATAACTTCACATTAAGAATGAACCAATCAGAGAGTGACTCGAGCCGACAATTTGGCATTGGCAACAAGCATTGGCGCGATAAAAGTAAACACTGCAAATCTGTATTGTTGTGATGATAAAAACATCTATCATGAACAGCCACCTAAAGTTAGAGGATAAGTTACCTGTTAAGGGGAATCCCTAGACCCAAATATGATTTCTAAAGAATGCAGTAAAGACGTCTGAAAAGTAAGTAGAATGTAAGAGGGGCTCAATAAAAGAGTGGATAATTTTTTTGAAATTTTTTTGACGGGACATAACCTCAGGATCAACAATTTTATTCAAATTACTGGAAAAATTGAATTTTTAGCAGCGGACTTTTGTATATTATTTCTACACTCCTTTATCTACAACCTAAATATAAGTAGGCCTATTATTGGTTTTATATGATTTCCGTCGTTGCACGATTTTTTCCGTTAAACGGTACAAAATTTGAAATTGTACCGGCAGGCGAAAAAAATTGTGCAACACAACAAACCATATAAATACAAAATCCTTTTATTTAGGTTGTAGATAAAGGAGTGTAGAAATAATATACAAAAAACCGCTGCTAAAAATTCAATTTTGAACTTGAGCAACTGATTCCAGTAATTTGAATACAATTGTTGATTCTGAGGTTATATCCCGTCAAAAAAATTTCAAAAAAATAATCCGCTCTTTTATTAAGCCCCTCTTACATTCTACTTACTTTTCAGACGTCTTTACTGCATTCTTAAGAAATCATATTTGGGTCTAGGGATTCCCAGGCCTAAGTTGATTGTGAATGAGCCTTTAGGCATATAACTAAAACTAGGAAAACGCTTAAGTCCCGCCGCGTTGTTGGATGAGCGTAATTGGTGTGTTGATAGCTGCCATGTGTTATGCGGATTTTCTGTTGCTCTGTGAAAAAATTATTACTAAGTCGAAGAATTTTTTTAAATTAAATTAAATTAAATTAAAAATTAACTTTATTTTTTATTTTTGTTATTATTCGTAATTTAAAAAAAGAAAAAAATCGTAAAATTGCGATTTTCATAAGAAATAATTATTCGATCGCGCTCAAATTTTACACAAATATATTAATTTATAAAATTAAGGTTCTGTGAAAAAACTATTGCAATGGGATAAAGCATGTCGGTGTTATTCGTCAAAGAATTGTTTAAAAAAAAAAAAAAAACTGTAAAATTTCGATTTTCATGAGAAATAATTTTTCGATTGCGCTCAAATTTCACACGAATATCTTAATTCATAAAATTAAGGTTCTGTGAAAAAATCATTAAATCGGATTAAGCATGTAGGTGTTATAAGTCGAAGAAATTTTTTAAAAATAAAAAAAAAATCGTAAAATTGCGATTTTCATGAGAAATAATTTTCCGATTGCGCTCAAAAACGTGGCAGTTCTAAGTTCAGAGATTTCGAAGGCCTCCATAAAATTTCATCGCAATTGGAGTATCGGTTTAGCCGGAATCGTGTTAACAAACACACAAAAATACAAAAAGAAAGAAAAAAAAACATTCCGGATTTTTTTCTCCAGTGTAGTAGAATGGAATCTTCGCTTCGCTCGTTCTGCTCATCCAACTAGGAAGCTTTGCAAACGCTTTTTCAGGCGCGTTGTTGGATGAGCATAATTGTTTTTTAAAACGAATAAAAAGCGTAAAAATTGCTTTTATCATGAAAAATAATTTTTCGATTCCGCTCAAATTTCACACGAATATATCAATTCATAAAATTAAGGTTCTGTAAACAAATCATTACAATCAGATAAAGCATGTAGGTGTTATAAGTCGAAGAAATTTAAAAAATCGTAAAACTGATTTTCATGAGAAATAATTTTTCGATTACGCTCAAATTTCACACGAATATATTTATTCATAAATTAAAGGTTCTGTGAAAAAATCATTACATTCAGATAAAGCATGTAAGGTGTTATAAGTCAAAGAATGTTTTTAAAAATCGAAAAAAAATCGTAAAATTGCGATTTTTATAAGAAATGGTTTTTAGATTGCGCTCAAAAACGTGGCAGTTCTAAGTTCAGAGATTTTGAAGGCCTCCATAAAATTTCATTGCAATTAAAGTATCGGTTTAGCCGGAATCGTGTTAACAAACAGACAAAAATACAAAAAAAAGGAAAAAAAAAATCGGATTTTTTTCTCCAGTGTAGTGAAATGGAATCTTTGCTTTGCTCGCTACGCTCATCCAATAACCTTTGGTGGAGGTACAGGGTTATAGAATATGCAAACAGTTGCCAGAAATGAATTCTGTCCACAGTATTGTACCCCGGTCTCCCAATTGCCAGTCGGGTGCTTAAGCTACCGACATGGGTAACTTCATAACATCTGGATTGTTGGTGCATTGTAGATCTGAATAGATTGGCAATGAATAGCTTGAAATCAATGGCTGAGTCTGGTAGATACAACAAGATCACTTGATTAACTTACGGACTACGGTTAGGGATGGCAAGCCGGTCAAATCATGGTGCTGGAACGGTAGCTACTATTTTTAACTCCATGGTCAAATATTTGGTCAAAGTAATAACTGCACTTAGGCTATTCATTTGGCATCACTCATTGATCATTATTCAAAGGAAAGTCAACTTTTGTTACATTCCCTTACAAATTTGAACAATTCACTGTTGTTGCCCGTAACACTCTCGACAGTGAGCAAAGTGCTAGTAAATTCACTCATTACACTCATCTTCATCAATAATTATAATCGTGCCATTGAACGTTGATCATATCATAATGATTAGCCTAACTTGGTTGCAGACAATGTCTCGTAAGTATCCTGCGACAATAGGCCTAAGGTCAAAATACCTTTTTTATATTTGATCGACTTTTGGTCAATTGACTAAATATTTAATAATGTCATATTATAGTTGAATTGCATTGCATATTATTAATATGCAATTTAATATGCATTTGCGACAAAAGTGCCATTCCTACTTATGGCCTCGCCTCAATCATGATGCGATCTTTTTCATACCTACTGCAAACACAGCATGTGGAATATTCATTTAAGTGCGATCCTATTCCTTTAGTTTCTTTACAAACATCTTGTAGGCATAGGGCACTATCCTATTTTTACAAATTATCTCTCAAGAATAACAATTTTAGATAGACACACACCTACAAAAACCACAATTACACCTACAAAAACCACAATTACAACATAAAATTTTGTATTCTTTAAAATGAGCTTTTTGACCCGGAACAATATTGAAACATAAATTAAAAAACTTATTAGGCCTACCAAGCCCAAGGTTTTTAATTTACGGTTTAATAAAAATTTGGAGTTATTCTTTGTTCTTCACAATTGACCCCTATTTGTCGTATTATAGGCAGTCAAGTTTCAAAGAATCAAGCTTCAGGGTCAATGATGCCCAATTAGATCGTTCAATTATTTCATTCAAGTCTCTTGTTTAACGCCAAAAATATGCTTGACCGGTGCCATTAATTTATGTTCACTTCAAACCCTATGTGGGCAACTTTTAATAATAAAATGCTTTTGAAATGTAGGCCTACACCCTTAATAAAAAAATTGAATTGTAAAATTACCAACTTGCAAGTCTTATTGTGAGGTAGGCCTACACATGGGTGTATGCCTGTGTGGGAACAAAAAATTACATTAACTAAGAAAATGCCAAAGGCGTTGTTAGAAGAGCGAATGAGCCATGTGTTGACTGTTGAGTACTCGGTAACAGTCCCTTTCATGTCACTGCATGCCTTCACAGCCTGACAAATAACAAATATTTCTCCAAGAACAAAACCATTATTTCTTGATTTGGTTAGTCGGGAAACAGGTGGAGTAGGTGGAGTTGTTGAAGTTAGCATCATTCACAATTAGTTCTAAGGCGTAAGGCGCAGTCTAAGGCTAGCTAGTCGTAAGAAATGCTAGGCGTTTACAACAACCATACCATTTTTATTGTCCTGTGTATTGCGCTGACTGTCAGTCAGCTGGAATGATAGCAGGAGTGGGGAAGTCTTTCTGTTACTGATGCTTCACGTAAAATTATTTTCAAGAACAAAACCATTTTGCCTTGATTGTGTAAAGTCCGATTGGAAACATATGGAATAAGTGAACGCTAGGTGGAGTTAGATAAGAGTTTAAAAACTCTATCGGTTGTGGGTTCGGGATGATTTTTTAAAAACTTATGAATTGTATTACCTGTAATTTAAATCCTAGGCTATACATTTGCAGCCTATTTTTCAATTTTTTTTTCTAGGTTTAAAACATTAAGGATTTTGCTCATTTTGTTAGGCCTAGCAGTTCTCAGTAAACTCGTAGCCTACCGGATGACTGTTAAAATTTCAGCCCAATCGGTTCAGCAATTCAGCTGATTTTCGCCTTACACACACAGAAACACTGAAGTGCCATTTTTCTTGAATTGTAAGACTCAGGCCTTGCACTTCCTCGTCTAATTAGGCTTGAGTTTATGACTAATGACAAAAATATAGGCATAGGGCATAAGAAAACATTTAGGCCCAAAGCTTGTAGATTGTTGTTTAAATAATTTTATTACATTTAATAGGCTTATTTACACTAGAATTCCTTACAATTCAAATTTTCACATTTTACTGAAGGTGGCTATGTTTTGGTACAGTAGTTATTGTCCAGCAGTATACACTTTCATGTGTACGAGCACCCATGATGGGACTACACACAGACTGACGATCATAATCCCACCGAGGACAGCCTTCTCCTGCAAGAAGAATGCCGTGTTAGTTCAATATGGTTTAGGTTATAATTGCATTCCGTGTAATTATTGATGGACCTAGGCGTAGTTCCCTTACACCTTAGGGCCTGTCTAGTTACAATAGGCCTATCCCCCCATGTAGCCCATTACACTTCCAAAAATTTCTCTCCACAAAACCACAGGTAGGGTACCATCCCAGATCAGTTCTCAGCACGCCTGCTGATTGGGCTGATTGCCACTTCTCATTAAATTATTTTCCAGACCAAATCCATTGCTAGTAGATAAATGTTAGTGGGAGAAGCACTAGGGCCAGGCTCCTAGGCCCATGGGCACTTCTTCGGCTAGGGGGGTCCAACTTTTATAGGGCCTACACCTTGTTAACACTGCTATATTGCCTTGTTACTACTTATGTTAAAGGTGTAGGCCTACTTTCGTTAGGTTAGCCGAACTTTTCCGCTGGCTACAGTGCGCCGCGCTAGTTCTAGGATATAATCGATAAGAGCACACCCGAAATCCTTTCCGTTACAGTGTATATAAAGAGTTGGACCCCCCTAGCCGAAGAGTACCGGCCCATGTAGGCTTACAATTATTTTCCTATACCGTACGGTACTGTCAGACCTTCTTCATGAAAGCATGCCAATACCACCGTACTTTTTCCAAAGAGAGTATACCGTATACAAATTGAGAGCCAGGGCCTAGCTGGCTTCGCGCTCACACTCCTGATCATTCCCAAGGACCCCAACATAAAATTGTACATGTAGGCCTACGCCTAGAACCTATGCCAAGGCCAAGCTTGGGTGAATATGTTCACTTATATAAGACATAACCTTGGCCTAGGATCGTTATGCTTCGTTAGATAAAGGTAAATTTACAAAATATGTGAGCCATATAAGTAGGTAGGCCTACTTTTGCAGTTGGTATGGTCTTTGGGAAAAGTAGGTTAGGGCCTAGGGTTAGGGGGAAGGGGGGGGCGCGAAGCGCGTGTTTTTAATAATAATGATAATATTGTAAAACATATGCGCTTCGTGCCCCCTCCCCATAACCTACTTTCCCCTGAATTCGCAGTGTTAAAAAGTTGGACCATACCAACTGCAATAGGGTGTGTAGCCTAGTAGGCCTAGGCCTAGGCCTACCCTACCCTACCACCTATCGATCCTAGGCTAGCCTAGAATACTTACAGCAAATGCTATTTTATTCCTGGGAGGACCCGAGATCACACTCATACTCCTGCTTTGAACAGCAGTCCTGCAAATTGTCGGCGCTGCCTTCAGAACAGACTGAATCGCCAGCATTTTGTGAGATATTTCAATATTCTGTAATTTTACAGTACGAAAACAAGGCCTATTATTCAACAGGAGAACAGTAGATCAAAGATGGCTTACGGAAACGGAAGTGTGAAATAAAGTGACGATCGTAGTACAGCTCCTCCTTGATTTTAAATATTGCTGTAAAAATGTATATTTAAGGAAGAAAAGTAAACATTTGAGTTAATAATTCTTATATCTATTTAATTTTGGTATTTGCGATAACTTGATGATATTTAATTAAAGGAAAGGAAATGGGAAAATCGCTGGCCTACATCCACTCCAATAGGCAGTGAAATGTAGCCTCCACACCAAAACAAAACAATATTTATGTAAAGTTTTATTCTGCGTTTGATTTTGCAAATCAAATAGTAATTTAACTCAAGATTAAAAATTGGAGGTGAATTTTCTTAATCTAATAAATATAAACTCTATTATGTATTTATTTTAGGTTATTGCCGTAAAAATCAAGAAGTTTAAAGTTCAACGAAATGTAAACATGGCGACTGTTCGTGTGAAAATATTGGTGTTTATGTTTGACGTTTCCAGCCATTTCACGGTTGTTAATTAATGATTTGATGCAAGATGCAACTCATTAACTCGGGTAAGAAGTTATTAAATGTGTTTAATATGTTAATTGCATGTGTTTTCGGTACAAGTTAAACTTGGCCGAGGTAGCAGATGCCTTAGACCCATTCCCCCCATACCTAGGTCTCTAGCCCTAGGCCTAGCCTAGCTAGGGCCTACTTTTATACTATTAAAATATTTGAAATGTGAACTGTAGGCTAACTTTGCCAATTTGAGGGTTTATAATGATGTTGTGTAATCATCCTCTACGACATGATTCGTCCACCCAACAGGCTCAGGCTTGTAATGGTCAGTGTAAATAAAGGTTTGATTGAACATGACACTTGTATGTGACCCTAGCCTTAGGCATAACTAGGGCCTAGCCCTAGGCCTAGCTAGGCCTAGGCCTTTTAGTTGCATATTGCATGAACTCTTAACTTAGCCGTCCTAGCTCTAGTCTATACATATAGCCTAGGCTTAGGATAGGGCCTAGCCTAGCATGATATGGTAATAGACCAAGGCTAGGCCTAGGCCTACCTCCCTGTCTCTTCTTCAACTAAAGCATCATCACAATCAGGTTCTAAGTCGTAAGGCGTAAGGCCTAAGGCGTAATATTTTGTATTGCCGAGTATGTGTTTCAATCAGAACGTTCACAACTCGTCCCAAGTCGCAAGGCGTATGGTTTATGTCGTAACGAATTGCCCAAAATCCAATTCTTACGACGGTTTCTTACGACGAGCCAATCACGAACAAGGAAACTCCACAGCTGACTGTACGCGCATGCGCAATACACAGGAGCAATGAAAAATGGTAGGCCTATGGTTGTTGTAAACGCCTAGCATTTCTTACGACTTGCGCCTTACGCCTTAGACCTTGCGCCTTACGACTTAGAACTGATTGTGAATGATGCTTTACAGTCAACCTAGGGTGGGCTAGGCCTAGGCCTAGGGGCACTTGTTCGGCTAGGGGGGTCCAACTTTAATACACCTTGTTAACATTGCTATATTGCCTTGTTACTACTTATGTTAAAGGTGTACTTTTGTTAGGTTAGCCTAACTTTCCGCTGCGCGCTAGTTCTAGGATATAATCGATAAGAGCGCACCCGAAATCCTTTCCGTTACAGTGTAGGGCTATATAAAAGTAGGACCCCCCTAGGTAGCCGAATAAGTACCGGCCTAGGTTCCTTCCTAGGCCTAGGTCTAGCTAGCCTTACCTAGTATCCTATTCCTAGGTCTAGGTCTGATTGTGTACTTTTCTGTCCTTAAAGATCTCACACCTTTCATTTAATTTCTTTATTGCATAGCCCTACAGTATGCACAGTTGATCATGCTGGAATGCTGGATGATATGTTATTTGTCATATAGGCCTAGGCCCTACATCCATTGTCAGGCCTACCTAGCCCTAGGCCTAGGAGGCTAGGCTCCTAAGCCTAGGCCTTACCTTTGTGTATCCAATCCCTTTGGGCCTATACTGGTTATTCAATGGCCTTCACCTCTGGGTTAGCTACCAGCCTACCAGGTCTTCTCTGTTCCAATTCTAATGCCTAGGCCTAAGCCTTATGTCAGACTACTTGCACATGGCTCACTTATGCCTGTGTACGCATCTTACAACGACTTTGGCGTTTTCCAATTTAGACCAATTTAAAGTAGGCCTAGGCCTATATTGTACAAAGAAAACAATAATCGTTGGTCTCACTTAGGCTTATGTCTAGCCTAGGCTTGAATCATAGTCATGACAGTAGCTTTCACTAGTGACCGACCTTTGCGTCTTCTCAGTCTTTTGTTGCACACAGCCCTTCAAACTTGGCTGGATAGAGAACCAAAGTTTTATAGGTCTAGGTAGGCCCTACTCTAGTGGAATTTCTGTGAACCTTGCAAAAAAATCATTTCACTTTATTTCGTTAAATCCTTAAATTTTTCTGATTGTTTCCGGTAACAGGAAGGTCAATCTTTGTAAGCAAGCTCTTCAAAACCGTAGGCCTATGTCAAATGCAAATGTAGCTTTTGTAGACATATAGAGCAGCCATGTTGGTTTAGCCTACGGATGCACTCGATAATCAATATTATAGGCCTACATCGACCAATAATTAATAGGCCTAATTGATATAGCCTACTGTAATTTCGATAATCGATAACCGAAATTCATTACTGGTATCGATTATCAAAATATCAAATACTAATTGGTCAATGGCACGAACCAAACTCTAAAAAGGCTCTGGGTCACATGTATGTAGCCAATCAATAGTTAATGTTGACTATTTATGCTCTTAGCTATAGACACTTAACTTTTAACAATGTACAAATATTATAACACTAGTCTTTTACCCTAAAAAGAGTATGAATTACTTCAATGAGGTAGTCGTAGTCACATCAGGTTGTATCGACATATTTTGTTTAGAATTACATTTTATTATCAAGTGTAGCCATACACTGCAGTTATTATTATACAGTCTACTTTTTAAGAAAAGTGTAGTCTATCTCTAGGGCTAGGCTATATATTTTAGTAATGCGAATTTTCTATTTTTGAGATAGGATAATGATTATCTTTATTGACCACAATCCGCCACAACGCCTGTCTTGTTCATATACCATTGGCAGTAGGCCTACTGATACATAATTATAGGCCTACTATAATTTACTAAACAAAATATTTGAAACACTAAATAGGCATACTAAAGAGATCTTTATTTTAAAGAAAGATGCATGTAAGCCTCGGTGTAATTATTGTGTATTATTATGGCGATCTAAAATGTAACAACTATGATAAGCAATAAGCATAATATGTTACATTTTGTCTGGAGAAGCAAAGAGAACATAAATCTCGTCTGAAGGGCGGGGGGCAACAAAACTTTTCACCTGCTGATGACAACAGTGTTCTTCCTTAGCCCTTGTATCATAGCCTACATCTTATTGTTAGTTTTTCTTTTTTTGTTATTTTCCAATTTTTCATGCTCACCAATATTTTAAATGAAGGCTCAATATGCAGCTACCATTATTATTAGTTTTCTTTACCATCATAATAAAACATTTAAAATTTAAAGTTAGGCCTAGACCTACTTTTATACGTTTTATACGTTTTATACTGTATTATACACTAGTTTTATACGTTCGTATGTATAAAACCTTTTATACGCGTATAATGCCAACCCTGGTTGCAACGCCCCTGCCCTGCCCCCGACCAACACAATCTCCACTAAAGAATATATGCAGAATGAATAGGTAACTCACGTTATTAGACCTACAATGAGTCACACACATTCACGTGTTGAACGCACTTAATGTTTTGACTTTTGAGTGAACGCCCCCTTTCTTAATCACATGAACACACGTGACGCATACGGGTGCGTCATGAGGACGCGCGTCCTCCCATACACATGACGCTCACGTAGTGCCTACTAGTGCGTCATGCATTTTTCAAAGTCTCCCGCCAGCTTCACGTTCATATTCCCGCTAAAAGCTTGACTGAAGTAGTTTCAAGTAAGTTGCCGTTAGATAGCAGCACTAGCTAGACTTGTGTTCTCGTTTTTTGAAAGGTCAATAGTAATCTATTTGATAGCTAGTGTCAACATGTGTTTCCAAGACGGCTATGCGTCGAGATCAAAATTACGAAATGAATGATGTTTTTTTCAATAATCGTTTATGAGACCGCGGAAAAAATGAAGTGAGTGTATCTAGTGGTTCAGAACATGATTATTTATCAAGCGATAGTGAGGAATCGGTGCAGGACAGTAGTGATATGTTGGAAAGTGGGAATGAAAGTGGTGGTGGGGGTGTGATGGATGATGGACAAGACAGGCCTAGACCTAGCCAAAACACGCGGAAAAGTAGCAAAGTAGGGCTCAACATCGAGTCCTGCTTTGAAAAATATTTCAAAAGCAAGTGAAAAAGGCAAGAACAACAAAATAACAAATTTAAGTTAAAAAGGGGCGAAAGGCGGGGGGGGGGGAAACGGTTTAAGGAGATTTTTGGGATTTCTTGGTGTATATGGGGCCACGAAATGTCTTAAAATGGGTGTGTTCAAGGGGTTAAAGGGCTTTTAAGTTTTAACCCCAAAATTATTTGTTATCACATAATCTATAGCATAAAACTACCTATCACTTAAATGACTGTTTAAAAAATTATATCTTGTAGCCTGTAACAGCTATTTTTATGAATGTTTCAATTTTTTTGATCCAGAAATTGGCAAAAATGGTTGTTTTTGGCATAACCTGCTTCTTTTTTGTTCCACATAGATACTAGAGCATTGTACCAATGATCTTAAATGGCCCTTTATAACATCACATCTTGAAACTGTGCACAAATAATAACTCAAACATGCAAAAATATGCATTCCAAAATCACACCCCTTCTTGGTAATCAGCATATTTTTCCGAACCATTTGCCCAAATTACAAAACAAAATATAGAGGATTTACAGAATAAGGCTGGTGAGTACATCAATAATGGCCAATATTTTTTGGGTTTAAAATCCTTCAAGGTCACGGGGAATAAAGATTTTCCCCATGTTATTTCTTATGGGAGATTTTAGCCCGAAAAATACCAACTTTGATGAAAAAAATTTGGGTCATGGACGATGAACCCAATAATTTTTCTGTTAATTTCTAAATTCATAACTAGCTAGTTAGCCAGGAATGAATTTTTTTTTTAAAATTGAGCGGGTGAATAGGCCTAAGCCAACCCCTTTTAAGTAATCAATCATAAGACCGGAAACTAACCAAAATAATGTTAGTGCTAGTCAAAATCCACTCTTGTAGAGGGCCTATCAATCCCAGATGATTTTCTTTCGTTTTATCTTCAATCTTCAACAACAAAAATCTTCTTTGACCCTCGTTCAAAACTTTCAACCACCGACTTTCCCTCAATAACACGTCCACGATTGTACTTTCTCTTTCCTATTTTCACCAATCAATTGGGTTTTGCACCGCCACTTTGTCACTTTCTGACACTCGAAACGCCACTGTAGTACAAGCCCAGTCTAGATGATCCACACTGCCGTGCCAAAAGAGCTACGTGGAGCGAGTCATTCAGTCACAGCCTACTATGTTGATGATTCATAGCAGTTAGGGCCGGTTCCCTACTACGGTGGCGCGATCTGCGAAAAGCTTTGCGTTCAAAGCCTAATTAAATTAACTTCCACCTCCACACCAATTCGACCTCAATTTTTAACACATCTTGTGACAAAGCGATACGGTAACAACTGTTTCCTCCGATATTCCCAACTCATTCACTAAAATTTATGCCTTGGCGGACGCAACGCATAAAAAAATTATTTACTTATAACTTAGTTCTTGTGTGAAAAATGCCTATCGCTAGTTAGATCGGAGAGAATTGACAGGTTGGGAAAGCAGTTCTCTTTGCTTTCCCAACCTGTCAACCCTTCTCCGATCTTACTTATAACTTAGATTGCAAATTTGACTTTCAAAATTCAAACCATGTTTCTGAATCCTGACCTTGACAAAACACAAAACAAACACTGTTTATTCACATTCTTATTTTCCCTAGTTAATAGTCTCTAGGCCTAATTAACAAAATAAAAACACAAATTTATTCTAGGCCTCCGCGTAGGCCTACCCTATGCTCGCGCCCACTTACACCACAGACACACAACTACCTTGGCTTACACACTATGGCATTGGTCTTCAGCTATTCCAACAAATTTTCTCAATTGCTCGACAAATTCACAAACAACACAACCTTGTATTGACAACCTTCACAATCCATAGGTAGGGTAAGGTAGGGTAGGGTGTTTCAAACCGACAAATCCGATTGCAAATGCTCAAAGGAAAATAAAGAAACTCTAACTCTAACACCCAATCCACCGGGACGGGAATCATAATCCCCTTCCATCCTGACTCGCCCAAGTCACAAGATCCACTCCCACAGCCCACTACCCAAACACCCCAGTGACACCACGAAGTCACGAACCATACGTGCAATAAAACACTCAATGAAAAGCAATGAATACTTACCAAATCTTGGCTGCGCCACCCTCAATCACATAAAAAAAAACAAGTACGGTATGGTAGTAAGCAGGCCTAATGTTTTATCAATACAATTAGGCGCATTTTGGGTCAGTTGAGCTGAGTGATTCTTAAGGGTAACGATCAAGCCTACATGGTCAAAATCTCACAAAAACACACATTATGTCTTCTAGACTATTTAATAGGCTGCTTTCCCTAAAAAATTGTGGATTGTGAACTGTGATCATGCGAGTAGGGCTGTGAACGGGTACTCGGGTACCCACCCGCCCTTTGATAATAACCCGGGTTATGAAATGAATTGTCGGGGTCTCATTTAACTGTTCAAATTTGTCTCAAATTCTGCTTAATTACCGCTGCCGCCAGTCAGTCTTTCACTCCTCAGCGCGCAGCGGCTGCATTAAGTGATTAGTCAATTAGCATATCATTCATAGCAAGGAGCATCTCTGCCGTTCGAGAACGTCAACGTGCTTACATTACACAGAAACAGAAATTGGAACTTATGTGTTGAAAAGTGACCACTCGTCACTGGCGAGTTCACAATTACCATTAGGCATTCATCTAATAACCTAGTTATTTAGGCCTATCTCAAGAGAATTACAATGTGTAAAAACTAGGAATACATGCAATAATCAATATTATCGTTTGATCATCGATATAATTATATTTTATAATGTTTCGATAGGTAGGCCTAACGTAATCGATCATGAACATTTTATTGAAATCCGAGTTTTCTGAAAAATAACTGTCCGAATCATGTTCATTAAAAAAAAAAACTTTCAAAAGATCTTTTTACAAGATATAGGATTTGTCTTTCCGCACTTCATCAATCATTCATTAAATTTGTGTTTTGAGTGAATGATAATTATTTGACCTATTGTGGTCAGTGTCACGGAGACTCTTTAAAAGATTTCACAATATTTGTCGTAAAAAAGTCTGTTGTTTACTTTTTGAGACATTCAGTCTGATCATCACGACACCAGCTGGTTAAAGTGGCACCGTTTTTACCGAAATTATCAATCAATTATCGATGGGTTTTAACTTTTAATTTTATTATTGTGCATCCCTAGCAAAAACTGATCGTGTACCATACAGCCCTTACAAAAAATGAATTTTTCCTCAGCAAGTCACAAATTAGGCCTAACTTACATTTTTGTTTTGGCCTAGAATTCCAATTTATAAGAAGTTAAATTGAGATGAGGGAATAAGAACTAGGCAGTAGGCTAAGATAAGGCCAAGTCTTTTGTACCGAGGCCTATAAATTTTTATAAGCTTAGTAGTTAGTAGATATCTAGCTTTAACCACAGCTTTAACATTGATTTGTTGTTCTGGCCTATAGGGCTACGCCTACTGCGCAAGGTAGACCCTCCCCTACCTATTTTATTTTATCACAGATAACAGAGTACACTTATCAGATTTAATTTATAATTCTAATTTACAAAGTTAAATTTGTTATCTGTCCATTATATTTTAAATTCATCCCAATGGTTGTTTAAAGAAACCATTACATTTTCACAATTCTGTACTCTGTAGGCCTAGGCTTGAAATGTTCCGAGTTTCATAATTCATTGGTTCTTTATTTGTCTTTTCAGCCAGGGTGCTGAGCAAGAGATGAACTTGTTCCGAGCCCTGATTCCTTGTGCGTTGCAACGGGGTTGTTGGGCAAGCGATGACCGCATGACTGAAAGAATGGGAGCTTCAGCCTCCAATCCAACCGGAGAGCCTCAAGGCAGAGTCAGTTCTACGAATCAGACAACTCGGATTGCTTCAAATCCACATTACGGCATGACTTCTTCAGGAACGAGTGACCAGTTGGCAGTTGTTGTTAGGTACATTACGTAGGCCTATGTTTAGGTGACAGCACCAGTCTTATCTTTTGGGGTCTAATAAAATAATAAATTTAATAAATTTTATTAGAGTCTGCCCACTCAGTTATATAACTGATTTCAGTGGGGAGTTTAATGGTCTTAATAAATGGTGAATTAGAAAATTAATGCTCCCAATAACTTGATAGATGTTTTTGTAGTTTCTGCGCATACGCGATCCCGCATTACTATTATTTTTATAATGGGGCTTTGGTAGGCCTAATCCAGTTGCCCAAACTACAAAATAAATTGATGAGACTTTGGGTTTAGGCCTAATCAATGATTGAGCTTAGTATGTACGCTGGTCTTATCAACATCAATACTATTTGTGACACTTTTTGCTTTTCAGAGAACGAAAGAAGAAAGTAACCGGCTTTGCAACATTACGAAAGAAATTCATAAGACGACGGCGCTCGTCGAAGGCCTGCGACCACGGTCGTGTCCTACGAGAGTTGGTCTCCGAATGGACACCTCTGGAAGTCGGCGCGCTACTCGAAGAGTACGAAGCGCTGGCTGCATTGAAAGACTTGTCCGTGCAGGCTGAGCTCGCTCGGCCCCCTGCAGCCACTTATAAACAGGACCTCTCCACTCTGTATGACTTCAAGTACTGCACCGATGCCGATCTTGTTTTCCGAGGCGTGTGTTTTCCCCGTTCACCGCGCGCTCGTGTCGGCGCGGTGTCCGTACTTCCGGGACCTATTAGCGGGCTGCCCTGGCTATGGGGCCCGGATCTGTCTCGAGCTCCGGACCCCCGGAGTAGACGTTCAGACATTCTCCGCGCTGCTGCGATATTTGTACACCGGTGATATTTGTACTCACGACGGCAACATGGACCTCTCACTCCTGCGACGGCTGGGGGATGAGTTTGGGACGCCCAATCCGCTCGACCACGACCTGCGCTACCTCCTAGAGACCGGTGACTACGCGGACGCAGCACTTGTATTCACCTCTGATGGAGACTACCAGCGACCAGACTCGGGCAGTTCCGAGTACGGCTTTCGTCCGAAGCTAGAGCTGCCGTGCCACAAGGCGATACTCAGCGCTCGATCTCCCTTCTTCCGGAATCTCATCCAGAGACGTACACGATCGGGAGAGGAGCACACGGAACGGGCGTTGCACATTCCCACCCGGATAATATTGGATGAGTGCGTGATCCCGAAACGCTACGCCCGCGTTCTCCTTCACGCCGTGTACCTAGACCACGTGGATCTCTCGCTCATCCTGCGTGGTGGTGGGTGCGGCAGCGGCGCCGGTAGTCTGGGGGAAGTGCAGGCGCTCACTCACACCGGCCGAGCAAGGCCCACTCCGCTCGACGAGGCCATGGAACTCTACCAGATTGGACGTTTCTTAGAGCTGGACATCCTTGCGCAAGGATGTGAAGATCTCATTCTAGAGTGGCTTAGTTTAGACTCATTGGCGGCAGTGTTAAGATGGGGTGCGCAACCGCATGGTTCGGCGTGGGTTCATCGCCAGGCCGTTCATTACCTTCGCGAGGAATTCCAAGCGGTTAGCCAATCTCCTGTTTTACACCAATTGGACAAAGCTCAGTTAGTTAATATTTTACACAGCAACTTCTTGCAGGCTAGTGAATTGGAAGTTTTACAGGCGGTGTTGAAGTGGGGCGAGAATGAACTAATTCGTCGTATGGAAGACCGCGAACCTAATCTTCTAAGTCATACGGCACACTCGGTCACACGAAAAGGTGTTAAAAAACGTGATTTAAGTGACGTGGAACTGCGGGAGATTCTCTCCGAACTTTTGCCTCTGGTTAGAATGGACCACGTGTTGCCGCCCAGCAGCGACATCTTGAATCAGGCGATAAGACGGGGCCTGGTCAGTACCCCGCCGAGTCACATGATCGGTGACGAGCGTGAGAACTATCGGGTGAACGCTTGGATACGCGGTACCAAGAACAACGGCTTGTTTGTGCGTCCGCGGCTCTTCATGCCATACTACGAGGAAATAAAGTCTCAGCTCGAAGACCAACTGGTGCAGGAGGTGGAGTTGTTGCGCATGCGCCGGGCGCGGTACATACAGGACATACCCGATACCTTGTACATGGTTGAGGACAAGCCCCGGTCGCTGGGCGCCGCGGGGGTCGACGTTTTGGCCGCTGCGTTGCCGGTACCCGACGCTGCGACAATGTCAGCCATGCTGAAACGCGAGCAGAAGCTGAGGCAGTCTCCAAGCTGCCAACGTGCCATATCCCTGCCACTATCCTCTCGTCATGAGATAAACAGACAGGTGAGATTTTTGTTTTGTTTTTCAAGATATGATTGGGCAACTATGAGGGTGAGCGTGAGACACAGTGTTAAGTAATTATGTTAGGTAGTAGGACCTTTATGAAGTATGTTTGTGAAGTGTTGTCAAATAAGGATAGGAGAAATCAATTAGGCCTAGTTTAAAGTTTAAACCTATTTGTTATCTAGGAATATTCCCAAAATGGACCATAGTCCTATAGGGCTATATTTTGAACTTGTAACCTATGTTCCTAAATCTTACCTAGTTTTGTAGTCAGTACAAATACCTGTAGGTCAGTATTGCACCTAGAGCAAATAACAGGCCTAGGCCTAACTACCGTTAGGGGTAGGCCTACCTAAAGCGCTTTTAGATAGGGCTGGGCCAAAAAATCGATATTTCGATACGATGTCGATGAGTGGGAATATTTTTGATATCGATATTTGGCTTCATATCGAAATTTACACAAAACTGCTAAATTTAGTAATTTTGGTGGAGGTTCCGGGTAGTTAGGGCCTAGTCAAAATTAAATTCATCCTGGCTGGTAAGCTACAATATGGTGGAGGTGCCGGGTCATAAAATGTGATTGTGAGATCGTAAAAATCATTGAATGCATTTTCAGTGTTGGTTGGGGAAAGATTGATAGAGGCTGGGAGCCAACAGCTTACCTTGAAAGAGATTGGCGGCTGTGTTGAGTTGAAGGTCACAGAAATATATACACGTTACACACCGGTTTTCCCACGCAATGTCCCTGGCTCCTAGGCCTACCTTTCTTCCCCTGGCTCCTACATTTTGAGATATTTTTCAACCCCTGGTCTACAACATTAATTAGTCGGTAGTGTTTGCATTATTTATATCAACATTTGTCACAACTCACAATAATGTTGTGTAAATTTGCATATTAGTTGCAAAAACACCTTTTTTCCCGCTGTTATTTTGCGACAATAAAAATAAATGGAACTATGGAAGCTGGAATTATTAGACGAGGGAGCTCAGCGACAGAGTCTTACAATGGAACTCGGATGGCAATCGTTCTGCTTGTTTGTTTGTCAAAGAACAGTCAAACCTTCAACTGATTGCGCTGAAATTTTAAACCAACATGAACAAATTTATTTTTGGCAAAATCTGTTATGATTCAAACGTAGGCCATATAGGAAAATATAAATTGAAAATATGCTGAAAATGTGGAGCATTTAATTTAACTAGGCCTATCCAATGACTTTTGTTTTCGAATAAATAATTGGATGAGCGTAGCGAGCGAAGCGAAGATTCCATTTCACTACACTGGAGAAAAAAATCCGGAATGTTTTTTTTTTTTTTTCTTTTTTTTTTTTTTTTGTATTTTTGTGTGTTTGTTAACACGATTCCGGCTAAACCGATACTCCGATTGCGATGAAATTTTATGGAGGTCTTCGAAATCTCTGAACTTAGAACTGCCACGTTTTTGAGCGCAATCGGGAATTTTTTTCTTATAAAAAACGCAATTTTACGATTTTTTTCGATTTTTTAAAACAATTCTTTGACTTATAACACCTACATGCTTTATCCTATTGTAATGATTTTTTCACAGAACCTTAATTTCATCAATTTATATACTCGTGTTAAATTTGAGCGCAATCGAATAATTATTTCTTATGAAAATTGCAATTTTACGATTTTTTTATTTTTTTTAAATTACGATTTATTAAAAAAATTAAGTAATTTTTTTATTTTATTTAATTTAATTTAAAAAAATCTTCGACTTAGCAATAATTTTTTCACAGAACAACAGAAAATCCGCGTTACACATGGCAGCTCAATGCACCAATTACGCACATCCAACAACGCGGCGGGACTTAAGCGTTTCCTAGTTTTTATCAAATCTTGTTTTGAATGTCAGGATGTAAATGCATGGCAGTGACCAAGGCAAGGTGCCTACTGTAATATTTTGCTTAGGCCTAAATAAACAATTGATGCAAAAATGATCGGCAATTATTTTTGGATGAGCGTAGCGAGCGAAGCGAAGATTCCATTTCACTACACTGGAGAAAAAAATCCGGAATGTTTTTTTTTTTTTTTTTTTTTTTTTTTTTGTATTTTTTTTTTTTTTTTTGGGTGTGTTTGTTAACACGATTCCGGCTAAACCGATACTCCGCTTGGGATGAAATTTTATGGAGGCCTTCGAAATCTCTGAACTTAGAACTGCCACGTTTTTGAGCGCAATCGGGATTTTTTTTCTTATAAAAAACGCAATTTTACGTTTTTTTTTTTTTTTTTTTTTTTCTTAGACTTATAACACCTACACGCTTTATCCGATTGTAATGGTTTTTTCACAGAACCTTAATTTTATGAATTAAGATATTCGTGTGAAATTTGAGCGTAATCGAAAAATTATTTCTCATGAAAATTGAAATTTTACGGGTTTTTTCTTTTTTAAAAAAAATTCTTTGACTTATAACACCCACATGCTTTATCCTATTGACATTGTAATGATTTTTTCACAGAACCTTAATTTCATGAATTAATATACTCGTGTTAAATTTGAGCCCAATCGAATAATTATTTCTTATGAAAATTGCAATTTTACGATTTTTTATTTTTTTAAAATTACGATTTGTTAAAAAAATTAAGTTAATTTTTAATTTTATTTAATTAGACGAGTGAGCGCAGCGAACGTAGTCTACAACGCTACTCGATCGGGCCTTGGTCGTGATTAATTCTGTTAAATGTTAATGTCTGTCTGTCCAGGCTCATACGGCCGAACGGCCAAATAGACCGAGCTGAAATTTTAAACAGACATCCGTGACCAGGTAACTGAGAACTGCTAACAAAATAAGCACAATCCTGCAAGAACCTGCAAGAAATAAAAAACTGAAAAATACGTTGAAATGTATAGAAATTATTTTAACGACAATGATTTTCATTTTGAAATAATATATTTTGTTTGTTATTTACCTGGCTGTGAAATGCCGTGTCCAAGGTTAATCGAATGTTGGACGTCAAGGTACCCCCAAATTCCGCTCGTAGATTGAGTGAACCTTGCAATATTTTCACGTATTTCGTACTGGCTATGTTTTCCATAGTATTGTCACAGATGATGGACTACACTGCGTTATATGCATTTCAAAACATGTAAAATAATTTAAAAAATACAATCCAGAAATTACAAAATCTTGGCATTGAACCCACGTCTCCCACATTTCGGCTATAAGGGCGCTTTAGCCAACTCGACTAGGAACGCACCAAAGTCGTTGTTAGACGAGTGAGCGAGTCATGTGTTGAGTACACGGCAACATTTGCATTTTATTTTGATAATTATATAGGTATAGATAATAGGGTTTTAAGTTTAGTTGGTATAGGCTAAGGGCACGTCAACTGTAAGGTAATAATGCACCACTTTAGTCTATGATAGGCTAGGGAGACCTTAGGTAGGTAATTAATAAATTGATAAATGGGCTTAAATGTGTAGGTTCTATTTTAACAACAATGTTTTTTCGGGAAGAATTATACTTTTTGGGATGTCAAGAGGTGCGCGGCACTGGCCAAGATGCATCGAAACTTGCACGCTCAAGATTACCCAAAACTCCGCACGGAGATTGAGTAAACCTTGCAATCTTAGCTCGTTCTCTTACTGGCTATGTTTCTTATTCTATTCTGCAATGTTCAAACACTACAGAAATTATTTATTGGATGAGCGTAGCGAGCGTAGCGAGCGAAGCGAGCGAAGCGAAGATTCCATTTCACTACACTGGAGAAAAAAATCCGGAATGTTTTTTTTTTTTTTTTTTTTTTTTTTTTCTTTTTGTATTTTTTTTTGTCTGTTAACACGATTTCCGGGTAAACCGATACTCCGGTTTGTGATGAAATTTTATGGAGGCCTTCGAAATCTCTGAACTTAGAACTGCCACGTTTTGAGCGCAATCGGAAAAATTTTTCTCATAAAAAACGCAATTTTACGATTTTTTTCAAATTTAAAAACAATTTCTTCGACTTATAACTCCTACATGCTTTATCCGATTGTAATGATTTTTTCCACAGCACCTTAGTTTTATGAAATAAGATATTCGTGTAAAATTTAAGCGTAATCGAAAAAATATTTCTCATGAAAATCGAAAATTTTACGAGTTTTTTTCTTTTTTAAAACAATTCTTTGACTTATAACACCTACATGCTTTATCCTATTGTAATAATTTTTTCACAGAACCCTTATTGTATGAATTAATATATTCGTGTTAAATTTGAGTGCAATCGAGAATTATTTCTTATAAAATCGCAATTTTACGATTTTTTTATTTTTTTAACAATTACAATTAACTTAAAAAATTAATAAATTAAAGTTAATTTTTTATTTAATTTAATTTAATTTAAAAAAATTCAACTTAGTTATGATTTTTCCACAGAACACAGAAAATCCGCATAACACATGGCAGCTCAATGCACCAATTACGCTCATCCATCAACGCGGCGGGACTTTAGCGTTTTCCTAGTTTATTTGTAATTAATATTATTAACCTAGATGGTTGGCATGCGAAATAAAGTACGATGTACATGAATAATCCCATACAATTTTTATGTCTTTTGTAATTTTTATACTATACAAATTTGCGTTTAGCGACAGAAGATACGATTGGTTTGTGCATGGACTTAAAATAGTTACATCCATGGTTTGTAGAAACTCCATTGAGATTCGTGGATCTTGATCACTGCCTTGGTACAAACAATTAAAGATCAAACAGGAATAATTAAAACATAGTATGGGCCGTGTTTAATTTGTTATTTTTGCAAACAAAAACACATTCTACGCCGCCATTAATTGGCGTGCTTTCTGTTTGTTTATAAAACTAGGGAAACGCCAAAGTCGTTGTTAGACGAGTGAGTGAGCCATGTGTTGAGTACCCGGTAACATTCCTTTTCTTCCCCTTACCTTTGGCCTCCCTAGCCTATCATAGGCTACAGTGGAGCATTATGGCCTAAGCTATGACCTAAACTACCCTATCTAGGTGCCCGTTAGGGCGCAGCAGCCAAGCCGCGGTGCGCTACACACTCAAGCACCTTATACACCAAGCAGAGTTGGGGTGATTTCGAGGTGTTACCCAGCCGTCATGTAACGTGATGTGAACTTGAAAACTATCACAATCGAGGGGATTTAGGTACCTGACAACACATGCCAAATTTTATTGGGGTACGACCATTCCTTCTTGGTGAAAAAATGTCTTCAAACATGCTCAAAATCACTTTAAGGATGTTAGCTACTGCTAGCTACTGCTAGCTACTGCTAACATCTAATACGTCGGCTCGCGATTCTGACCAGACGGGTGGGGCTACAATGTTCATATTTTACATGGACATTAAGGTTATAGAATGATAGTCTCTTTTGAAAAAAAAAGTTGAAAAAGTTTGTTGGAAGGCTTCCAAATAAAGGTTTTAAAATAAGCCTTAAACACTTGGCATATAATCAACAAGTAACCATAGTTACTTGACACTTGTTGACGGTATAAGCAGAGTTAGGCGGGAAAGTGCAATACGTAAACAAATGGCGGACATTTAAAAATTTTCTTCTTTGTGTGGAACGAGAAAAGGTGTCATTATACTCCCATAAAACAAATCAGAAACCGTCCCTGGCCTAGGCCCAGATGTAGAAAATTATTTATAATACAACAGTGTAGGTCTAAAGTTCCATTTGGCTATAGGACTAGTAAAATTCATACTTACATTACATGTTTGACAAGCCTAGCCAACCCTATGCCAGCACAACATTGTTTTGATATGAACTTGCTCAACTGTTTGTTTACATAATTGCAACAATCAAATCATTTCATACAACCAAAGATCTTTGATACAACTTGTCTTTCGATTGGCCCGCGTTTATGAAGGCACTGCCATCTAGAATAAATATAGAACTTTTTCGAGCTCTTTGCTATACGCAAATCTTTTTAAAGTGTTTGGATTTCGTGATACTCTTTCAACCATAGACATCCTAATATAATTGGCTAGACCAGCAGTCGGTGGTCCACTTCCGGTACAATTAGAAGCCATCTTAAAATGACAGTTTACATGTTAATCAAATGGGAGCGATTTGTGGCCAAATAGTTCTCAAGATTGCCGCCAGGTTGACAGGTATAAGCATACTAGCCTTTAACACCAAATGATTACTAAATTCCCTTATGCAATCACTTCGTATTGTTTCTTTTGTTTAATACCATGCTGCACAAGCTAAAACCATATCAAACAATCCAGTAAAATACTTTATTGCATTAAAAAGCATAAATTAAAACACCAAATCGCCATCTTGAAATGGGCCGGTTGAGTCTTCAATTTGCTACGCTCGCGCCTGTGCGGAGGTATAGGAGACTGCTAATCTAGCCTACTATAGGGGTTTAATATCAATGCTTTCAACTCACAACCCATGACGTTTTCCACGATACCGTTCAAGAATACCAATTCCTTCGAAAACGACTTCGTTTTCAAATTGCGTTTTCAACTCATCTCCCACGAACTCAAGAATTGGGGTCCAGTCCTTATACCGTCGTTATACCATGGTTATACCACCTATACCCAGGATGTACATGAATCCGGGTCTAGATATTTTACATCCTATATTGTTACTGCTAATACCATAGAATTTAAATCAACTTTGATAAAAATATTATATTTTAGCAAATAATTTTGTAATGGAACTTGAAAAAGTAATGAGATCACACACATAACAAAAACTTGTAGAAATACAGCCAAACCTTACACACTCAAAAGGAATGAGATCTAAAAAAAGGGCCAAGCTCATCTACCCTTCCACATAAACGTACAGTGTCCCATAACAGCATCCTCGAAAAGCTTGGCAAAATAGAATTTGCATGTTTACGTTTAAATTAATTACAAAAAAGAACTTTGATAAACTATTACGTTAAATTAATAATCGCAAATTCTATTTTGAAAAGCTTTTCGAGGATGCTGTTATGGGACACTGTACGTTTATGTGGAAGGGTAGATGAGCTTGGCCCTTTTTTTAGATCTCATTCCTTTTGAGTGTGTAAGGTTTGGCTGTATTTCTACAAGTTTTTGTTATGTGTGTTTATTTATACGAATATTATAATCAAACTTAAATGCAAATGTTCCGGCGCACTCAACACATGGCTCACTCACTCGTCTAACAACGACTTTGGCGTTTCCCTAGTTTAATTAAAAAAAATCTTCGACTAAGTAATAATTTTTTCACAGAACAACAGAAAATCCGCGTAACACATGGCAGCTCAATGCACCAATTACGCTCATCCAACAACGCGGCGGGACTTAAGCGTTTTCCTAGTATTATTAATAGGCTTACAATTGGCTTGACATAAAACATAAAGAAATTTGCATTCCGCTGAAATCGGAGATCTGTTGCTTTAATCATTATTGCAAAAATCTACCGTCTCTTAACAATTATGTTCTGTAAACGGTGGCTAATGGTGCTCCAAATCACAGATCCGACTGCGCGTGGTTCGGGAGTTCAACCTCCCCGACGCTGTGGCTGACCTGCTGGAGAACGCTGCCTGTTTCTGCACCCGCGACGACGACGACATCGACATGGGCGTCGGTGAGGAGGCCGTACGCCCCTCAGGGGCGGGGAAGTTGCCCTCCAGCTGCTTCGGACGTAATATGACATTCCCCCGGGGTCCTGGGCCGTACCGACACGAGCTGCCAGCCGTCGTCACCGAGGGAGACACCTACAGGCCGCACGGAGAGGTGAGCACGAGTACCTTTACCCTTTTGGGCAAAATTCTTCTGTTCACTACGTAGTATTTACAAGGATGTGGAACTGTTTACTATTTAAAGTACCCCTACTGTAGGGCTACATTGAAATTTGAAACAAGTAAAAATAATAGGCCCATAGGGCAATATATAAAAAATTTCAACCAGAAACAACAAGCAACACACATGTCGGATCCAGTCCGGCACATGACCTAACTACCTAGTAAGGCAGGGTTCCCACCGACCTGGAAAACCTGGAAAACCTGGAAAAGTCATGGAATTGAAAATATGGGTCAAAATGTCAGGGAATAGTCAGGGAATTGAGGAAAAAAATCAAAAACCTGGAAAAGTCAGGGAAAATGGGAATTTATTTTATCTAGGCTTATTTGGTTTACTCAAAAAACATATATTTTCACCCAATTTGTGAAAATGTTTTCCCGACTCTAAAGACAGAAAAATTAAAAAAATCAATCATTTGTTTTCGTTGCTAAAATAACCGTTTTAGGAATCTAACAGTTTGAAGGTGAAATCTAACTGATATTTTAGTCAAGCGTCCACAACACAATATAACACAAAAACTACATTATTTTGGTATTGTATTCAACCCACAACTTTTTTCTAAAATGCACCAAACGCACTCTAAAAACCTGATTTTCAAAATTTTTGCCTGCGGTGCTATTGTTGGGGGGAGTCCCCCAAACCCACCATACTTGGTCCCTATATAACACCCCCGGGATATTATTTAGTCCACCCGAGGATGAAAGACCTGAATTCAACACTGAGCCTATGTATGTGTGTATCTGTTAGGGGATCCCCCGTAGAAATTTTGCGGGCGGGCCCATGAAACAAAGTTCCGCCCTGATGAAGTACAGGGAAATAAATTTTAGAGCGTATCGAGGGGGTGCTGCGTTCCCGGCAAGCTATTTTTGGGCGTGTATCACACCTGGAATTAAGCAAAACTAGACCTGGAAAACCTGGAAAAGTCAGGGAAATTGATTCTAAAAGAAAAGTGGGAACCCTGTAAGGGTTAACATAGAATAAGTTAAGCGGGTTTGTGAATCTGAAGGAAACTTGAGTGAAACATGTTTCTGCTCTTGGTTAGGCCTAGGCTGTCTTGAAATGTCATTGTCTGGTGCCTTACAATGTTAATGCCTGCATTTGAAAAGCAAATGTAGCTTAATTATTAAGCATGTTTGCCTGAGCAGGAACTTTTTAAGTGTTGGCAAAATTGTTGCTTTATTTTGCAGCTTTGTTTATACTTGAACAACATTGCAAAATAGAAGTATAAAGTGAGAGTAGTAGTTACAATTTTTCAGACAATAAGAGTTTAGGAGGAGTATTTTTGCGTAAAGTATTGGTTTCTCCTGGAACCACGGTACTCGGCCTTATGTACCGACTCTCTAAGAGAGCAATCGGGCTGGTCGCAAGACAAACCTGTTCTCAATTACTGTTAGTTATGATTTTTTTTTACATGTAGCCTGCGGTGTACCCTTACAGTAGGCTGTTTTCTTCTTTTCATAACTTTCGGTCTTTAATCCTAGATTTTTTTTCAAGTTTGATTTAACGAAGTAGTTTACATCTCCTGCCCCCCCCCCCCGTCCTTCCCCCGGTGGCTGTAGGCCTACAGCAAAAAGTTAAAGTGAGAGATAGGCCTTAACTCAGAATATGCTGAATCTGAGAGACAACTACTTAACAAACAACATGTGTTGCCACATTACTATTGTAGCAAGGTCAGTTGTTTGACAAAAATGTATGTTGCCAACAGCCGGAGAGCAGCTCATGCAGCGATGGCCACCTGTCGGACATAATGCCTGACGTAGCCATGGCAACGGCGTCGTTTGGCCAGCTGCAGTTGCAGGAGCAGCAAGAACTGGAGTTGGATCTAGGGGACGGCACCACCCACCTTCATAATCCCATGCTGCCTCACGGGGCCTACCATCGCTACCTCGCGGGGTCCGGACCCCCTCCCCCGTACGCGCAACACCGCTCGCCCAACCTGCCCGCTAACACCTACCACACCGGACCGCCTCGTTTCATTTAGTGCTACGTCTCGACTAGAGCACGTACTAACAACGTACGCGACAACTGGACTAGAGCGCGTACTAACAACGTACGCGACAACTGGACTAGAGCACGTACTAACAACGTACGCGACAACTGTTTAATACCTCTGTCGCAACAGACATTTGAAGCAGAATGGTGATATTGATTTAAGCTATGATTTCATTAGAATCCATTTATATACAATGGAATAGACGAATAGTTTGACACACGAATCAATTTAGTGTACTGAAGATTACATTCTCTTTAGGACAATATTATTGTTATAATTTTCTAATTTGTTGGATTTTAACTTTATTTCTACAAAACATTTGGTTTTTATTACAATGTAGTAAAATCTTGGCATTATTTTTTAGTATGCTTCCGGTAGTTTAAAGATGAGCAATGGAAAACATTTGAAGGAGGCTAGAAAATCAACTGGCAGGCTTTCTGTCATTATAAAACATATTTCAAATTAATTTGAATATGTACTTTCCCATATCCACAATGCGGCAATACTATAAGCCTACAAATAAACAAATGTATGTTTATTATTGACTTAGTATTTGGCTACTGCAGCCAGGTTTAAAAAATATGACCATGAATGGCTGTCAAAAGTAGACCCTAAGCTGTGTCTAAAAGAAGACAATGTAGATTTTGACAGAGGGGATCATCTGCAAAGTTCTTGAACTCTACCCATTACGTAGATGTGTTGGTAAAAATCTGGTTGGTCATTATTATTGGACATGCATGCTTTTTAACAAAAATATCCCAGTGAATGTTTTGCCTAAAGTTTATTTATTTAAGAAGCAGGACCATTATATCATGTAATTACTCCAACAACCTAAAAACTGCCGAGCATGGGCTGACAAGCTTTAACTGCGCTAAGCAATCTACCGTACATAGTTCAAACAAGATGTGATGAGAAGGCACTCGACAAAATCAACTAATCCCACTTATTTTTAACACATAGCATTCCATTTGATGTGTGTGGAATACGTTTACCGTTTAGCCTCGGGATCAATGTGGTGGGGGGCCATGGCTATAATTTTTTCAGTAAGTCTACTAGTTTCAAAATTCTAAGGCAGGCTACTCATTAAAGCTCTTGTAGTCTACAATATTATTTAAAGATTTAAGTCAATGTTTCATTGTACTCTACCCTACATATTAAAAATATGTACAACAATTGTATGTAGTGATTAACCAGATGCGCGATGCACCTACGTACTTAATTAAATAGTGTGGTGTAGACTTTACTACTCAGCTGGGTCTTTTCAGATATGAGGTCTGTTCGTTCGCGGACCTAGTGTTAACAGTGTACGACCTAACACTGAAAAAGCCAGACTCTACACTTTACACTGAAGCGAACAAACAAACTTGTTATCATCGCTTTATTTGTCGAGAGTATTGTTTTCAGGGCTCGAAAATTCCTATGCCCGAGTTGCCCGGGGCAACTAATACTCCAGGCACGGGCAACCATAATTTATAGTTAGTTGCCCGTACGGGCAACCAACAATTTGGTTAAAAACTCGAATCGCGTAAGATTTCACTAAGTAGAAACCTACTTTATCGACAGGCGACAGATGCTTGATGTAGTTCCAAGACTTGCCACAGGCTGCACCACACACCACTACAATCGCATTCCGATCGATATCGACCTATCGACTTTACCCATAATTCAGTACGCCTATTCACAGCTGTCGAAAAAATGGAGATCTGAGACGTGTTTACCTTCTCCCGTTTCGTGAAATTCAAACCATTTTTGACACTTTAAAACCATTGCGTAATATTGAACCATTCTTAAATGGATTTACCAAACTTTTTTAACTGTAGGCCTAGTGGAGTAGCTTCAACGTCTCGGCCTACAGCTACTAAGCCACTCACAATTAACGAAGATGAGATAGGCCTAGGACCATCATTGCCTAGGCTAGGCCTAGCTAATGAACCTGCCAAAAAAGTAAAATATGATCAAGAGTAGACCTATGATAAAAAGCGGGTACGTAAAGTCGGTAAAGTTATTGACTCGTGGCTATTGTTAAAATAAAGAAAGTTGTTGTACATATGTAAAAATAAAGAAAATTATTGTGTTTGTGTCAACCTTGAATTGATTCTGGGCAACTAAAATTTTGGGCCACTCCCAGCTGGGCAAGTAGATTTTTTAAAATTTGTCGAGCCCTGGTTTTAAATAGGTACCTATTATATAGAGTACATTCTATGTTAACTTTTGTTTACACTGCGTACTTCACATTCTATAGAGTTCTTCATATAAGATGATCCAAAAATTATTTGTAGTGTAGCCTACAATTTGCAATTCCTGTGTTTCTCATCAGCTGGTGTGAAGCTGAAAAGTATTTCACTAGTACTACTTAGTAGTCTAGCACCTATGTTCATGTTTATCTTTTGAACTTTTCCAATTCAAATGCTCAGCTACACTTACTATCTAAATAAGCCTTGCAGAGCATAAACCAACCAGCCTTCAATTAATTACTGTTACACTTTTGTAGGCCTACCTTGTACCTTACCTGATGCCAATGTTAGTCCACTTGTCCAATCTTTTTCTTATTCTGTCAAACTTTGATACAAGCTACATGTGATCATTATATCAAATTGAAATCATTATTCATTGAGCAATATAAGACTATCATTCCTTATTACGTACTTAGTATTGGCTATCATTCGGAAAACGAATGTGATACTGATAATCTTCCATTTTGAAATGGATCTAAATTAGCCTTAGGTAAAGTAGGTATGATTTTTCGAAATGCATAGTCTGGCAATACAATATGACTACCGACTAGTGTAGAGACTTGATTATTTGTTAAGCGTCCAGTATACGGGGAAGTATTTTCTGCAACTACTTTTTGGAGAATTATTGTCGTGACGCTGCACACGATATAAATTTTCTCATCTGTCTTCTGATGTTGTTCTGGAAGTGTACATCCCATGTGGTGTATAAAAAATAAATTTTTGTAGGATGTCCGCTGTAGGGTAAACACATCAGATTTAACCGGTGTGACCCTCTTCAGGTGACTAACTAGGTATATTGCGGATAGGACAATTGTGAAGGGATGTCCGAGGGCTATTTAAGAGGACTCAATCCCTTGCATTCGCTTAACGACTGAGAAAAACCTCGGAAAAAACCTTCAGTCAGGATTGCCGGTCTCGACGGGATTCGAACCCGGGACCTCCCGAATCAGAGCGCTCGAGCCAACACTGTCGGTTATGTGTATCAATGCATGTGCATTCAATACTGAATACCAGCCAGGAGCGGCGGCGGCGGGAAATTTGCAGTTTAAATTTTCGGTCGGTGAAGTTCTTTATATACTTACCAGTTCCAGCTATTAACATATCCATTGGGATGCTCCACAAAAATGGGAGACGGTCTTTAGTATTTCCGTTATGATTGAAATGCTATTGGGCTTTATGACTCTGATCTGATCTGAGAGAAGCAGTCTTGTCTTGTTTCTCTTGTTGTCAACACACAAAAGATTCACAGCGTTCCACAAGATTTCTCTCCCGTGTATCGGACGGTAAACGCTTAAGAACAAGTTTGGATTCATTGGCATTACAATGAATGGATGGCGAATTGACTATTGATCACACAACCTGCTCTACTAGTAGCTAGTTAAAATGCTTTGCACAATACTATAGGCTGTATGGCTGTTGTCTATTTTTAGTCTGAAAATTGTTTTAGATTTTTCTTTCATAAAACAGGCTAATGAAATCATAGCTTATGCTTGTGTCGTCTCGTTTATATATTCTAGTATATATCGTGTATATACTATCCAAATCTCGAGTTTATACGTGTGAGTGAGTGAAAAAGTGAACTTATGTAAACCATCAATCATTCATCAACCATCTCGAGTTACTCCTCAAAAACATTACAGACACTTGTGTGCTGCTGAGGCTCGCATTACGTATTCCGTATTATAGAACGTTGTTTAGTGTATGTACGTATTATCGCCATTATCGTACTAGGTACTTTATGTTGAACCAGTGATAACAGTTAAACCTATCCCATTTCTCAAAGCATATTGATAAATATTGGATTTTATAAATTATTATTATTACTATGTAAGTGTAAGGTAATGAGATACTTTTCGTCTAGATAGACATTTTTGTTGAACTTTACAAATTTCAAATTTTGTTTATATAATCTGTAATATGCATTTTTAGACTGTTTGTACTTAATAGAAGAAACATCCCTTGCAGGAGCAAGGTACAGCTTGTTTGTTACAGTAAATGCTGTATATAATGTAGTATATATACACTTATGTACATGATTCTCTAGTAATCTATAGCTCTAAGCTTGTCTCAGTTGAATTTCGATCAATGCTTTAATCAATTCCGTAAGTTACTATTTAGTATTTATTATTCCATGGTGGACTTATTAGGGTGCTCATAATGATTTCTAGATTGTTGATGTTTGTTAGAATGTCTACGAGTCCACTGACCTCTTAATGAGACCATCCCAAACCATGTCATGTTTCTATAGTTCTCTTATGGTGTGGAGTTAGGTCAGTTAGCATATTCAGTATATTTAAGTATACTTCTTTTCGGCCCGGGTAAAAAGATGCAAAATTACAATTCGAGATTGATATCATGGGCCATTAATTGAAGGGACCATTCAAAGGTCTTGAATAGTTTACGGTGGTTGTCGGCTTTGCAATCGGTACAACCTCATAACTAGAGGTAAAGTGGTTTGCTGATTCTTCACAGTGTTTATTACATGGTACAATATTAAACGAAGGAAATAATATATAATGTATTGTGTTCAGGACATCCAGGTGCAAGCGTTAACCGAAAAGGATGTTTTTATACGTATATTCCGACTATGTACTCTTGCGTACAATAAAGGTACATGGGTGTGACAGTATTTATGCTTGTGTTGTTCTTTCCTCTTTAGATCTACATAAATACTTCTTTCACAGCAGGAATTAAGCTCAAAATTTTTAATTGACCCTTCAAAAAGAATCTCATATCATGGTCGAAATCATATACAGTACAGTAGTAGGCTACATAGGGCCTATGCTGGTTACATAATATTAATATTATTGTCATGATCTCCAGTCTATGTCAGATAACATAAAAAATGGTTTTATTTTTTGCTGAATTTTGTTTTTAAACATATAAAAACTAAAAGTGATGTCCATGTTTTTACTTTTTATTTCATTTTCACATTTCTCGCATTGAAAAACAAAACAGGTAATAGGTAATCAATAATTTTAGTATAAATATAAGGTTTTTATTTTTTTAAGCATAAGCCCGCTTTAAGGACATAGTTATTGATTCATAGCAGTTGTTGTAAAAGTTTGCCCCGACTGGAGTTTCGAACCCAGAACTTCCGGCTTAACGTGCCATAGCTCTCCCAATTGAGCCACCGGGACAACAGAACAAACCTTTACGAAACTGCTAGTTGTTGTGAATGTTGAATTCCATGATATAAATCCAACAGAAGACTGCAATGTCGCTGTCAAATCTGAAAGATCACATGGATAAATCCAATCACATCTCATCTCTCGTGAGTTGGGTCATAGGCGCCGACTACGGGGGGGCTCGGGGGCTAGAGCCCCCCTAAAATATCTAAGGGGGGGGGCTCAGCCCCCCTGAGATTTCATATTTTTTTAAATTTGTACTTGATTGTTTGAAAAAAAACATTATCTGGTGAGACTATCCCAATTTAGTCATCTGGTCATAATTTCCTGAATGATATCAGTGTATTTTAGTGAGGGATCAATCTTAGCTCAATAGAGTGATAGAATAGGGCAAAGTGCAAAATATGTTGCTAATTTTTTCTTTAGTGAAAAAATCAGAAATTTTCCTTAAAAAATTGACGGTAAATTTGGGCGGAAAGCCTTCCCAAAGTTTTGAAAAATCAAAATTGCTAGAACAAGCAGAAGAACGGAAAAAAAAAATTTCAGCTTTTTAACAAAAACACAAAAACTTTGGGTTCCTGGCCTGTCCGAAGTTGGGAAAAGTCCAAATTATATAGATAAGCAAATTGCAAATTTAGACGAGAGTTATTCCTTTGGTATGGTAAGTCTATTGAATTGGAGATTTTTTGCTCATTCATAAAAACACCATCTTTAAAAAAGCTTTTGGTACTTTGGGCCCCAGGGCTGTCCAAATTTTGTTAACAACGTGCATATTGTGATAAGAATTGTTTCAATTCGTAGACTTATTAGAATTTGCCTTATCTTTTCACGTAAATATTTTCAAAAAAATTATATATAACTTTGGGCCCCAAAGCTGCCCAAAGTAAGGACAAATTATTTAATCATTGCGGAATTTTTCGGATGAACAAAATTAAGATGCAAATAGTAACTTGGATAGATGAAAAATTGTCCTATCTTTCATAAAAACACCATTTCAAAAGAATCTAATTGTAACTTTGGGCCACATGGGCTGTCATGGGTAGGCCTATAGCAGCCTATAGGTTTAAAAAATGTGGTAAATATATATATACGTATACATATATATATGTTATAATGAAGGTTTTCGTAGACCGATTCTGATGTTGTATTGGGTTTTGGGGTTTTCGTCCACGTGTAGTGTTTATTAGGTGGTGGTACATACCTTTTTTTTTTTTTTTTTTTTAAGGTATGTACCACCACCTAATAAACACTACACGTGGACGAAAACCCCAAAACCCGATACAACATATAAATGTTTGGACTAGAACAATAGAAAAAAATCCAGTGGCAATTTTGAATTTTGAGTGGGGAAAATCAAAACTTACAAATTAGCAGAATAATGCAATTAGGATGAGACTAATCGGTAATTTTGGCACTAGGGTAGTTTATCTGATTTTGGGATGCACTGGGATCAAAAAGACTTTACTCAAAACCAAATTTCATCTCCTCAGTTTTTTATTCGAGTGATTTTTGAGCCCCCCCCCCCCCTGAGGTTTTAAGAAGTCGGCGCCTATGAGTTGGGTAGTATAAATAAAGGTTTTTAAGCATAAGCCCGCTTAAGGCTCAATTGGTAGAGCTATGGCACGTTAAGCCGGAGGTTCTGGGTTCGAACCCCAGTCGGGGCAAACTTTTGCGACAACTGCTTTGAATCAATAACAATATCCCTAAAGCGGGCTTATGCTTTAAAACCTTATATTTATACTACCCAACTCAGGGAGTTGAGATGTGATTGGATTTATCCATGTGATCTTTCAGATTTGACAGCTACATTGCAGTCTTCTGCAGTTTAGTAAAGGTTTGTTCTGTTGTCCCGGTGGCTCAATTGGTAGAGCTATGGCACGTTAAGCCTGAGGTTCTGGGTTCGAACCCCAGTCGGGGTAAACTTTTACGACAACTGCTATGAATCAATAATAATAAAAGTATTACTCAAAAAGCATAATACGGGTAATCCCAAGATGCACAAAAGCCACAACTTTTTTTTTTTTTAGTTTTCTTCTGTTCACTTGCAATAGTTTCAATTTTCAATATTGATCAAGGATGGTTCAGAGAGATTATCTGAAGAGATTAGTATGGTCACAGATGTAGTATTCCACTTCTGTTATCTGTTGTATAGTAGTTTCAAAGAACAACATTTTTTGTTACAAAATAAAGGTAGGGTAAGTGGTGGCCAAGTTCATGTTCAAAGCAGATGAAAATGCAGAATTTTCTGAGAAATAACCTTTTTTTTTAAACATTAAAGCATCTGCACATATAAATTAACATATTAATTATAAAAAAAGTTACTATTACTGTTGTATAACAATATGTGGGTGGGCAGTCCCCAATGGTGGTTGCTCAATATGTCTAATGAAACCGTAAACATGGTTGGATATTTCGAAGGCAGTTCTGTAGTTCAGTTGCATTTTAGATTTGCCAGTAAAAGAACAAAAGTGAATTATAGTTCTTTCAAGTAGTGTGCTTTTTAGCATTTGTAGTTTGTATGGTAAGTTATTCTATGATGGGTTTTCCTTTGTGTGATGACTGGCAAGTGAATGTTAAATTAATGTTACAGTATTTTATACAAAACTAACTTACTCTCTTCTCTGTGTTATTGGCATTGTGCCAGTTTCAGGTAAGTTTTAGTCACTCATGAATGAGCAAAACTAAAAAATACAAACATTTTTGAGTGCTGGCAGCCTGGCAGTCATCAACACTGATTTACCATGCTCAGGCCCTCATCTTCTTCATCAATAATTTCTTGTCACGTCACCATGGCTCTCCACATATTTCTGTCCCACCACCTCTTTCTCCCCCCCCCCAAAAAAAAAAACATCCACTCTTCTATTCCCACTCTTCTCCCATTCTTTACCTCAAATGCTTGTCTTGAGATTATATTATTTTCTCCATTCTTGTCATGTTTCCATACCATTGCAATAAGTCCTTCCCCATCTTGAATTTGAGGCTCTCCAATTCTCTCACTATTTCCTAATCAGTAATCACACCATATTACGTAGGCCATATGCAGAGTTGGGTATGGAACTAGTTCCAGTTACAAGTTCCTCATAATAAAAAGGAACTCTTTCCAGTTCCAAGTTCCTCTAAATTAAAATGAACTAGGGCGTTCCTAAGTTCCTTTCCAAATGGAACTAAGTTCCTAAAAAGTTCCTTTTTTTTCAATAATCATTTTTATTTAGATCTTCTCGAGAGGGTCAATGATTAGTAGGTATCCGAATTTCTACTTAAAACCAAGAGTATTTGCAAAGAATGCATAAATTATGGCTTTCACGACCTGTAAATCAATTTTGAATGATCTTTGGGTTGATGATGCACTGCTCCACGTTTCGCAACCAACATGGGTGGTGAACACGACACAACGCAACAACCCAAAATATCATTCAAAACTTAAAGATGATTGTATTGAATAGAATTAAGTTTAGCTGGCAATGCGACTAATAATAATGGTGAGAAATCCACGGTGGATGGGGGTTGACCACTGAGTATAGGAATGGGGATGGTATGACAAGAATTTAGAACAAAAGAAGCAAATTTTAGATTTCCTGGAAACTGAGTATTTTACAATCCCTTCATCTTGTAAGTCAACAAGTCAACTATGATTTGACTATTTCATTCATTAAATTTGTACAGTCAAGTTATATTAGAGGAACTTATGAAAATAAGTTACAGTTCCTGGAAAATTGGAACTGGAACTATTTAGTTCCGTTCCTTCCCAACACTGGCCATATCTAGTCCAACTAAATAACACCCGCCACACTGCAACCCAACTATTTTAATGTCATTATTAATCTCGGCTGCCTGCAGGCTTACTGCACTTCCTTCCTTTCGGCAAATCATTGCGCAACAGTTCATGGATAAAATTTTATGAATTTTTTTTGTCACCACCTCACAGTTGGTCCACATATGACTGTTCCAAGACCTCTTCCATCCACACTTTCTTCAAATTTTTAAAATTATTATTCTCCCGTAATCACCCACCACTCCCCGTTGGATTATTTTAGTATCAATTCTTCTGAGAGGCTGAAGCTAGAGCTACACTTAAGAAAAATTGTGGACCAGCATCAGACTTACGTGCTAGAAAGTGATACTTGGGCGAAGAATAAAACCAAAGACGGAACTGGTTGAATTTTGAAACTGGCGCCGTTTAGATGCAATGCTACCAACAACACGAAAATTTTGGCGCGTCAAAATGTCAGCTGGACAATCAAGTGTGCAGTGTGCACACACTGTGCTGTCAGTCTCTCGGTAAAAAGGATTTATAAGTGAATAGGGCTATTACTTGGTGTTTATGTTATTAATTTGTCATACCTAATGTATACTGTAGACAAACTGGATTTACCACCTCGAATCCGCAATGAACTGGAAAATGGTAAATTAGGCTTTATGTATGACATCGGACAGGCCCTAGGCATAGGCCTACCTAACCTGCTTTGGTTAACCTGTTGCTTCATTCTACCCTATGTTTATTTCAGCTAACATTAATACAGTGAAAACGATTTTGGAAGCTTCTACAGATGATTTACTGAAGTCAAACTTGTACGAGGAAGAAATCCAACTTGTAAAAATACAGGCAGCCAGGATGTGCAATTTAACATTTTCTTCGGGTAAGATAACGTTTGCCTAGGTCTACCTAGATGGCATAATCGTAGAAACTAGACCTAGGCCTATACCCGTAAGCCTCTATTGCTTGTCTTAAGGGTGCAATAAATAACTGACATTAAAGCGAGTTGTAAAGCAAAGCATCACTGTTGTCGTCAACGCCCAGTATCCCTATCCTGTGACAATTTTCTATTACCGTACAGTTTGTACCAGTAACTTTTTAAGTCTATAATCGTGTTGAACCCAGATGACTCATAAGTACGGGGGACCCGCAAGGTGCAAAGTGGTCACTAACTCACTAATTGAAATGAACACTGAGACTCGATTGTTGTAGGTTCTCCTGCTGCTGATCACTGATCGGTGACAGGTTTTATTTCCTTCCTCAGCATAATTTACTTTCTCTGTCGATAGGCCTACTGGATAGGCCTACCTTCAATATGCAGCTATGATTAAAAAAAACTTTCAAAGACCAATTGTATAGGCACAAATCTCGCATAAGTTAACATAGAAATGACACAAAAACTTGAATCTCAATTATCTGGAAAAACTACAGCCACGGCACGATACTTGTATTAACATGGGTATGCTGGGGATTTTCTTATATTCCTGTCCCCTGAATCCAACGTTGGCATGCAATAATTATAGGCATACACTTAAAAATAAATGTTCACATTTTTCAACAGCCTTTGATGCTCGTAATAACGTCGTATTTCAACGTCTCTCAGTGGGCTGTAGAAGACTCGACAAGTTTTTACGAGGGGGTGTTGCTGTACGTGGTATCACCGAGATTGTCGGAGAAAGCGGCAGCGGAAAGACGCAGCTCTGCCTACAGATGTCGCTGATGGTTCAGTATCCCATTGCCAGCGGGGGACTCGAAGGAGGGGCGGTGTACATTTGCACAGAGGGCATGTTTCCTTCTGTCCGACTTCAACAGTTGTCGCACTCTTTCGTTCCTTCACAAAACGCCAACAGTTTGAGCCGTCATAAAAGAAATAAGATCAACTTTGGAGACAATATTTTTATAGAACACATAGCCGATGCAGTAAGTTAGGGGGCCAAACATTAAAGTAGGCCTTTGTTGTAAATTGTAGTATATTTGCAAATTATAAAGCAAATCCTTGTGGCTGTTATCTGTTTAGGCCTAACTTAAATAAGGACAATAGCTTCACTTTAAAAAATGCTAGTGCAGATCAGATCAAGTGAAATTGTCAATGGGAACACAAAGACAAGATTTGAAACAATATTTTTTCTCTTTCTAGGAAAACTTGAAACAGTGCGTGTCAGTTCGTCTTCCGCAGTTACTACTTCGGAATAAAATAAAGCTTGTGATAATTGATTCAATTGCTGGTGTCTTTCGTGCAGACTATGAGCCTAATTCCGCTGCAAGTAGGGCAAGGGACCTCCAAAGTATCGGTGTCCAATTACACAAACTTGCCGAAAACTTCAACATTGCAATTGTGTGCATAAATCAGGTAAGCCTTCCATACAACTTTCTTAACAGAACACCGTAAGTCCCGTAACCTATTTTATTATTTAGCCTAATTTTATTAATGTTAAGAATGGGACATGATCACTGTAGTGGATGGGAACACTATACGGTAGTTTTAGTAGAGATTTGTGGTCGCTGCCATCTTGGCTGTGACGTCACGGAAGTGCTGCTAGAAACTCGTTTCCACCATGCAGCACATGTTAGCACAGCACCTTCATGGCGCCAACAAAAACAACGGTATAGGCCTGGTTTCCTGTCTCATTCTGTAATTTTTGTGTACCTTATGTGTAGAGATGTGCAAAAATGTTTTTTTAAAGTTTGAAAATTCGCGCCTTAAAAATAAAAATTCGCGATTTGTCGCGATTTACCAAAAAAACACAATTTTATCATGCACATCGTAAAAAAAAAAAAAAAAAATTTAAAAGAAAAACAAGCTCATGAGAGTGAAGTTCAGAATCAGTTTTAATTTCAAGCTCAATTTCAGCCTTCAGTTTTCAAAGTTTCCGACAGTTTTTACCAGAATTAATTTCGTCTACCCGGCACCTCCACCAAATTTACAAAATTATGCATTTTTTATGTAATATCTTTTGATATGGATATGAAGTATTTTGAGCTTACTCTCGTTCAAACATTATTATGAGCTTACTCTCGTTCAAACAATTATTAAGATCTTTGTGATCTCACAATCGCGTTGTATGACCCGGCACCTCCACCAAAACTTTCAATTTTTTTTTAAATTTCGTGACCTAATTTGCATTTAAGGACATAATTGCTAATTTCGCTACTAGTTCGCGGTGTTAACAAAACTTTCGCGAAAATTCGCAAATTGGAAATTGGTACCATTCAATCACAATTCATGAGATTCATGTGCAAACTCAATTTGAAGGAATTATTGCAACTTTAAATAAATTCGCGAATTTCGTCACCATTTTTGCACATCTCTAATAATGTGTAATAAATTTCATTAAAAAATACAAACAATACCAGTTAGGCATTTAAAATTTTAGAAACAAATCAGCAAACTGATCGAGTTGAACGTATTGGTGGTATTGCACATATGACATGAAACAGGATGGAAATCAGTTTTCATAGATGTTAAATTAAATTAAATAAAAACCTTGCATGCATGATGAAACAATTAATTACCAAAATTATTGTGTTAAACTTTTAAGTTTTAATACATTGTTGTGATATTAGTATTTCAAATATTTACTTAACTGTAGTTCATTGTTGTGTCTGCATCTATGTAATTATTAGATTTATTTAGTTGTTCTCCTTTGTAAATCAGTTTTTGAACTGAACAGGATAGATGTTAAATAAATAAATACAAATTTATCTCCTTAGAGGTGCATCCCAGACCTAAACGAATGTGTGCCTGCTGTTAGCTTTGAAGTATAGTAGTGGCAAGTGCATCGTAGCACACTTATTTTTGATGTGATATTGAGCTCAGAAAACATGTTAAAGCAGGAAAAATTAGAATTAGAAGAAACATCCAAATTGAGTATCCACCATTGTTTGGTAGTTGCATTGGACCCGGGTATTCACTTTATATAGTAATCTATTGTAGCCTAATTATTTATTAACCATCTGGTGGTTTGCATGCAATTCTTGCTTTACTGAATACAATATAAAATCTTTAGTACCGGTACATTCTTTTTATATTATTTAGCATGCCACATTTATTATTTACCAGATTAAAAACGGCACCTCGGCTTGCAATTGATGGCAAACTTATGGGTACGGTATTTAATGTTACTCTTTATCTTAAGATTAACATTTTATCAGGGGTCGGCTTGCAATTGAGTAAATACGGTAGGCAGTCTAATTCCATCAACGTAATGTTTTATTTATAAAAAACTAGGTATTTTTGGATTTGAACTCGAAATATATTTTTGTTTTGACATTTTATACATTCGACTCAAAATAAAAATCTGGCGTTTCTCTGTCACTTTCTCACCCCTAGTAGCACATTCATACAAAACACTTACAGCATTTTCCATTGGCTACACTAGTGCGCACCGAATCGCCACTTGTCTTTTCATTTGCTTGATTTTGTTTTGTTATTCAAGTGGAGATCGACAACAATAATAGGCCTAATAATAATAATAATAATAAATAATAATAATAAAAGAGTCTTTATTTTCGACTTGGCAAAGCTTAAGGCCATAAGGCCTTTTGTTCTGCTTGACCAAGAATACAGATAAAAACAGTATGCATAACCAGCTGATGTAAATATAAGTCAATTCATAAACTTCATATCAAATACAAGTAAATAAATTAAATTAAAAATATCAAAATTGAATGCCAACAATGACATCCCTGCACTTGCCAAACCCATGCTAATTTAGAAAACTGCATAATTCACACTCGCATATAGGCTACCTGTCTCTTCTTTTCATATGCCCACAATTGACATTATTTATGCCATCATGATTGTGTTTTCTAGTTAACTTATCCAGTAGAGATAGGACTCCTGTTCACTCCGATCCATGCCATTTGGCATTTTGTCCCGTTCAACCTTGATTTATGTACATTCAAAAAGATGTTTCCTGTCCTGTTTGCCGGCTCCACACATCCGACAGACGCTAGATAAAAAAATCAAAATCTATGGAGGTGCTTCCCAAGCAAGTCATGTCTTGTTTGAAGTCGGAACTGAGCTGTTTCTATTTTTCTACTCTAGCACTTGCGTTTACCAGTCGTCCTCATTTTAGTGTAGGGCCTACCGGTCAGTGGCGGATACAGGGGGGGGGGCGGTGGGGCGATCGCCCCCCCCATGATTCTTTAAAATTGAAAAAAATGATTTTATTATTTTATTGTGCACGCACCAAATGCACTCTAAAAACCTGATTTTCAAAATTTTCGCCTGCGGCGCTATTTATTTAAAACTCCCAATAAAAATCAACTTTTCTTTATGTTGTCAGAAATAATCAGTTTGCCTCTGAAATGTGTCTGCATCAGAGTACTTCGATTTATTAAGTTGTCCTCCTATGTGAATCGTTTTTTTAACTAAATAGGATTGACGTTTAATAAATAAATAAAATGATGAATTGAAAATAAGATCAAACGTTTATAATAATGTTGCAATCTAGGCCAATGCTGTAAATTGTAAGCTCGACATGACGACGAAACAAATTGGTGCACACAAACTACGTTGTTTCCGTATTGCATTCCGTCCACCACTTTTTTCTAAAACGCACCAAATGCACTCTAAAAACCTGATTTTCAAAATTTTCGTCTGCGGCGCAATTAATGGGGGGCTCCGCCCCCCATACCCCCCGTGCGTCCGCGCTTAGTCCCTTTCCCACGACTGTACATGCACACGCAAATCGCCCCCCCCATGATTATGTCCTAGATCCGCCACTGCTACCGGTACTCTTCCCACAGTTTATTCTGCCCCTTCTCTTGCTATTCCTCACGGACCACTTTGCATGTGAATGCATGCAGGTAAGATTTCAGAGATATATGTGACAGTGTTTTACTTTCTTATTGTTTTTTGCTACCTTATTTGGCTAATAAAATCAGGAATCGCAAAAGGGGGCCTACACCCGAACCAACAAGGAAGCGCGCAGCTCCACAACATGCTGCTGGAATTATGCACAGTATTTGATTTCCAACCAAATAAACTACTAGGCTTAGGCCTATACAAGCCTAAAATGGCATACAGTACAAAGAAGCATCAACTGAATCTAAACTCGGGCCAAACAAACAACAGAATCAAAAATCGAATAATGCACCCAAAAGTAATCGTGACATCGAGAACACAGCTGACAAAAATCTGTTCCCTGATGGAGACCCGAACAAACAAATTCTTTAGCTGAAAATGAAACCTACAAGAATCAAGAAAAAGAAGCAAAAAACAACCCTACAAAAAACAACAAGGAAACCCACCCTAATTGAAATCGAAGGGAACTTATTCAGGACCCCAAATAATATTCCCTTGGCACACTGTGTTGCCGCTGATTTTGGCATGGACAGAGGTGTCGCAGCCATTTTTAAAATAAATTTGGAAACGCAAACAACCTCAGGAGCCAAATGAAAGGAGTCGGTGATGTAGCTATGCTCAACGCAAATGGTAGAGACATATTCTACCTCATAACAAAACTCCAATCACACCACAATCCAAACGTAAACGATCTCAAACGCACCCTGACAAAAATGAAAGAACTATCTACCTCATACAACATCCCCCAAATAGCCATGCCACAAAGTGGAATGGATAAGATGTACTGGCCTCTTATTAGAGACCTGTTAATAAGTACTTTTGAAAACTGTAATACTCAAATCCTAGTTTATACGTTTAACCCTCCACAAAAGCCTACATCACCAAATTTGAGCCAATCACAACAAGAAGAAGACATCTCCCCGAGCCATCCTACGATCTCCACTGAATCCGAGACCACACCAAGTACGTTTCAGTCGATGGCATCAATCGGCTCTTCGAGTCAGGCCACGACCCCAAGAAGCACCAAGTCCGATAAGGCCAGCGAAAAATTAAAACTAGACTACACATCAACATCGTCATCAGATAATGAAATAGACTATTTAACTGATTCCGATGATGATTTTTTAGGTTTCGACACAAATCCAGAAATGACATTGTCTGAAATTAGACAACTAACTTACCCATTTTACCCTTTTTGGACAGGATCACCCCTACTAAACACTCCTTAGCCATACCCGAATTTAGCTATAACACTAACACTAATACGATCAATAACTCCCAATCCACTAACGCACTACACATTTCACCATCACTAACACACAATGACTCACTTACAGACATAATTATAGCACATCAAAACATCAGAAACCTAAGAAATAATGCCATAGAACTACAAATATTTCTTGACGAACAAAACAACACAGGACAGACTATTGACATTATGTGCTTAAGTGAACATCACATGAAAGAGAATGAAGTTGTAAACATTCAAAATTACCAATTAATATCGACATTTAACAGGAAAATATTTGCGATGGGCGGTGTGGCAATAATGGTGGTCGATAAATATATTAATAGCATAATAGATAGACAAGATATCTCTGATAGTATTGAAAAACACTTCGAATTTGCAGCTATCGAGTTTTTCCCGGAAGGACAGAAAGATAAACAGTCTGGCATTATAGTAATGTGTGTTTATAGGTCACCACTCGGCGATACAGATGTATTTTTCAAGAAATTAGAATCTGCCTTAACAAAAATCATTCACGTTAACAAAAAAAGACTTATACTAACCGGTGACTTCAATATCAATCTTTTAAAGGATAATGCAACCAGCACTGAATTCATTAACCTACTCGACTCATTCAACCTCACACATACAGTCACAGTACCCACTAGGTTAGACAAGTACCATAACTCAGCATCATTAATAGACAACATCATAACTAACATAGAATTAGATTGTGACACAGAAGTTATAGACAATGGCATATCGGACCACCATGCTCTGATAGCAAAAGTTCCCTTAAATAGATTCAAAAAGCAATTAGGTAAGAAAACAATAACAAAACGAATATTTAACGACAAAAACATTGACAGATTTAACCTTACACTTGAAACAACAGATTGGACATCCGTATACGAAGCCCAGACTCCTAATGAACAGATGAACGCTTTCTACAAAAATTTTAATGTAGCTTTCAATGATCATTTCCCTATTAAGAATATTAAACTCAACAATAAATACAAACCACAATCCTGGCTGACGCATGGCATAAAAGTATCGAGTAAAATAAACTTTGTCTCTATAGACTATCACAACACTTTAGTAAATGTAAATTCATTCGAGACACTTATGATAAATACAAAAAAACTCTTAAAAATATCATAATACATGCAAAAAGACTGGAGATAAGCTCTCAAATCAGTAATACAGATAACAAATCAAAAGTTGTATGGGATGTGATCAACAAGCACATAAAAAAGAGTGGAAGGTCAGGTGGAAACATGGAACTTGAAAGTGACCAACAAAAACAACATAAAATAATATCTGACCCTCTAGCAATTGCTAATGAATTTAATAGTTACTTTTGTAACATTGCCCATAATCTCACTAGTAATTTAAAAACGAAGGACAACAGCCACCGAAAACACTTAATTAAGTCAAATAAAGAAGCAGAAAAATCATTGTTCCTAGCACCAACCTCCGAAAAAGAGATATCGGAAGTAGTTAAAAACTTAAAGAACAAAAATTCTTGTGGGCCAGACGGCATACCAATAACACTGATTAAAAAATGTATCCACAACATTGCAAATCCGCTATGTTTTGTTTTTAACAATTGCATTGAAACTGGTGTCTTTCCAGAAAAACTAAAGGAGGCCAAAGTAATTCCACTCCACAAAAAAGGCAAAAAATCCCTAGTAGAAAACTACAGACCAATATCTCTTTTACCCGCATTTTCAAAAATTTTAGAATCTATATTAACACTCGTATTGTAGCATTTCTCGAAAAGAGTAACTCAATTTCTGAATGCCAGAATGGATTCAGAGCAAATAGATCTACCCCCAACACCATCGAGCGTTTTCTTAAAACAATTGTTAATTGTATTGAAAAAAGACTCCGGTAGCAGGAATTTTCTGTGACCTCACTAAAGCATTCGACTAAATGAATCATAACATCCTACTGGACAAATGCAGTTACTACGGCATCAGAGGCACCCCGCTAGCTCTTATTAAATCCTATCTTAGTAACAGGCAACAGAAAGTCGAGGTAACCCACACTAATGAATTCGGGACTGAAATCAAGTTTCTCTCCGATAATAAGAATATCTCTGTTGGAGTTCCTCAGGGTTCAATAATAGGTCCTTTATTCTTTCTAATATTTATCAACGACTTTCCTTTTAATATACTTGACACTGAAATGTTTGCCGATGATGCAAACACAATAGCCATAGCCAATAACATATCAACTCTAAAACAAATGTCTGAAATAAAAATTGCTAATGCCACAGAATGGTTCAACGATAATGAACTGCTATTAAATGAAAACAAATCTATAATTGTTGAATTTCACAAAGACCCTCGGGTAGAAATAAAAACAGTATACAATAGTACAAATAATACCATCAATCAAAGTAGGGGCCTCAACAAATTTTGTGGGACTCATAATAGACAGTAAACTCAAGTGGCACGAACACATCAAAGTGCTGATTAAAAAACTTAACTCTGGCTACTTTGCAATCAAATCAATCAAGTCTGTAGCAAACATTGCAACAGCCAAACTAGTATATTACTCTAACTTTGAGTCACACATAAGGTATGGGATTGAATTCTGGGGTTGTTCTCCCAGTACCAAGAAAGTTTTTATAATTCAAAAGAAGGTTATCCGGTCAATGCTGAACAAGTCTCGAAGATCACACTGTAGACCTCTCTTCATCAAATTAAATATTTTAACACTCTATAGTTTGTTCATTCTACAGGCAATCCTAAAAGTTAAAAAAAACATAAAAACACTTCCGACAAATAACAATATCCACACCCACGACACACGTCTAAAAAACGACATACATGTAAATTATTTTTCAAAATCTTCAACCCAAACAAACTCTGACTACACACACATAAAATTGTTTAATAAACTACCGACTGAACTAAAAAACATAGGCTCATTAGATCGTTTTAAATACTCTGTAAAAAAGTTCCTTATCTCAAAAGCTTATTACTCCATAAACGAGTATTTAGTTGAGAACCTAGTATAATTAAGTTAAGTTTGGACTCAAGATTATGAAAGTGTAATTCATGAACATATTTCTTGTCTATTTATTTATATAATAATTTATAACTATAAGTTTTACTGTTCTCTATATTTTCTGTATTTTGTTCTGTACATCTGAAAATGCTTCTTGCAAAATGTAGATACTATGACAATAAACCATTATTATTATTATTATTATTATTATTATTATTATTATTATTATTATTATTATTAAGTAGTCGGCCTTCTCATTACCATGCCACAGTGGGCCGATATCCATTGTAGCACAATTCTGTGCTACACCCAGTCATTCAGGCATGTATTTTGTTATGTTCTCTATTCTTCACATTCCCAGTACATATTTACATTATTGTTATATATTATGTATTTATTAAGCGATGCTTTACTAATGTATGCCTTGTTGTACCAAGCAACCAATAAATGCTAGTGAAATACCTCCTTTTCAGGTGACCGACGTAGTGTCCAAAGAGCTCGTCGATGGTAAACTGCAGAGTGTTGCCGCACTGGGATTGGCGTGGGCAAACCTGGTCACAACTCGCATCCAGTTATTTCGTATGAGTCAAAAAATCCGAACGATGGAGGTAATATTTTCACCACATCTTCCGTCAGAGCGTTGCCACTTTGGTGTTACCGAGACGGGAGTGGCTGCCATCGAATGAGGTATCGACATGCACATAATGGTCAAATCTGCTGGGATCACTCAGATATATCCCACAGAAAAATAACTTTGGTACTATATTGTTCCTTACTTAAGCTGTGACTGTGATACTAACAATATTAAAATATGAAAATACAAGGTTTTAAAGCATAAGCCCGCTTGGAGGACATACAAAGTTATTGAATGATAGCAATAGGGAATATACGCGACTTAATTTTATCATTCTACTACAATAAGGACTTGTTTCTGAATGCATCAATAGATTTCTATTTTTTATTTAAATAATATTTTTATTTGTAAAATGCTGAAAGTTGCATAACAAATTTTAGCAGGAAAAACGGGTGCATACATCATAATCTGGTGGCCAATCGGCAATCATGTAACGAAAATCACAAAACAAAACACTATCGATAATAGAAATATTATTATTATTATTGAATTGATTGCTTTCTGAAAAAGCCCAAAATGTCTCTCATCATAAATCCCGCGTTGACGGAGGCAGTCATACCACTGCTATATTCAAGTCATGTGAATGATTATAATTTGACATTTTTCAATCAAAGAAAGATTTCACATTATTTCTGATTGAAAAAATGTGTGTTGACTTTTTGAGACATTCAATCTTGATCACATGCGTCACAATATTTGTCAACATTATCGTTTGATATGCAATCACATTTTTGATTTGGCCTTGGTATCGATAATTTGTATTTTATTGTTGTGCATCCCTAGTAATGGTAACTTAATTTTTTATGGTTTTACATTGTGACTACCTTTTGGTCTTTTTCACAATTCCAAAGTCGTACGTATAGTATGTTGTACACAGTTTAGGCCTAGGCATAAAGTTCTTGTACTTACATTTGTATCTGAGCATGCAATACAGGTAGTAAGTAGGCCTAGTAGTAGATAATTCTAATAATTACGGGTACATATTAATAAAGAAATTATCATCATCATTATCCATTGCCGTTTCCTGCTTCTGGCAGGGTCAGCTTGGGTTTAGCAACAAAATTTTTCCATTTCTTTCTATCCTCCCACAATTGTATCTCTTCCACATCTTCCCAGCTTTCTCCTCTTGCCTCCAAGTCTCCTGCTATGATGTCCTTCCATCTCTTCCTTGGTCTACCCCGTCTTCTTCTTCAATCCTTCTTTCATACATTTTCTTGGGCATCCTATTTTCCCCCATTTGTTTCAAATGTCCATACCATCTCAACCTTGTCCTTCCTATTCTGTCACTTAACTTTTCTACACCTAGTATTTCTCTAATGTCTGTGTTTCTTATTCTATCTCTTCTCGTCTTGCCCACTGTGCTCCTCAGGAATCTCATCTCTGCCACCTGTATCTGACTCTCCTCTTAATCTCCCACTGTCCAGGTTTCTGCTGCATATGTAAGGATCGGTATGAAATCAGTTTTATCAGTGTCATGTTACACTGAATGGGTATTTCCCTATTCCACACCAGGCCTTTCACACACTGGTAAAAGTTACTGGCCTTTTTTATTCTGATGTTAATCTCCTTTTTAATCTTTCCACTTTCCATCACTTCACTTCCTAGATAGCTAAAACTATCCACCACTTTCAGGGTTTCACCTCCAATGTTTATCTGTGCTTGATAATTCCCTGTGTCCCCTTCTCCTGGCATAGCTAAAACCTCACTCTTTACAACACTTATTTTCATATCTGCTTCTTCTGTTTCTATTCCACAAGTCTATATATCTTTGCAGTACCTCCTCATGCTCGGACCATGCCACCAAGTCATCGGCAAACAACATATCCTCTACATTCTCCATTGCCTCCATCTTTACCTTGTTGTGGATGTCATCCATCACGATTATGAATAACAGAAGTGACAACACACTTCCCTGCCATAGCCCTGTTGTTATTTGGAACCACCCTGATAATCCAAATTGTGTTTTCACACAGCTTTCACAAACTTCATACATACTTTTTACCCTGTCTATCAGTCCATTATCCACTCCTTTTCTTTCCATTCACAAACTTCATACATACTTTTTACCCTGTCTATCAGTCCATTATCCACTCCTTTTCTTTCCAGACTCTCCCATACCACTTTCCTTGGCACACTGTCATACGCTTTTACTCTTGTCTAAGAAGACCATACTCATTCTTCTTCCAAGCTCCCGACTCTTTTCCATGGCCTGTCTTAGTCTAAGTACAAATATAGGATCTATTGTGGATCTTCCCCATCTAAATCCGTATTGTTCCTCATTCAACATGTGATCAAAGAAATTATAATGATTGTAAATAGGGTCTACCAATTTAACTTTTTGATCGAGGAACAAAGATAACCCGCTATGAACAACTTGTCCAGTTTGTATCGGAATAAAAGTTCAGGAATAGGTAGCACAATAAGGAAATTACTTGAAAAAGAACAGGTTCATTCAACAAGTTTATTGTAAACTGTTCATGATTACACTTTTTTGCCCTCAATGTCAGTCCATCTAATGTTGGTTCAATCCATTACATTAGAAAAATGCATTAGTATATAATATGTATAATATTCATTATCATTGAGAGCATGGTTTATTTTATCATCTAGGTATTAAAAAAAGGAAATATAATTCAATTCATATTTAACATAAAATTCATTTAATGGTCACTCTTAAAGAAATAAAGGATGCAATCGAGAGGCAGCGGCTTGCAAGGTGGAGACACAGATTGTCCGTCATCTAACTACGTCAACGTCATGAGATCAAGGGGCCTCTTGTTATTCGAACGTCAGTGCGGCCGAAGCGTAGCTTACGGAAGAGTCGCTCATGTTGCAACATTGGCTTGACTGAGTGTACTTCAGAAATTTGAGGCTCATTTTATGCCCATTGGTGCCAGATTTTTGGAGACTATTAATGGCCTAAAATGTTAAAAACAATTGATTGTAATTATGCACATGTAGGCTGCAGACATGTACTACGTATATAGTATTAAAAAAATCAAGTTAAATAAGTGGGGCGTATCAATTCAAACTTCAAAACCATTTCTTAATAGGCTACTAGTAGTAGCCTACTATGTAGGTATATACCGGTAGAATATACTGTTCAAAATTTGAGTGGTCAAAATAAGGGTGTGGCTATTACTCGATGGATGGCTTATAATCGAGTGAATATAGTGGACAAATCAGGACATTCTGAGCAGAAAAATAGCTTGTGTATACTAGTGGTATGCAAGCTTCATATGCATGTAGAATCCTTGTTAACTTTGGTTCAATAACTGCCCTTGCTCATGAAGATAATATCTCAACAGTCTACATTAGAAATTGGTGCTTTTTATGTTATAAATAAGTGCAGTCTACATTAAATAATAAATATCTCATGATTATGAATACTTAAAAAATAAAATTATCTCATGATCATGCATACTTAAAAAGTAAAATTATGACATTCCAATGGAAGATTGGAGAAGGGTTGACAGGTTGGGAAAGTAAAGAGAACATAAATCCCAGCCTGAAGGGCTGGGGGCGACAAAACTTTTCACCTGCTGATGACAACTGTAGCTAATTTAAAGTTGTTACCTTAATCCACAACGCGTTTCGTCCTTCTGGGACTCATCAGGCAGATGGTGGCCACTACATGCATACATAACTACATGCAAACAAAACTCACAACACATAAACCAAACCTGTGGTAGGGCCACGCAAGAAGCAAATTCTGCATGCATGTTGTCATCATCAGCAAGGTTACTTCAAACACCATTCATACTGAGCCACACCGTCAGCACAACCAGTAAGGGGGCTTTTCTCCCAACTCTAGTGCTCGGGAGACAAAACATCCATGACTCACCCTGGATTCGAACCAGGACCCTTGCCAACAAGAGCTGCCCCTTCTGTTGTTGCTCGGCCAGGGTGCCTCTTCATTCAGGGTTAGAGATAGGAAGGGTGGAAAGTCACACAACAGCACAACCAGTGACTCCTAGACTCTGGTGCTTGGGCAACAAAACAACCATGTCTTAACCTAGATTTGAACCAAGACCCGTGGCAACAAGAGAGTCTGCCCTACTAATTGTGACTGGGATCAGAAAACGAAAGGAAAAGACACTACAAGTTGCAAACTCTTGGCTATGGCACAGGCACATGTGCTATACTAGCTCTTGGCTGCAGGTGAAGGTGGTTCGAATCCAGGGTGAGTCATGGATGTTTTGTCTCTCGAGCACTAGAGTTGGGAGGGAAACCTCCTTACTGGTTGTGCTGATGGTGTGGCTCAGTATGAATGGTGTTTGAAGTAACCTTGCTGATGATGACAACATGCATGCAGAATTTGCTTCTTGCATGGCCCTACCACAGGTTTGGTTATGTGTTGTGAGTTTTGTTTGCATGTTGTTAGCTGATTTTTAGTGGCCACCATCTGCCTGATGAGTCCCAGCAGGACGAAACGCGTTGTGGATTAAGGTAACAACTTTAAATTAGCTGCAGTTGTCATCAGCAGGTGAAAAGTTTAGTGGCCCCCAGCCCTTCAGGCTGGGATTTATGTTCTCTTTGCTTTCCCAACCTGTCAACCCTTCTCCAATCTGGCCTAACTAGCCGATAGGTATTTTTCACACTAGAACAATTCCAATGGAAGAGAACAAAATAAATAGATTATGTCACAACCGCTAGAAGAGTGCTTAAATATAGGCTATATAGTATGTCGCAAATAAATGTAGCTCCAATACATCTAGGGTGCTGTAGCCCCTGCATAGTGTCTACTGCGTAAACTGAAAACATTACCAGATTAGAATTTGCAGTACATTAACGTCCTGATTGACTCACAATTGAGCCATGGGCCATTAGTGTGGGGCAAATCACCTACAAGAATTATTTTAATTCAATATTTGCCATGCAAAAGAAAACACTGAAAACAATAGGTAAAAGTAACAAACGTCTACATGAAATAATACTATACTGTAGGTAGAAGCCTATATAAAAACTCAGAACAAAATATTGTAGCCTACCTGTAGTAAAACACCTATAGGATGACGGCCACAAATGGTATTTCCAAACTTTTTCAAGTACTCTGTAAAGGCTGCAGGATTTAAGGATTCAATAATATCCATTCCCTAAAAGAGAATGCATAATTTATTTTAGTATTCAAACTATCTATCTAGGATCTAAAAATACTACCATATCTTCTTAGTACAAATTAAATTTCTGTGGACTACCGTTCGATCGAGTCTTTGAATTGACTGGTAGATGTCTCCCCAACTCCGGTCGTAATAAGTGTAGCGGAATCGATGCCCCCAGTGACAAAAATCTGAGGAGATTACGAAGAGATTCTGAGGGTCCGCCAAGTAGCGCGCAAAAATGCGCCCGTAAACTGCTTCCTTGTCTGCATTCAAGGACCCGACCAGTACAGGCACGATGGTGAAAGAGTCTTTATAGCTGTCAACGAAGAACGAGTTATTTCACTGTCTGAATTTATAAATCAATACTAGCACAAACAAAAAAAGGGAATTTGTGCTTTGAACTTACTCTTCCATTACTTTGGCAATGTAGGGTAGATGCATCTCAATACTGTGTTCGTCTTCGTCCACCGACATATTCATCCATTCAAACTGACCAGTCGCTTCTAAGTCCGCATACACTGAAGAATTACAACAAGTGGTCACCGATTTAAAATAATTATGAAAATTGTTCAGGAGCAGAAATGTTACAAGTCATAAGTAGATTATTATTATTATTATTATTATTAACACTTTGAGGACCTTACCCATATTATCTAGGCATTAATATTTTATTTACAATTTTATCCAAAATACTGTACATCTGATACATTGTCATAGGAATAATGGTTGTTTGCTATAGTAATTGGCATCAAAACTTTGTTATAGTATTGAACTAAATCTTTAATAGGCCTACCTAGACCTACTAGGGGGGCTGGTAGATCTACCTAAGATGTAGTGGTATGTAGCCCATTACAAATCCTCAAAGTGTTAGGTTAATACAATTAATTTTGATGATGAACACGGCGCTAACTATAAATTATTCGGAGTGGATATTCTTACGGCATGCCGTAAGAATTACTACACACTATTCTTACGGCATGGAGCGAACTTTTTCGTTTGGTATGCCCAGTTTTTGATCAGTAGGTAGGGCTAGGCCTACTTTAGATTTAAAATAGCGACGTTAAAGGTTTTGTAGGTACTTTAGATTTAAAATAGCGACGTTAGGCCTAGCCTAGGCCTGCCTAGTGCATGGTCATAGTAGGCATAGACCGTAAGAATTACTATACACTATTCTTACGGCGCGCCTGTTGATGAGTCACGTGATGAGACAACCAATGAAAACACATACCGTAAGAATAATTTCTAGTAATTCTTACGGTATGCCGTAAGAATATCCTCTGCCTAAATTATTTACTAACAAAGTAAATAAGAATTAAGTACCTAGGCCTGTACAATATATACCAAGGCAGTTCGGGATCTCAACTAAAGCATGATACGCGATCAACACAGTACTTTGCTCAATTTGGATTGCATAACTTTATTGCAAACCCTGATACACAAACAAATAAAATAGGTTATGTAGAAAGAATGTCAATCGGCTGGAGTATATTGGTGTGAGATAGGATCCAACAGCTTACTTTCAAAAAGTGATGGTGGCTGCTGAAATTCTTGAAGAATAGTAACATAAATATATACAAAACACAGAAAAACACGAGACGTTTCGACACGAGGTCTTATTCACTCTCTTGAGTGAACAAGACGTTTCGACACGAGGTCTTATTCACTCTCTTGAGTGAACAAGACCCCGTGTCGAAACGTCTCGTGTTTTTCTGTGTTTTGTATATATTTATGTTACTATTCTTCAAGAATTTCAGCAGCCACCATCACTTTTCGAAGGTAAGCTGTTGGATCCTATCTCACATCAATAAACAAATAAAATAAATAAACACTATTTGTTCCTACTGTTGTGATTGCAGTCTATATTGAAGAGATCTGATGGGAAGTTGCTTACATTTGTTGCTGAGAAGTTCATACAAAACATGGCTTGACCATGCATCAGGATGCCAGCTATATTGATGCACCATAATTAAATCCATAGCAACATTGTTGAGCAACTACTACTATGTTGATCACACACCTAAGATGGGTAGGATTTTATCAGTTTTAAAGAGAAATGTAAGTCAGTTCCAGTCAAACCATTTCAGATAATTCAAATACAGATGCTAAAACTAGTGGCTAGAAGAAGATTTAAAAGTAAAGCCCGGTGGACATACTTTCCAAAGGTTTAAGCCTTAAGGTTCATGGTTTATGGTCTAAGAAATGTTTTTTTATAACGTCAGTAGTACGCGCACTACCATTAGCCGGATTTATGATAGCACACTTCTTATTGTCTGGGTTTAGTGTCTTAAGAGCTAGCAAGATGAAGTATTTTTATCTTGTTACACTTTCGACCCTAAACCTTAAAAAATCATGTGAATGCGATAACCCTTTGCGCATGTTTCAACGTCTTTAAACCATAAATCTTAAACCTTAGGAAGCTATGTGCACTGGCCTTTAGAAACATAGACTAGGCATAATGTTAATTATTACAAATTTAAGCCACTTCATCACACTTAGTGCTAGCCTACCATAGTACCCTACAACCCAAAACATAAAAAAATAGGTTTGTAATCGGGTTAGTAGGTACAGTATCTATCAAGCTAAAGGCAAGCGGTCAATAAAATAATTATCTTGATTGATTTGCTAGAGCTATTTTTGCATGTGTAATCCTATTGTCCTGTCACATTGCATTTGCACTTTACAGCACCATTTAGCCAGGTTAAGAATCAGGTCAAAGTTTGTAAGTTTACCCTGAGTATCTATCCGCAGGTCATACAGAGGAGTACGGTATTTCACTGCAGTGGAAAGTGCGCACCCATCCAGGCGAACACGATGCGATGGTCCCAACACAAACACACGTTTCCTACAAAATGTTTTACACATTATATATTTAATCGTACTGTATACCTAGTACCTACTTAAGTATCTATAGTATGCATATTGTCTAAATTTATTAAAGATACATTGTGAAAATGCTGCTTACACAACAACGGGACTTATTTGACGATATGCGAAGCCACTGCACGCTCCGCAGTATTGATATCCAGCATGCCTGAATCAGAAAGATAATTAGATGTTATAGCAAACATATTTTTGTACAAATAGAATTTGTATGTAGGGCCTACAAGTTAAATAGGAGTGGAAAGGGAATGGAAATTGCTCCCCCCCAAGACTGACGTCCAGATCAGACTCTGATCTCTGGGCCTATATTTATTGCACACAATTGAAATAGATGTCCAATAGTAACACAAGACATTTATTAAATGCAGGTAGGCCCCATGGCCAAGGGCTTACCAATAATTATTATAAAATTATGGCCGTGTAGGCGTGTATTGTATAGTCGTATGGTCAGCCGTATTACTAGTGCAAAATTAGTCGTACGGCCAATGATTTGATTGGATGGAGGCGCGCCGTAATAATAGTGTCGTCCTTCATCGTCCTCTTTTGCTGTTTCAGTAACAAAAAACCTTCAAGACCTTTAATGTTGCTATTTTAAACGAAAGTCCTTTTCGGTAACAGTCACCATCGTCGTCCTTTTTTGGTAACAAATAACCTTCAAAGAGTTTTAACGTCGCCATTTTAAACGAAAGTCCTTTTTTAAGCTGCTTACACGTCAAGGTGTAGGTAGAGATAGGCTTTTACTTCAAATAGGACCTAAACAAAAACATGGGGTAAACCTGTAGTAGAGCGGACGTGGGTATGGCTAATACTCCACCTACAAAACCTTTAACGTCGCTATTTTAATTATAAAGGACTTTCAACGGAAAAGTACTTTCGCTTAAAATAGCTACGTTAAAGGTTTAGAAGGTACTTTAGATTTAAAACAGCAACGTTAAAGGTTTGGAACTCTTGTCGCTAAGCGGGTCCAACTTTCAACCACACTTTTTTCCCAATAAAATCAATGGAAAACAACTACAAATTAGAAATAAATGTAAAAATTCAATATCAACAATTTATTATCAATTACCACTTTGCAAAATTAACAATTACATAGGTGAACACAATATTACTCACAGACTAATTTCACTGTTATTAGTTGATCACGGCGGCCATTTTAGCAAAGTCTCTCGATTCTCCGACGTACCAACCAAAACACACCAAACTTACGTTTAATTCGGTCCGTTTTTGTTTGTCCTGCGGTCCCTGTCGTGTTTGTTTGTTTGTACCTCATTCTGTTCTGGGGGACCAGCCCCCCGACCCCGCCGGGGCTCCGCCCCCAAACCCCCGTGCTATTCGACTATTTAATTGTTTACTTAACATAACAATAACATATTTATAAATTACTTATTACAATAACCACAATATCGCAAAAAGGTTGGTACACCTACATAGCCAACATCCAAAATGGCGCGTTGATCAGAGTGAGACGACGTTCATGTTCAATAATGTAAATTATTTGACATTATTCGTGTAATTCGAGAGTATTTACTATTAATTACTCACTATACGTACTTAATATTAACTTATTTCTAATTTGTAGTTGTTTTCCATTGATTTTATTGGGAAAAAAGTGTGGTTGAAAGTTGGATGAAAGTTGGACCCGCTTAGCGACAAGAGTGCCAAAGGTTTTGTAGGTGGAGTATTAGCCGCTATAATACCCACGTCCGCTCTACTACAGGTTTACCAAACATGGACCTTAATAGAAAGGTAGGTAAAAAAAGACCAGAACGAAGATTTGAACTGCTGATCTTTCGCATAGAATTCGGACGCACTAGGCCCTACCACTCTGCCACACTGCGCTGTGATGTTTGAAGCTATTGGCCTAGTTAGGTGGTATCATCGATGACCGTACGACTATTTTTGCACTAGTAATACGGCTGACCGTACGACAATCCACTCCGTAAAATTATAGCTTCTTGTTGATATTTATGCCTAAGGATGCAACAAGTAGGCTAGGTCTAGGTAGTAGCTGTTTTGTGCAATTTATCTTTTAAAGAAAGACTTTCAAGCTTTTGACAGAGCCCTGGCCCCAAATGACATACGGTGCAATGATGGCACGAGCAGGGCCATGGGACAGATCAGCTGAGTTTAGCCAGGTGTCCAGCTGTTTTCTTAGGTCCTTTCCTGGAAGAAAGCAAACGTATCATTTAAGCCGGACAACAAACAAATAAATAAGCAAGTACTAGGGACTAGCCTATGTGTAGAAAAGTGGATAATTATAATTTCAGACACTTGTTCCTCTGAGGTCGTTGACCTTCAGCACCCTAATGAACCTGAACAATAAGCGAAAATCTTGAAACCCTGGATTAGGCTGGAATTTACCTGAATCAGTGTACCAGCTCCCCGCGTGGGATGCTCGTCTCACAGCCATGGTAAGTAAATAATATCGCTTAAAAAACTAATCTACCACCTTCAGATCTTATTTTGGCTAACAAAGAGAAAATGCTAAATTTCTACTCCCTTGAAACAACATCAAGACACACGATTTCGCAGCTGCCGTTGTTGAATGAATAAACTAGATGGCAGCACTAAACGCAAAGATGTTTCAGCATTGCCAACGTAATGGTTGTAACGAAATCGGTAAAGAAGCTTTAATCCTGAAAATTTTGCTTTAAAACGGTGTTTTAAAACACACTTTCAAATGATAAATATTTCAATACATATTTTGTTTGGAATTATTGTTGATCTTTAAAATGTATATGAAGGTTTTACTTTATAAGGTTTTCGTTTCCGTAATGGACGGTCTCTTAGATTATCTGTTGTAGGGTATCAAACGGGCACAGGATTCATTTGACAGTTCGTCAAAATGGCGCTCAAAGCATTGGTTGGTCAGAGTAAGTATTGCATTTATTTGATATATTTAGCCGTTTTAAGTTAGAATTTGGTGTCCTTCTAAGCTTTGAATGGAAACGTATGCAATATTTCTATACAATTGTTCATTGTGTCATATGTTTTGTCTGGTTGACATGCTCAAATTTTAATTTAATTGTGGGTGGGTCGTCTAGGGCCTAATGGGCCCATGAATCATAAAAAGGCGTAACTTGATGAGATGGACTAGGCTAGGCGCTAGGGCCTTACTTGTAAGCTTGAATAGCCTACATAATACTCGCTCCCTATTTCATATGCATAGTGTCTCTGTCCATCAAATTTCTTTATTCAAATCTTTGTCACAGCAGAAAAAAACAGAATTTGACAGATAGGCCTAGGCCTAGGCATGCATCTTCGGCCTAGGGTAATTTTTACTATTCGGTTTCCAGTATTTTAAAGAAAACTTTCCTTTTACCACTCTTCAACTGGCAAAGCCTACAGTTACAGTTCCTTTTTCACTCATTTACCACGTTTATCACGCGAGCTGAGTCCGGACTGAAACATACGAACTGACCTGAGTGCGAACTGAAATCGCCTGCTGAACACCTCACTCCGAACTGAGTCCAGCTCGGTAACGAAGCCGAGCTAGCTCGGTCTGTGCGGGCTGAAATATTGGTGATAAACACGAGCGAACTCAAATACATGCTAGCGGCCATCCTTCTTCGTAAGTTATCCAACCACAGCGTCTCATTTCAGTCCGGACTGAGCTAGGACCGAGCTTGTACCATACTAGTCCGGACTGACAGCGTGTGATAAACGTTACTGAAATGAGCCAAAAATTCAGTCTGCTCCCAAGCCAGTTCGGACTCGGCTCGCGTGATAAACGTGGTGATTGGCTGAGACAACATCAGGTTCTACTTAGTTAGTATGAAGGAGGGTTCGGCCTAGGGCTAGGGCCTAGGGCAGGTCTAACATGTAAGTTAGAAAGAAAAAAAGGCACTTCTGTACTTGGCGGGTCCCAACATTTTTTTTTTCAATGAAAACATACGCACCCAAAATCCTTTCCTTTACAAAACCTACTTTCGTTAGGTTAGCCGAACTTTCCGCTGGCTACAGTGCGCCGCGCTAGTTCTAGGATATTTTCGAAAGAGCGCACCCGAAATCCTTTCCGTTAGTGTATAAAAGTTGGGACCCGCCAAGTAGGCCTACAGAAGTAGGCCTACCGAAAAAAAAAGTGTAGGCTTAGGTCAAATCCCCTTTATACGTACGTACCCTAGGATCCAGACGACTTAGGTAGCCAATTAAGCCGCGTTCACATTAAGACTATGGTTTAATTAAAGTTGAACAATTTGATTTACATGGAAGCGTTTGACACACAGATGACTAATGTCTAAGAATTAAGAACTATGACTAAGCTGTGATTAAGAAAGATAACTAACGTTCATCTTCTTAGTCACTTGTTAGTAACAACCTATCAACGGTCGCTACGTCACAACGATACGGCCAATGAAATCATTGCTACACAAGTCAAATGTTGTCTGTTATTTACTTGCCTAGTATTTTAATTTTAAATTGACTGTTTCCGCTTCTGTTCTGCTTCCTGTTGGTTCTGACGTCTTAAAAATTAGGTTAGGTTTGACAACACATCATAGATGATTTTGAAGATTCTTTCAACGAGTTTGTTGGAATCGAGTGCGAGTATGACTAAGTTAGGGGGCGGAGCCGACGTTCTAACGTTAGTCAGGTGTTAGTCTTAGTTATTAATCATTAAACATTAAACCATAGTCTTAATCATTTTATGTGCACGCGCCTTTAGGTTAGGTTTTTGGGGATGGAACAGTGTAGGCCTACACATGTTAACATTTTTTATGGATGTAGGGGGCTAGGCCTAGGCCTACTTGTTTATTGTTTCTCTAAAACAATAAATGCATGTAGTATTATGTTGTGTGCGACCGACCACCAGTTGACCCAAAGTTTTTCCAAGTTCCATCTTGTTTTTATTGTAGGTAAGGCCTAACTGCTATTGCACACTAGTCAATCTTACTAAATTGGACACTACTAAACATATACAAATATTTTTTAAGCTAATTAATCATAAACTTAGCCTACATGTATAAGCCTAGTGAGTGCACGTGTAGGTAGGCCTAGGCCTACATGTGCTGATCTAGCCAATAGTGTACACGTTTAGGAAAGAACACGCATTTGCCCATCCCTATTCCCTAGAGACTAAACATAATAGGCCTAGGCCTATATAAATATTTTTTAAGCTAACCAAAAACATAGGCTAGCCTACATGTGTAGAGTGTACGGTAGGCTACGCTGATATAGCCAAGAGTGTGTGACTTGGCTAGGCCTACATTTAAGAAAAGAACACCCATTTGTTCATAGCTAGGTTTTCTCTATTAGGTTTTAAACCAATAGCGCAAAGCACTATTTGGATGAAATTTAGTCTTGAGCCCAGTCTTGTGTGGTTCAAGTTACATTTCAAAAAGTAGGCTTAACTTTAAAAGTTACCCTAGTTACCTAGCCTAGTTAATTTTAGTTTAAATAACGATAACTTGTAACGTTTAAATTTTATCGTTAAAAGTTGCTGAAAAACTTTCTGTAGGCTTAGCCTACCTGTTAAAAGCTACTAGCCCGGTACCTAGGCCTATATTCGATTACCTACCTATTGGAAATCAACCAATCGAGCCAGTTTCAATACCTGGCTGAGATTTTGTTGTTGTTGTAATTTCTCGATTGATTTCCATACAATCATGTATTGTTAGCTCGTATGATGTGCAGCAGTAGGCTTCTTGAGATGCCACAGATGTTTCCGCAATCTCCTTACCCCCACTCTCAGTCTCAGCTGATGCCGATGAGCAAACAGAATTCAAACTGTGGCGGCTGGCGCGGCCAGATAACGATAAACTTCAAATGTAGGTCTGGAACCGGATCCAAATTTTACTACCTTACCTATGAGGCTATGACATCCTTCCCTAGTATTGTAGGCCTACTGCCTTGTCTCGAACTTTCTTGTGGGGCACCACCACCTAGTTGCAGGTTTATTGTTGATCATATTGAAGGAATAATGCAAAATAAACTTCCGGTACAGTACACAGGGTATTGCCTTAGGCGACAATTGCACCACTGGGCAATGATGTATCACCTGCAGACCGAGTGATAAGGAATTGACAAAAATGCGTAAACATATAAAATAGATTTGTATTTAGAGTCTACCCACTCAGTCATTAGAGGCTACCGATTTTAGGTTTAAAATGTGCAAAACGCATTTCATGTGGAAAATCTTCTAAACTGCCCGCCAGTAAAAATGTTTTAGCAGCATTTTTTTGTGGATATATCAGTAGGCTTACCGGAAATGAAAAATAAGTCTACACAATTGGCAAATAACACTTTTGTCATGATTTGAGTAGGTACTACAATTGAGTGTGGACATTGACACTGACATTGGTTTGTTACTACTAGGGCCTATCTACTACCGAAGAAAAAAGTAGAATCTAAGATTAAAATACACGTTTTAAATTCCCTTTTCAATGAAATTCGGAAAACAGGAAATTGGCCGCAAAATGTGGCCGCAAAATGTGATTTGCCAGACGTTGTTTAATAAAACCATTTAAATATTTGAGTTTATAGTTGGTAGGCATACTCAAATAATTATTCGATTCGTTGCTCTCATTGTTAACAGTGGCATATCTAGCCCTGATTCATGGGGGGTTAGATTTTCACATAATACAATAATTACCCTATAAAGCAAAAATGAACTTGAAAGAAGTAGCCTAGCGTTTCTATCGGGGTGGAGTTGGGTTTTGAAAAATCAGTACCGGTAGGCTAACTTACATGGTCAGTTTGAAAGTTCCAGCCATTGGCAGTGCCTCTTATAATAGCTGAAGGCGAAATATTTTGGGAATTCGTAACTTTCAAATGGCTAAAACACATTAAATTAGGTAGTCTAAAATGGCAGAAGAGGTGATTGTAATAATTGACTATGAAATCAAAATCAGAACCTCAGGGGGTGGGGGCCGCTACTGATTTGTAAACGTATTGCCATCTCTTTGGACGCAATGTACGTTCAGAAGAGCGTTAGTCATTAATTTTTCTACATGTTGCAAATGATCGGCGGGAACAGTGGTTATAGCTTCGTTTGCTTTGAATATAAACCCCCACTGATTTCATTATGTTCCAAATATATGATTAAAATTTAAAATGCACATTAATGTGCCTATTTGTAAAAATATTAGACTTTTTTGTTAGTGTAGATAACTCAAAACTATGTTAGGACTATATAAAAGACTTATTTTTTAAGTTAGCTGCACCCCTTCAAACAATCTGAGGGGTGCTTTAGCCCCCAAGTACCCACGGAGTCGGCGCCCCCGCCCCTACGCTACCCCTTCTTGGCCCCTGATCTGACAGTAGTCGTCGGGGATCTCCCCCACGACGACAACGACGACACGAACAAAGACGACCATGACGTGAGAAACGTTCCTTCCCCTGCCAGTGGCTGGATCTGTCCTGCACGTCTTTTTCCTCCCCCCCCCCCTCTCACTAGGTTAGAGTAGCGCATAATGACCTTACGGTTGACGCGCCCTTGTACCCAATATCGAACCCCCCAATACCATCGCTGGTGTCCATATCAATGTGTTGCTAATTGCTCTTGCATAAAGTTCATCTCTTTGTTGTCTTGACAATGCCCAAGTCTGGACCGACGCACCCCCTCCCCCCCTACCCCACCCCTCGCGTCGCAACGTCGTCTGTCTGCTCGTGTTGCATTGACCTTTAATCGACCTTTCGGTTTCGGCGTTTGTTTCGAAACAGGTGGTGAAGTTACAAAGACGATCATTGTTCAATATAGGCAGACAGTCCGGCGCCAGTTACGTGCTTTGCTTACACATGACATTGACAGGCCCGGGCACTCAATGCGGCTCCACGAGAGAGTTACAAACACACACACAGAGCCCGGGCACTCAATGCGGCTCCACGAGAGAGTTACAAACACAGAAGATAATTCAAAAACATCGACCAGATGAATGAATAATCCTCAAATGATAAACATTATCAATTAGTTCTGAAACATCGTTTTATTTGTTCCGTGTGACGGCATAAGTTTGCGTCATGCGGGCTGCGATCGATATCGCATCAGGCGCACTTGGCAACCTGCCAAGTGAAATGACGTCATGCGCTGCTTGCCACTATAGGGTGATCAATACACTTTCTTTCAAACTGACGATTGCGATGATGCAATCGGTTTGGTTGTCGATCTTAGTTACCAGTTATAGCAGCAGTAAACAACCTCGGATTGAGCTGACAGTATGATATTGTTTACTGACTTCTTACGCGGCCCATTTTTTTTTTTTTTTCGAAATTTAGTTGATGAAACGACAATTGTGTATTCCCTTTCGTAAAATATGCTTCATTAGATCTGAAATGCATGCTAAACTATCTTCTTTCATAGACATGTTACTGGAAGCAGTATTTTTCGGATATACTCGCGTCGTTTAAAATTACCACATCCTCATGATATCTTGTATTTATTTTGACATTTCCTACTGTTTTCTCGCACTTGTTCTTCATACGGGAGCAAGAACATAGTATTATATGAATCTAAACTAGGAAAACGCTTAAGTCCCGCCGCGTTGTTGGATGAGCGCTGCCATGTGTTATGCGAATTTTCTGTTGTTCTGTGGAAAAATCATTATTAAGTTGAAATGTTTTTAAAATTAAATTAAATTAAATAAAAAATTAACTTAATTTTTTAAATTTGTTTTAATTAATCGTAATTGTTAAAAAAAATCGTAACATTGTGATTTTATAAGAAATAATTTCTCGATTGCGCTCAAATTTAACACGAATATATTAATTTATAAAATAAAGGTTCTGCAAAAAAATCATTACAATCGGATAAAGCATGTAGGTGTTATAAGTCAAAGAATTGTTAAAAAAAAGAAAGATTTTTATGATAGGCTAAATATTTTTTCAATTGCGCTCAAATTTCACAAGAATATCTTAATTCATAAAATAAAGGTTCTATGCAAAAATCATTAAAATCGAATATAGCATGTAGAAGTTATAAGTTGAAGAATTTTTTTAAAAATCGAAAAAAATCGTAAAATCGCTATTTTCATGAGAAAAAAATTTCCGATTGCGCTCAAAAACGTGGCAGTTCTAAGTTCAGAGATTTCGAAGGTCTCCATAAAATTTCATTGCAATCGGAGTATCGGTTTAGCCGGAATCGTGTGGACAAACAGACAAAAATACAAAAAAAAAACATTCCGGATTTTTTTCTCCAGTGTAGTAGAATGGAATCTTTGCTTCGCTCGCTACGCTCATCCAATGATGCTCGCCGTAATTATGTTAAAACTTTCTTGATAGAGCTAATTCCCGATCGCGAGATGTTATTTTAGGTCCGCGCGCGGGGGGGGGGGGGGGGGGGGGGGGAATAATAGGTACATTTTAAAAGTAGCCAGTGGTAACAAATTTTGGTTAGAAAACCTTTACAAGAAGGCCTTTGTCTTATTTTGCACACTAATAAAGGAAACAGATCTGCATTTTTTTCCAAATGAAATTGACTGTTTTTTGCCATACACATACTATGGCAATATCTTCTACAATGTTCCAGAAGCAACTGATGATGTAATGCAATGTACTCCCTACACGTTGATGCTAGTAATTGACTATTGATTTTGATTTATTGCAATGTTGCTATTGGAGACGATGAGGAGTGATGGCCTAGATAAGGGTGAAAGAAAAGTGCAAAAACGTATGCTTTTTAGGGCCTGTGCAGGATTCAAACCTGTGTCCTTCTAGTGCCATTCTACTTCAGACCTGCGCTCCAATCGAATGAGCAACTGTGGATGGCTTTGTGCGCTCTAAACTCATTCATAAATACTAATATAATAATAATTCAACAAGGTTTATTGAAACTGATCCCCCCCCCCCCCCAATTAGTGTAGGCCATGCGCCTAAAAATAATTTCCTCAAGTTTGCTTTGTTTTATTAATTTAGGCCTACTATTATTTTCATTTGAACAAAAAGAGCGGTCAGATTTGTATAATTTGCTCAAAAATCGTGTTACAAGACTTGAGCATATAATTATCAATGTATGAATTCCTCTTGCTGAAACCACTGTTGCAGTGCTCTCAAGATATGGTGAAAATTGTAATTTCACTTGGTTTTAATATTGGCAGTGGTAAAAAATACACACAAAAAATGTTAGATTCCGGCGGCTGGGGCTCTGCCCCAGAGCCCTTTAGCCCACGTTAGTCGAACTTGGATTTGTTTGGCCTCCCCCAATCACAGAACCCTAACAACGCCCCTAATCCCCCCACCTTAAAAACTCATCTGAACATGCACTCTATCCAATACACCTCCAATGCTCAAGCAGCAACTGGTGTTGTGACGTACTCCCTCCATGTTGCAGAGATAATGAACGAGGCGATCCGCAACAAGAACAAGAAGAGCGGATCTGGTGTGGAATGGCGGGTTCTGGTGGTCGACCAGCTGGCAATGAGGATGGTGTCCGCGTGCTGCAAGATGCACGACATTTCCGCGGAGGGTATTACAAGTACGTTAACCATTTCCACAGCCTTGACGCTTGACACTTGTCATCTAACGAGCTTTTGTTTTGTATTTTTTGGCATTACGTCAGTTTAATTACATTTTATATCTTTTGACCCTGGTCCTCTTACCACTTCATTTTCTGTTTTTATAAAAAAAAAAAATCTGAACTCTTTGAATACTAGGCTATACCTACCATTCTGTTCTGTCAAAACTAGGAAAACGCCAAAGTCGTTGTTAGATGAGTGAGTGAGCCACGTGTTTAGTACCTGGTAACATTCCCTTTCTTTCCCACCTAAGGCCTAGCTAGCCTATCATAGGCTAGAGTGGCACATTATGGCCTTACAGTTGACGCACTCTTCCACCAACTAAACTCAAAACCCTATTATTTATACCTATATAATTATTATCAAAGTTATATGCAAATGTTCCCGGGTTCTCTACACATGACTCGTTCACTCCTCTAACAACGACTAAGGCGTTTTCCCAGTCTAGTTGGCTAAGGCGCTCTTATACTTGAAATGTGGAAGACCTGGTTAAAAACCCCTGATCGGGAAAGATTTTTTAATTTATGGATTGTATTTAAAAAAATATAAAACATGTTTTGAAATGCATAAAATAAAAATACTATGGAAAACATAGCTATTACGAAATACGTGTAAAGATTGCAAGGTTTACTCAATCTTCCAGCTCTATTTGGGGCTACTTTGAGTGTGCAAGATTTGATACACCTTGGTCACTGTAGGCCTAGGCCTACGCAATTTTCACAGCCTGACAAATAACAAATAAAAGTAACATTCTTCAAAAACAAAACCATTGTTGTTAAAATAATTCCTACACATTTGAAGCCTATTTTTCAATTTATTATTCCTTGTACGTTTAAATCACAACGGATTTTGCTCATTTTATTAGCAGTTCTCAGTTAACTGGTCACGAATGTCTGTTTAAAATTTCAGTTCAATCTGTTACAAACAGGCAATTTAATCACGAGGAAAATCATTTATTTCTATGGAAAAAGTACTGAGTGAATAGTTCACACCATAAAAATTATCATGTTACAGTTGCATTTGCCTATCTGTCTTGAAGTACCTACCTAAAAAGTAAACCGCTTGTTTCAGTCGTGGAAGATATCCACAAGAAACGTGAGCCGCTGGTGACAATGGAGGCTGTTTACTTGATCACGCCCACAGAGAAGTCGGTCCACGCTCTCATGCAAGACTTCTCTGGCAACAACAGAGTTATGTACCGCGGTGCACACGTCTTCTTCACTGAAGGTATGCATTGGCTGTTGTATTTATTTACTTGATTAGGTATGAAGTCTTAATTTATATTTCAAGATGTAGAGAACTATCTTGGAGTTGCCAGAGAGTTGGTAACTCTGGCAATAAGATTGTCAACTGCCTTTTACTGACTGTACCAAACAGTAATGGGTGGTTGTAGCCGATGATTATTGATAATGAATACATGTGTGCTACATTCAGTTTTATCTGTATGAGGCCTAAACTATTGTTACTGCCACTCTTGTGGCCTGCCTATAAGACTTCACCTGACGACCAACCTGCTAAAAACCTTGGTTTGTATTTTACAGTCGAATTGTGATCACTTTGTTTCAGCATGTCCCGAAGTGCTGTTTAATGAGCTCTGTCATGCCCCCGTTGCCAAGTATATAAAAACATTGAAGGAAATTAATGTTGCGTTTATATCTTACGAGGCACAGGTAATCATTGTGCAAAGATTTTAATAACACCTTGGGTGCTTGGGGGCTTGGTTTGTGTAATCAATACTAACATTTTATGTGTCTTGCAGAGTGAAAGTTCAATGCTTCTTTTCTTTATTGAATATTATACTGATATCTGGTACCGGCACTACAGTCGTGAAGAGACACTTTTGAGTCACAAACCTGGAGTCTTTGGAATCTTTGCTAGGGCCTAGTAAACTTTCACTCTGCATTGTGCTTTGTAAAACTGACTTCTTCTTTCCTCAGGTGTGGGGCTAATAGGTATCTGCAACTACTAACAGACAATGCATACTCAATACTCCTACATTTATAACACATTCACTTGCAAGACTGTATAACAATGTTGAATGTTGATGAATTACTTACCTAGTTACTTATTTCTCGATTTGGATAGTCTGGTAACACTCCCGTAGGTGGAATTGTTAATATTTTATTTTAAATATTAAATTACTTACCGGTACCTGGTTTCATAACACCCAATGTCGTTTTCTAGCTGTATCGTGTTTAAATTCATCTAGTACTAGTAGGTAGTACTAGACTAGTAGGACTATTAATTCATATTGTATTACAAATATTTGTTCATTTAATTATAATGAATGCTTACCAAGATATTTTTCTTCACCAACAGTGTGCCCGGAGGAATTGTTCAATGAATTGTGCAAATCCTGTGCGGCTAGAAAGATAAAAACATTGAAAGAAATCAACATTGCGTTCTTACCATACGAGTGTCAGGTACACTATACTAGTCCTTTCAAATTTTAATCTCGTAGTACAGCACATTAGTTAGCTTTTTCAGTAATAGTTTGTTTTTTCATATTGTAGACCTACTTGCACATATTTTGTTGTTATAACAGAAGTTTAATTAGCTTGGTTCAGAGTATTATTAATGTAAAAACTTGCCCTAACATGCATGCTTTTGTTTCTACTTTTGAGCACCCATCACTTTGTTTCCTTGCACATATTTGTCCCCGCTTCTAGTTGTATTTAAGAACTTAATATGATGTATTTGGTAAGCATATACTACGGGTGTGTCTGAATAATATTAGGTAGCTACTGTAAGCTAGTATAGGACGTTCGTCGTTATCATTGAGTTGGACTTTGATCTAGACCTGGACCTTAATTCAGACACACCCTTAATTCTACTTATCATCATTCTTTTGCCACGTCCAACTCTGTGTTGGGTCGGCATTGAAGACAGGCCTCTCCATCTTCTTCTGTCCTGCCACCACTCCTCTTCTTCCACCACCACATTCCAGTTTCCTCCACGCTGTTCTACATCTTTTCTCACACTACTAATAGTAATTCTACTGTAGGCCTGTTGTAAAACAGTGGGTATTTGTGTGTAGGCTAGTATCTTGACTATCTCTAATTCTTTCACTTTAATACATTTTGCTGTTGTTTTGGTATTATTTTGCATGCCTAGAGTCAGAGGTATTTGCCCAGTGACAAGAGATACTAGAAAAATAAAAAATAAATCAAATGAAAATTATTGCAATCTATACAAAGATCCAAAATATAAGTTTTGCTTTTATTTCATGTTTGCCATTCATTTTTGCTATTTGCAATTTTATTTTTGGCATTTGACTTTGGGGCAATGCATGTAGGGCCAAACATATTTTGCAATTTCTTGTCCAAAGCTTGGGATGTCTAAATGAAGTGCACATTCAATCTGTTTGTGGGTGTGTATCAGGGCGTGGCGCTTCTGCTCTGTGTTGCTTGCCAATGCTTGCAATGTGTGTGTCTCCTATTCTTAGAGGTAATGAGAAATGGTGATATAAAAACCCAAATTTCATTTAAAAAAAAACAAATTTCGTGTTTTTTGCGATTTCATTTAGTAAATGGTCAAAAACTTCTCTCATTTTTTTTTTTATATATAAAGAGCCTTTTTGTAGGGATGATATCGATTCCAATAAGTTACAATCGATCATTGTGACCCAAAAATCTATTCAGAATCGATTCCCAAGACAAAAATAAATATTTGTACGCGCCATTATTTTGGTGGACTATTACCGTGGAGCCCGTGACGTCACTTAACGATGTAGTGCCTACCGCGAGCGTAATGTCCACCAAAATTTGCGAAAATTCTGGACCGGCACTTCCACCATCCCGCCACATTTTGAGTACTAAACTGGGTAATTTCGCGAGTTAATTCACGTTTTGACTAGTTTTATACAATTTTGTTTGTTATTTCGCGCTATACACGAGATTTCGCAGAATTCGCGTTTTCAAAATGTGTTTTTTTCATCTCTAAATGATGTACCTAATTTGTCGACAATATTACTTTTTAGGCAATAAAATGGGATATTTAAAAAAATTCGCGAATTTCATTATCACCATTTCTCACTAACTCTACCTATTATGTGTAATACCTTGCTAAGACCAATTGAGACATACCCCATTTAATTATATTTTTCTTCCTTTGTTTTTGGTCACGGTCAATATATAAATAATATCGTCTGGTACCATTAAGTGTACCGATTGGTATTTTTCCAAGCATTATCTCAAGTTCCAATTGCAACCAATTGGTAACTGGATGTTGTGAACAATTGCCATTTCTCTGTAAATTTGTACTTTTGCTGATAATATTAGCATACGTATTAACTTTCGTAGCCTTGGCATTAAAACACATTATAAAACATAGTCTGTAAACTTAAACTGTAATAATTATTATTATTTCAGGTTTTCTCGCTAGATTCTCCGGAAACATTCCAATGTTTCTACAATCCGTCATTTGCCGCAAATCGAAATGCAAACATGGAGAGAATTGCCGAGCAAATCGCTACGCTTTGCGCTACACTTGGAGAATATCCCGCCGTTCGGTATCGATGGTGAGTGACATAATGTCTGTATAATATAGTTGTTGTAAGAGCCCTATTGAGTGTGCTACTCTCAAGGGCTACTCACAATGGTCACACCCTGTCCCTAACCCTACACTGGCCGACCTGTCCCATCATGGGACAGGTAAAATACATTATACTACTAAGGGTCACAGAGGAAGCCATAGATAGTATATTTGCTCGATTCCAAGCTAATACCAAAGTTAGGCTAACTCACTGATAAAATTAAACATTAACAAAAAAATTATTGGTAGATTCTAGATACTATGGAAAATAAAATAGGACTGGAGAACCTTAGTGTTGTGAAAAAATAGTGCTTTGTAGCATCTATTCACAAAATAATATTTTCATGTACCTCTGATTATGAGTAGAGCTATGAAAAAATAGCATATATATTCTGAATATTTAGCATTAATTTTTCCAAATTTAGCATTTTGTAGCATTAATTTTCTTCTTTCCACCAAAACCCCAAATGTGGGGAGTTTCTTGTATTTTTAATGGGGAATGAATTCAAATTATGCTTTATAGGAACATTTCAATTCAATGTAGTCACTTTAAACGTTAGAATACAATGCTAAACCAATTCTCAATTGGTATAGATTACCTTATTTTCAGTAAATTTAGCATTTTGTAGCGTTTTAAAGAATTTATACTCGCTGATTTAGCATCAATAACCTAAAACGCTAAATTTTCATGCCTCTGATTATGAGGTATATAAACATTGCAAGCTCAAAGTGTAGGTAGCACTAGCTATTTTGCCAGATCCTATTATGTAATAAAATGAGGTTTTGACCATTATTATTGTTGCACTCACTGTCTGTTTGTCTGGGACATATTTAGTCTTTTAAACCACATCCAATAACCTTTTTTAAATCAACATTTACCAGGTACTGTTTATTTTGAACAATGCGTAAAAAATGCCACTATAAAAGCATAGGATCCATGCATGCACAGTCATGGACAGACTGTCTTTGCTTTAACAGAAATAAACCTTACAAACGCTTTTCCATATTAATCGACTCGTCTGTGCAGCAATACGTAAAAATTTTGTGTCTATTCTTTCAGCGACTGGGATAAGAACGTTGAACTGGCCCAAATGGTGCAACAGAAGCTTGATGCCTACAAGGCGGACGAACCTACCATGGGTGAGGGTCCAGAGAAGGCTCGCTCTCAGCTGATCATCCTAGACCGAGGGTTCGACTGCGTGTCCCCCCTCCTTCACGAGCTGACACTGCAGGTAGAGACCTTAAACTTGGCCATTTTTACTAGATGAGCTGGAGTTTGTCAATTTCTGGCAAGAAATTTTGTTTTAAACTTCATAATAAGTAATGTATAAAACCAAAATTGGCATAAGATCGATTTTTGTACTGAAGAAAATTTATTTACCGGTATGTACGCCTACTAAAAATACTAAATTATTTGTTTTAGTATCGTAAATCACAATATGTCAATACATTATGAAATTAGTAATCACAAGAAATTACAGCATTTGCCATAACCTAATGCATTTAATAAAACGTTAAATTTGTATTAGGCCATGCTATTTCCTATTAAATTGGAAACCAATCAAATTGCATTTCCTTCTGACATCTAAATCTCAACATCAGTAATTATTGTAAGACTGGTTCTAACAGTAAATCTAAGCTGTGATGTTTAGCCGGAAATGGGGAAGAATGGTAAATTTTAGTTTTTATATAGGCCATACGGATACCTCTTAATACTATCAAAAGATTCACTACATTTATATTTTATAGTTTTATACACCAATTTCAGCCATCTTTATTAACCATAAATCTGTGTCCACCCTGCAGGCCATGGCCTACGACCTGCTGCCCATCGAGAACGACGTGTACAAGTATGAGGCCACCGCTGGCCAGGCAGAGAAGGAGGTGTTGCTGGATGAGAACGACGAGCTGTGGGTGGAGCTGAGGCACCAGCATATCGCCGTCGTCTCGCAGTGAGTTGCACACAGTCGTTATTACCAAATACAAACTGTATCACTATCAGAAATATTGCTTTGTAAATAATTAGAATTGTACAAACCTGGATTTTTAATTTTGAACCAAACTCAAACTTTCTGGGGATTCGTTCATCGAACTTCAAACTTCTATAAAATTTTGATCCAAACTTAAGGGGATTTCTAACAGTTATTGTAGGTAAAACTTATAAATGTCTAGTCTAAAAGCTAGTAACTTCTGGACCGGCCTATTTATCATAAAAAAATGTTTTGTTTGTAGGCCCTACCTGAAAATTGAGAACCTTTTTGTGACAATGTCAAATTATGGGTAGCCTGCCCGCACTCTCTAAAAATTAGTCCAAAAAAAAAATCTGATTTTTCTTTTCAAACTGAAGTTTTTTTTTTTACTCTTTTTTTGCACTCTCTCGACAACTGTAGAAAGAATGTGGTACCCTAGTAGTCGGTAGTAGTGGCGCTGGTGGCACGGCACTAAGTTGCGCTGCTACTAAGTACCTCGAAACTGTCGTCATTTGTTTTTACATATTGCCCGTGAATAGAGCGTATTGCTCCTGATATGGTATTGGTTGTTGTCTTGGTCAAAGACTAGAAGGACCCTGTGTGTGCAAGTACAAGGCCAGAGAAGATAGTATTGTTTCAGATGATGTGCGGTAATTTGTGACTTCCTCATGTTTTCAGAAATGTGACAAAGAACATGAAAAAGTTCATCGAGTCTAAACGCATGCCCTCTGGCGACAAGCAGTCCATGCGAGATCTCTCGCAGATGATCAAGAAGATGCCTCAGTACCAGAAGGAACTCAGCAAGTACGCCACCCACTTGCATCTCGCGGAGGACTGCATGAAGTCTTACCAGGGCTACGTGGACAAGCTGTGCAAGGTTGAGCAGGTATGTGTGTCTGATCGTTGGACGTGTGGGTTTAGTTCTGCTGCCGATGCAGAAGGAAAAAAAAACATTGTAAATTTAGCAAAAATTCTCCCTACAAATGACCAAAAAACAAAAAAGGTTAAAGCCCACTAGTTGTAACTTGCTCCGCCCTATTTTTGCGCAGGACCTGGCTATGGGCACGGATGCGGAGGGCGAGCGAATCAAGGACCACATGAGGAACATCGTCCCGATCCTGCTCGACCAGGCCGTCACCAACTACGACAAGATGAGGATCATCGCCCTCTACGTCCTGTCCAAGAACGGGATATCCGACGAGAACCTCACCAAGCTCGTGCAACACGCGCAGATCCAACAGCAGGAGAAGCAGACCATCGTCAATATTGCCAACCTGGGGATGAACGTCGTTGTGGACGTAAGCTCTTGACATGTTTTGTGTTACCAGTATGCCAACCTGTAATCTATAATCTTTCTAACTGTGGTTAGGCCTAATTAGTAATTAGTAATTAATTATCTACTACCACTGTAATTCTTTCAAATGAGTTTCTGGCTAGAAATACTTTGCCCTAGAGAAAAACAGTGTATGTACATTTAGCATTATCCGGTATAAAAAAAATGTACCCAACAGATAAATCATGCTGCCTGCATTGAGAATCAATCAAGAATGGAAAGTTTTTTGTTGCAAATTAGGTGTTAGTAAGATCTCAAATATGTCATTTGATAGGAGGCCTAGTTTTCATTCTGAAACAAAGTTATTGCATTAAAGAATCGACAGACCTGACCTTGTGATAATGGAACTTTGTCATTGTGCTTTGGTTCAGACCTAAGTCCCGTCTTGTTCTTGTTTTCTCAGGGTAATCGCAAGAAGATCTATCAGGTGCCCCGCAAGGAGCGCATCACAGAACAGACTTACCAGATGTCTCGTTGGACTCCGGTCGTCAAGGACATCATGGAAGACTGCATCGAAGATAAGCTTGACCTCAAGCACTTCCCGTACCTGGCGGGCCGCGCTGCCACTTCCGGCTACAACCACGCTCCAACAAGGTATGTAGGCCTAGTGTTGCATCCATTTGTTGCATCATTATTTAGACGTGATTCAAGTAATGAAAGAAATGGAGAAATACAAAGTTCACCACTTACCGTATTTACACACATATAAACCGCACCCTAGTTTTCAGGGTGCCACTTATGAAAAACTTTTGTCAACGCATATAAGCCGCAGCCCAAAATGTTGGAATAGATGCATAAAAACTAAAACTAAAAAATGCAGAATAATGTGTTAGCCGCTTCAAACAGAGGCAATACCATGCATAGTTTAATCATTTTTAATGGTTTGCACTCGATGTATTTCCCTACTCCCTCTAGCAACCAAGCCCAATCAGTTGAAAGAGTGGTCAGCAGGGTTGTCTTATAGGAAGGCGGCGATCTTTTATCAGCCAAAAAAAGTGGCCTGTTCATTGTTTTATTTTCGTGTAACGTTGGCATCGTATTTTGAAGTTTAAAATGCAGTGCGTTACGCAACGTGACAATTATGAGTCAGCACGTAAACTACACCCACCTACATAACGACCTTACCTCCTTCACTGCCAACGAGCTACTGAATAAAGGAGACTGGCGAGGCGAGACGAGAGAGAGAGAGAGAGAGAGAGAGAGAGATTGAGAGACCTGTGTGCCTGTGATTAGGAGGGGTACCGAGTGCATGTGCATCGCTTGGCTTCGCCTCAAATGCCGCGCTCGCGCATATATCGTTGTGTAAAATGCCTCAATTAGCCAGTGGCATTGTATCGATCCGAGAGACACGATGATGCGCGGACAATGCTGTGGTATGGCCTAGAGTATGGCGGAGCCCACGTAGCAACCTGTCGAAGACGCTGTTCATATATATTTTCGCATATTGACGCAAAATTTACTATTTATACACGGGGAGATAAGCCGCAGTCAGGTTTTTAGGGGATCAAATTTGGAGAAAAAGTGCGGCTTATATGCGCGTAAATACGGTACTTTAAAATTGTCTGCTAATTTTGCTTGTGAGTTAGTTGAGTAGAGATTAGTTGATTGGTTGGGTTTGGGTAGGTCAAAGTGTTATCTTATGAAGGGAGGCCCACTAACTGGTCATATTGAGAGTCAGATATTTGCCATTAATCTTTTACATACAGTTTTCATTATTTTCACTGTCCCAACAAAAGTGATTTCAGATAAGCCAAAATTTATAAATATATTTTTGCTAGAAGCTAGAAGCAGCTGTTTGAATGAAATGCTCCTGCTGGCCACTATGCAAACTGCATGCAACCATAGTATTTATACATACATGTTTTTCATGTTTATTTTGGTTATATGTTCCGTTCTCTGTATTGTCACCATCTTAAATAATTTATTAATTGTCTTTACCCCACAGTTAAGCCTTTTTCAGGCTTTGTGGGTTTTTTGATTATATTCTTGTTAGATTTATTTCTGTAGGCCTATGTAACATTAATTATTTATTTGTACAATTTTGCTATGGTGTATGAGTCATGTATGTTCTATGTTCTATGACAATAAAAATAAATTTGTATAAAAAAAAAAAAAAAAAAAAAAAAAACACTTATTTATGTCTGGTTGCTAGCGCTCGTTATGGCCACTGGCACAAGGACAAGGCTCAACAGACAGTGAAGAACGTTCCTCGCCTGATAGTGTTTGTCATTGGAGGAATCAGCTTCTCAGAGGTGCGCTGTGCCTACGAAGTCACAAACGCTGCCAAAAACTGGGAGATCATCATTGGTAAGTTTATTAAATGCTCAATAGTTCTATGTATCATCTATGTGGTTTTAGTTTTGAATGGTGGACCTCCAATCATTTCCTTTCTTACAAAATCTATCAAAGGTGCTGGCCTATAATAGAACGTATCTTGGTTATTCACGAACCAATACTTCCTCTAGTCTTACTTAATGTATTCTTTCTCCACAATCTCTTAATGAAACAAATGTTATTTGAATGGCTAAGTAACATGAATTAGTGAAGAGGTCATAGGTGGGGAAAGCCTCTTGGTCGTCAAACAGCACACTCAATTTTTCACCTGCTGTTGATGACTGCAAATCATTTTGAGTAACATAACTACAGTAAGATCTCTCTTATCCGAGTTGGATGAGACCGGGGCACCTCGGATTTGCGAAAAACTCGGATGGCGCGGATCAATTGTTTATTTGCTCTCGTAGCATAGCCTGATGTGGTAAAATGATATATGACACATGTAATGGATAAAGGAACATAAAATACACACGATACACTTCATACAGGGTATACTAAATGATTTAATAGCTTGTAATTCAAGCTCACGAACACACGTACACAATTAGACCTACATGTCGTAATAAAAACGTATGTCTAGGCCTAGGCCTAGGCCTAAACTCGACGCAGTAGGCCTAGGCCTACAATGCAAACACAGGCCTAGGCCTAGCTCTCTTTCTCATGTGGGAAAACCTCTCACTACTATGCCCGCGCTGAAGCTCACGACGCAAGATAAGTCTGGGAAAGAAATAAGATAAGCCCAGGAATAACAATTCAATGCGTCGTGATTACGAATTTCGTGAATCGGTTGAAACATGATTGCATCTAGTTGAAGTTCCACAACGACCATCTTTGAACAGCTGTGTGTGAGATGGCTGGATCGTATGCGCACGCGCAGGCGCGCGACGCACACTGACCTCTATATGCTCAGTCTAGGCCTAGGCCTAGGCCTAAACTCGACGCAGTAGGCCTAGGCCTACAATGCAAACATAGGCCTAGGCCTAGCTCTCTTTCTCATGTGGGAAAACCTCTCACTACTATGCCCGCGCTGAAGCTCACGACGCAAGATAAGTCTGGGAAAGAAATAAGATAAGCCCAGGAATAACAATTCAATGCGTCGTGATTACGAATTTTTGTGAATCGGTTGAAACATGATTGCATCTAGTTCCACAACGACCATCTTTGAACAGCTGTGTGTGAGATGGCTGGATCATGGGCTGGATCGTATGCGCACGCGCAGGCGCGCGACGCACACTGACCTCTATATGCTCAGTGGGTGGCACTGACGCTTACCGGCGATGCGCCCGACGCACACTGACCACTGAACTCTATACGCTCAGTACACTGATGCACACTGCTCGAAAGTCGAGATATATCGCCGATCTATCTTCTTTGCACTCACTCGTAAGGCATGCCTACAAATGTATGCGAGTACATTTAAAAAAGTGCGGCGCGGCGTCTGTAATTATTTTTATGTTTTATTTACGTATTTAAAACTTTAATTAAAAAAAAAAATTTTTTTTTTTTTTTTTTTTTTTTTTTGGGCGGCTCGGTTAACACGGAACATCGGATAAGAGGAGATCGGATAAGAGAGATCTTACTGTACCTTAATCCACAACATGTATAGTCCTTTTGGAACTTCTCAGGCAGATGGTGGTTAATGTGTACCTACTACCTAGTAGCTTTTGACTTTTTTATTGTGTGTAGCTAGCTAATTTAGCTATAGGCCTACATAATCTCAAAACAAGTTCCCATCAATATACAATATTGTTGATAAATCATAAGTAGGCCTAAATATGTCTTTATTTGCTGTCTGCCACAGACAATAAATAACAACGTATGAGATAAAAACAACCAAACCCAGGAAAATGTAGATGTTGGACTATTATTTCCCCCTGTTGCAGGTTCTTCACACATCCTCACTCCAGAGGATTTCCTCAGCAACCTTTCAAACTTAACCAACCTGTAAGCTCATACATTGTAGAACGGCCGTCTACGTACAAGTGCGAAACAAACAGCCTTTATCAATTCTGCTTCAGGTTTGTGATTCAGAGATGTTAGAGATTTTTCCTATTGTTCTTCAACCAACAATCTAGATGTGTATGAAAATACTTTATAATAAGTCTAGTTCAAAGTTATACTACATTTAAAAACTGTTTACTATTCAATATTCACCATTGCACCCTGAAAATGTCATAGTTTTAATAACAGTTGTGTGCAGATATCTACGTACCATTCATGAACACTAGGCATCAGAAGTAAATCAAGGGGTCTGGAAGATTCCTACCGTTATCGACCTCGCTCGTGAATATTCGGTTCATTCTGGCGTCGCTCGTTGCGCTATATTCACAAAACTATCACTCGCTGACATCATCTAACAGGCAGTGAGGAAACGTGGTGGCCCTATTTTACTTTAGCATTTGGCCTATTAAGGCTGTTCCACCCTGTTTTTCCATTTTCTTAAATATGCAACTACGTAAAACTGTAGTGGATGAAATTGAAACCTGGCACTATAAGAACACCAAAACAATTTTTTTTTAATTTTTCTGATCGGGCACCCGGCAAATATTGCATCTTCAAAATAGTATCAAACTGCAATTGTATCTAGAACATAGTTCAACGTAAATAATTGTGTTTTTGTGACATTTAAGTTTGTCTGTTTTTCTACGCTTTAACAAAGAGAAAACTTAAGATTTTACAATTTAGTATGATCCACGAATTTTTTAGATAACCGGTATTTTTTGTCAATTTGTACCGGAAAACGGAAAAATTCGCAGGGAACACGGTTCCGAAAAATCCCATGTTTTCTCTTTGTTAAAGCAAAGAAAAACAGTCAAAATTAAATGTCACAGAAACACAACTATCTACGTTGAACGATGTGCTAGATACAATTGCAGTTTGAAACTATTTTGAAGATGCAATATATGCCGGGTGCCCGATCAAAAAATTTGAAAAAAAATTGTTTTGGTGTTCTTATAGTGCCAGGTTCCAATTTCATTTACTAAATTTTTACATAGTTGCATATTTTAGAAAATGGAAAAACAGGGTGGAACAGCCTTAAGACTTTTAAACACTCGGCCCAGGGCGTAATTAAATTTAGAACAAGGTTTGAATATACCGGTATTAATGGATTCACCAAACACTACAAACCTTAGTGCAGGCTCATTTCTAGTGTAGAAACTAGAAATCAATTAGGTCCAGTTTTTCTAGGGACATAAATAGGGCAAACCGTCCACTCCTTGCCCATGCTAGCTTTGTGTATTTAGTGGTGTGCCTTTTAGAAGAAATACTAGATTTGACGAGTGAGTGTCGGTGGTGGCGGTAAAAGATTACCCTTGATTTACTTCTGAAGCCGATCGGCGATCGTACATGTACACAAACTAGCAACAGGTACATGTAATTCAAGGATACTCCCGGATCACTGTTGGCGTTTTCATTGGAAGTATGTACGCATGTATGCAACACGTACGATTGTCCATTGGTTATGTGCGTTAGCTTTCCATAACTATCAAGAATCAAAGTACAATAGCCGTCAGCGACACATGTTAACAATCGCAGTGATGTGAAATTTATATTTCTAAATTTTAATATATAGTTTGAAAAGGTAAAATCTATTCTAAAGTTGGCAGAACAATGTACAATATAAATTGTTGTGTTAGCTACACTACATAGTTTGTTTGAAAATATCAACAGCACAGTAGGTTTAGAAGTTTTAGGACCTAATACTAGCACAGCAGATCTATTTTAATTGTATTATCACGTAAAGTTGACCTACATTGATGTACTAAGTGCATCAAAACGGCAACTCTTAGTAGAAGTATTTTATTCTAAAAATTGATAAGATATTATGATATTAGTATTACTATTTGGATTTACTACTAAATTATTATTTTTAGCCTACGTACATAAATATTAAATATACGGTTCACAATATGGATTTGTGTTCAATAAAAGTGGTAATCTCACGGTCATAGTCGGTACGTAGTCCCCACTAGGCTGGTTACTGTCACTTGGAATTATTATTTTAAGACTTGTAACCCATAGCAAACTTAGCCTAACTACTGTATTTACTATTTATTTCTCTTTTTGTATACTGGTATTAATTAATGGGTCATATTGTGTCTTATGTTAAAAGTAGCTCCAGTTTATTCTACTTTCTGTGTGTTAACATTTTGGCTACTTCCTTAATTGTTGCTATGTACAGTAGTTCTAATATTGACATTTTGAAACTATGATCAATTAATTAAGTCAGTTACTGACTTGCAACATTAATAATATATTAAGTAATACAGTACCTAGATACAGTGGAACTTCTTCTTGTGTCAACCATCAATTTCACAATGCCCCGTCTTTGTTTTTGTGCTTTAACTGCACACATTTTATTTTTCCTTTGAACGTTGTAATAATGAGTAGGGCCTACCCTATACAAAACCCTACACAATAGGCCTGCTTTCCTGTTTCATTCTGTAATTTTTGTATAATGTGTACAAATTACAGAGAAAAATAATAATACAAAATAAAATAAATTTTTTAGCAACCCTTTCTAGTCCAATGGCAATTGCTAATAGTTATGTCTTGAGAAGAAATTAAATGTTCAGTCAGCAAAACTTTTGTTTCCTACCAGCCAAGCCATTCTCAGCTTAGAGCTAATGGTAAAAACTGCCTTTTCACGGGTCTCTACCTATAATTATCAATTATTTTTTTATTATTTACGTAATGGGTTTATCTCAATTTAAAGTTATACGCACTACCGCATATTGAAAACAAACAAAAATCGATTTCCCACATTCAAAACATTTCTGTAATGCTTAAGCTGCTTTTTGGATTGAGGTTCCACTGTAAAATAACATGTAGTTCTTCGAAATCTGTAATGATATAGTATTTCAATTGAGATTTGAGATAGTGATACGTGAATAAAATTTGAATAGAGTACTTTATATATTTAATTATATTGATTGTCACTAAAAGTGAATCCTTGAGCAATGCATCGTTTTATAAATAAATAATACTGTATAAATGTTTTAACCAGATGGTTTAGAGAAAAAAGTTATCTAACATGGCAATTGGCAACATGGCTAAAGAGAAGTCACCAAGTGTACATCTAGCTAGATCATAGTTTGCTCTTTCTGCATCAAATTCCAAAACAATTTCTTATGGTAAATAAAATTAAAATTGATAAGCATTAGTTTATGTTTTATTTTGTTTCATGTGGCAGACTATTTGAAAGTGGGCCTACTTAGTAGGTGCTGGGTTCAAATTGTGATCTACTGCCTAACCGTTTAGAAGTTAAAGCTATCGCCTTACATTTTTAAGCAAAAGTATTACAGTATTACTATTAAATATTAATATTAAAATATTAATGTTTCCCCCTTATTTGCCAGAACTGATAACTTTATACTGAACACAGCAGTTTCTATCAAGTGGCAATGTTTCAATAAATAAATTTGTATTGCGTAACTGATTTGGCATTATTGTGTTTGAAAAACCTAAAGTGGACGTGAGTGTAGAGGTTAATTGAGACTGCCTGTTAAATTTCCAGAGAAGCCTCAACTCACAGCCTGTGGTCACATTTGGTCATTGCTCTTTGCCATTGTTGCCATAGTTTTATTAATATTTACATTTAAAGCAAAATGTTGAACTTTAAAATTTCATTGTTAAGTACATGTTACGTATAGTATTACATACTGCTAAATAACTACTATGCGATGGTTTGAACACTTTCAATGTACTATTGGCCATTGTTGCTGATAGTAATTCCCCTGACGGCATCTAGTGTGCACTCTCTTTATAAGGCTATAGCAACTAGCACTGTCTTTGCAATCATCACTAGTTGTCCAGGCTAAGACACAAACTGTCATTTGGAAGTGTGCAAATGCTCGTACTGTAGTGTAGATAGATGTTAAGTAGGAGGGCATGCACTGCTTGCGAGAGCAGATTAGGGTAAGGCATAATTCTAATCGTTTGAATTAGTGAGGGAAGGGCAACCGGATTGATATATTTTTAGGTTCTGCGTAAATGGAAAGTTGTAAAAGCTGTTGAATGCGATCACGTAACCTAAAAATATCATTACTAATTTAATAATTTATCTAGTCACGTCATTCCAATTATAGTGTGAGGTTGGTCAATACTTCACCAAAAGGCAAAAACCAACTTTAATTTCTGTATTAAAATGCCAATACTGTTTTGAGTGTTGATAGTACCCAAAGCATTGAATGGAGCAAAATTGTATTCAAGTGCAGATGACCATGGTCATGCTTTACATGCTTAGTTGACAGCCTGCACTGTACTATATTCTTCTTGCTTGGAAAGTATGACATTAACATTGTACTAGTTGATACCTATTTATAATGTAAACCTAAGCAATTAACTTATTTGAACATTTCAAATTTTATGTAGACTACATAATACTTGCTGGTACTATTTAATGAATAAGCAGTTACAAATTCTGTGTGTGTAGTTGAGAAATGAGAATATTAAAAAATTAAACCTAAACTTAAGAAAAGCATTGTTCAGAAAAGTTAAATTACATGCAATACTTAAGTAATTGTTTAAACAAAAATTAGCACTAGATATAGTTTGAAAATGTTTATAATATTTTCTGATGTCAAATTTCAAATGATCAATACCTTATAATAATACTGGAACGTTCAACCATTCCTCTGTAACTGTCTTCACACGTAAATAAGTAGCATCAGTACTATTTTATTCGTAACCTATATGTACATATAAAGTTGAAGGTCGCGTTGTAAATAAGTGTAATCAAGAAGAGACTTCTGGAAAATACCACAACAATAACCTTATGAAATTTCTTTCCATTCAACACAGGCCTACCTGTGATGTTGTTGATGAAATGAAAACGTTTCTCTTAAACCCATGACAGTGTTGTTTGAAAAAGGAGAAGACTAGCAAAATAAGTAGTCTTGAAGAATATCTTCCGAATTGGACAGAAATGAGTCATCCTGACTCTCAGCGTAATTGTATTTTACGCTCGCTAAATAAATAAATTAGTGAATTACTTCTGATATTGAGATATCTATGTATATTTAAGCCCACTTTCTTGCATAACTAGACCCTTTTACATTAATAATACATGGCCAGTAGGCCTACTATTAATTTTTTATAGAGCAATCCAATACATACCGTAATTATGGTAAATATTCACAGCTCATTTAGGCCTGCTGATGCTATTTCACATCCAAGTAGGCTTTGGTTGCTGTATGTGGAATTATGTTCCATACCAATGTATCATATTATGTAATGGTGTTGGTCTCCAGTGGTGTTTTTCTCCAGAAATCTCTTCCAGACAAGACTACTTGAAATTAAAAGTAGTTTACGGCCTATGTTTAATTTTTTAAGCATTTTTCTTTGTTTTATTAATATTGTTTGTATTACCTATGTGGATTTTCCTTTTAGTTGTCGTTAATGTTTATTTGTGGCTGTGATATTTTGCCACACTGTAGGGGAACATGCTGTACCTTGGACCACTTTTTACATTTATATGGTTTCTGGAGAAATGAGATGGTGATTTTGGTTTATTTTTTTTGTATTTGCTAGAACATGCCTTGTACAAACTTTGTTAATTTTATTGTATATGGCACTTTACAATTATTGCTATAAATTAACCATTTTAATAATTAGTGCAAAGTGGTCCAAGGTACAGCATAGCAATGTACCTTGGACCATGTAATTCGTACCTTGGACCATGTAATTCGTACCTTGAATTATGTACATTAAATTACATAGAAAATTGAAGGATAGGCCTTAAGCCTAGGGTACTTAATAGGGATGACATCGGGTACTCGGGTACCCGACTCCTACCCGACTCCTATCGGAGTCGACTCCATTTTCAAGGAGTCAACCCCCCAAAAAAAAAAAAAAAAAAAATTTTTTTTTTTTTTTTTTTTCCGGGGGGTTGGGAATTTTTTTAATGATAAATTGAATGAGATTGCACTTGTTGTCTCGTTAGTCGTTATCTTATCTCAAAACTTAAACATAAAACATCAGCGAGAGTCTTGGCCGGGCCAAGAGACAAGCAAGCTAGCGGGTGGAGTTAGTTATTGGGATTTTAGGGCACAAAACATTAAAGTTACCAGTGCCCATCGAGGGTGGGGGGGGGGGGGGACGGCCGGACAGCGTTGTGCAACTAGGGTGGTGGGCTTAAAATAACTTTTGCAAAAAAAAATCAAAAAAAAAAAAAAAAAAAATTTTTTTTTTTTTTTTTTTTTTTGATTTCGGATCGGGGGGTCGACTCCTACCCGGTTCCAAAGGCTCCGGAGTCGACTCCAATATTTACTACCCGATGTCATCACTAGTACTTAATGTTTCTTTCTTGTTAGTTCATATTTTAAGAGTGGGAGTGTATAGTTACATTTCTATTGACAAAAATATTATTAAGGCCAGCTATTTTGAATTATAGAAAAAAATTGGGTAGTTCTCCAGTGAAGGGAACCCTCCCTCCCCCCAAAAAAAGGAAAGTAGGTTAGGGGGTTGGGGGGGAAGCATCAAGTGCGTTGCCGTGGTCAGCTAGCCCCCCCCCCCAAAAAAAAAGTGAATAGTAGGTTAGTGGGGTTGGGGGGGAGGGCGGCGCGAAGCGCCGTGGGGGGCCTAGCTGACAACGGCAACATATTTTATGCTTCCCCCCCACGGCACTTTGCGACCCCCCCCCCCCAACTCCACTAATTTCACCCTCACTTTGCCCTCTTATTTCGTGACATTATCTAAAGAAACAAAACAAATTGGCCTACCATGGTATAGAAAATGCCATGTTAAATGTACCTTGGACATGGTCCGAGGTACATTACTGTTAGGTGATCCAAGGTACAACCAAGCACATAAATTTTTGATTTCCCTCTAATTTAGTTTGAGGTTAAGTTGCCTGTTTTATGTAATTGGTATAATTATACATCAAAACATGGTTCTCAGACTGAATAAAGTTTTTAGCAGTAAAATATCATTCAAGGCTTTAAAAAGCAAAATAGTAACATGCAAAATATTTACTTTGAAAGGTTGAAAACACAAATTATTTTTTTAATGATGTTAGGTTTTCTACCACCATCCCAGTTTGGTATAGTCTGACACCTAGTGGCATAATTGATAACTAGAATTTTTAGTTATTTTTTTTACCACAAGATAGCAGAGATATCTTGAATGGCCCAAGGTACAACTATGTCCAAGGTACAGCATGTTCCCCTACATTTAAAAAGTTGCTATTTAGAATGTAGTTTATGAAGTCTATTATTGTTGTACTGTGTGCCTATGTTATCCCGTAGAAATCAGATAATGATGTTTATCAATAATATTCATCTAATAAAGCAATACACCAAACTAGAAAAATCTCTTTTTCATACGCCCCCAATCGGCCATCATGTGTTGTCGTGTTATCCAATAGACAGGATTCCCTTTGTACTTGCGCAGGTGCGTAGGAAGGGGGAATCCCCCCACTTTTTACCATGACCCCCCCCCCCTACTTCAGAATGTAGTGAAATCTTCACTTCCCTTTCCTTTATCTTACCCCCCCCCCCCCAATGCCCCCAATGAAGAGTAGCCCTAATGACCAACCAACAATTTCCCATTATTGTTGTACATGATCGCGAACGTAATGATAAGCATATTTATTATTTAATGGTTGTAAGTTGTAACAATGGTCTATCTTGTTACTATTCCAATTCTTTTTTCTAGTTTTCTAGTTTTTACTGTACAAAAAATACATTAATTTGGTATTGCATTCAGTCCACTTTTTCTCTCGATCTCTAAAAACCTGATTTTCCAATTTTTTGGCTGTGCTTAGTCCCTTTCCCCAAAAACTCAGCTCAAGATTTGTTATTCCCCCCCCCCCCCCCCCCCCTACACACTTGAAAAAGAGTTTCTACCCGCCTGTTAACATGCGTCATGCCATCTGGCATCGTGTCAAGTTCAGACTTTTAGTCCTTTCACAACTGAAAAGATGTTGTCGATTCTGTTCTTCCTTAGGGGTACCACACAAGCTGCATAGACTTGAATCTGTTATCCCTAATTTGTTCAAATGTTGACCCAGCAGGTCATGCCCTGTGTCAGTCTGAACTCTGAACTGGGCAGATGAGACCTTTCTGCCCTTGTATTTAAGTGGTTTCGTCTTTTTTTATACTATACTTTTCCATGGCTTGTCCTTTGCATTCTCCTCCCACTTTCTCTGCACCAAATTTTTGGCAGCAGATGTTAGATGGGACTTGACTGCCTTATAAGACAGTGCCTTCTCGGTTTGTGGCATCTTGCTGCCCCTCTTTGCCAAGAAGTCTGCCTTCTCGTTACCATGTAGATCGCAGTGTGCAGATACCCACTGCAGTATAACTTCTTTTCCATCATTATTCAGTCTCAGAATGTGTAACTTATATTCCTTGACCTCGCTATCCACTTCATCCTTGCTCACAACTGCCTGATATGTCGCCATTGAGTCGGAAAATACCACCAGAAAGAACTAAAAATATTTTTAGATGCCAAACATATTATACGTATAGATTTATTGTATTGATATTATTGTCAGGGTACGTCCTATTCATACCAACATAATTCCTAATCCTTATATTTTAATGTTATTGTTCAATGTTCATTATTAATTAGGCCCTACTATAATAGCTCTTTGAAACTTGTTAAGAATTTAAGGAAGTGTTTGCAGCTAAATTGTGGAATCATTTTGAACATTAAAGGCTGTGGAGATGGATATAGGCTACAGTGGAAACTACCAATTGGAGTAACTTGCTTACCATGTTGGTATACTTTAAACTACATATTGACAAACCAAGCTCCTTCTCTGCCTAGTACAATACCAGAGAGAGAGTTAGCCCTGGTTTTTATTACGATCATTTTACGCGAGTTGGTCGAAAATGCGGGTAATTTTTGTGATGTAAATGCAACACTAGTTGGGATTTCAACTCGCTTAAAAACTTTGGTTAACGTTGATACGCTCGTTGATGTAAACGACAAGTGAAGTCCGCACGCCTCTTAGAAGGCGTGTGCCCAGCGACGCTGCAGGTGTAAAGGTTAGACGGTATTTGCATGCACATTAAGATGCAAGTGAGTAAGCCTCGTTCAACCCAAGTTAATTTAACTCCAGTAATAAAAACCGGGTGTTAGTTTCAGTCACTTGTAGGAAAGAATCGGAAGTAAAGATAAGTAAGTATATTATGCTTACTAAAGGTAGTTGGTATGTATTTTAATTTTAATTTATTTTGGATAACACTGTTTTGTTTCATCCATTCAGATCTATAATGCATCAACATTCTTGAAGCTATTAATGATGATTTTTGCTGCTTAATGTTTCTATTATTTATTACTTATTAGGACTACTCATTTCATGTATTTGTATTTAAACCTCTTTTTTAACCATTTTGTTATTTATCAATGTTATTTTTGTTCTGTGTCCTTGTTTAGAGTGTTGTTTCCAAAACTGTTTTGTTTCATCCATTCAGATCTATAATGCATCAACATTCTTGAAGCTATTAATGATGATTTTTGCTGCTTAATGTTTCTATTATTTATTACTTATTAGGACTACTCATTTCATGTATTTGTATTTAAACCTCTTTTTTAACCATTTTGTTATTTATCAATGTTATTTTTGTTCTGTGTCCTTGTTTAGAGTTTTGTTTCCAAAATATAAATTCTATGTATATATAGTGTATTATAATACACTAACAAACATATTTTCAATCATCTTTGACTATTCAAGACAATGAGTGGTGAAAGATGACAGTGAAGGACGATTACAAAAAAAATAAAAGCAGGATTTGAACCCATGTCTTAAGACTTAGAGCCATATTCTTTGGACCATCACCCTTATCTTATGTGCCATCGCGGATGGTATCTGAACTTCAGAAGTAATTAAGTTTATGTCTCGGTACCGGGAATGTGGGAGACTTGGGTTCAAACCCGGTTCATTTTTTAATTGTATAAATAATAAATATCATCATTTACATACAAGTCCTTACTGCCCATTGTCTCAGTAAGTGGTCTCTTTAGTTCTTCCTAGAGACTTGCAGGAAAATATCAACACATTTTCTATGTTTATATGTTGTCATTTGGTGATAATTTATTTCTATATGCATTAAGTATTGACCTTGAGGTTTTTGATAAACCAGTGACCCCTATCCACGGGGTGACATTAGAAACTGATAAGCTCTTCTTCTATGCTGATCACAATTATTCTTTCCATTTCTTTGCAGGAGCAGTTTTAGTTAACATCTTTTTATCTCATTGTAAGTAACCTTAAAATATTAACTTGTAACCACTTTTATCACTGCTGCTTATTTTAAAATATTGTGGCATATGTTCTATAATGTAAATTGTGTTTATGATAAAACGGTCTACGAAATTGTTTCCCTTTTTATCAAATAAGATCGGTGCCGGTGTATTATATGTATCTAAATTAACACCTTCCTTGCATTGTTCTAACCAACATTATATTTATATAGTCTTCTTCTTATTTTCATATGCCCACAATTGACATTATTCATGTCATCATGCGTTTTCTAGTTAGCCAGTAGAGACAGGACTCCTGTTCCTGTGTTGATAGACCATATAATTAGTAATTCGTATAGAAGGACTATTTGTCCACGTGTGACCTGATACTTGGGTACCTAATTCAGGATTGCAGTAATTTATGTAAAATAGTTGGGACATATTTGATAATGTTGCAATTTCCCACCGCTTGACATTTGATTTGTTTTGTTGAGTCTAGTTTATAGCTGTTCTATAGTGTACATTATGGTAGTTTTACTGACAGGTTGTGCATGCATAATACACGTGCATGTGACCCGCCACTGGCAATCCCGACTGAAAGTTTTAACAAGGTTTTCTTGTAGTTAACAAGAAAGCTAGGGATTGGGTTCTCCCTTCGATATTCCCTTCACAAATGAATTACCTTCATGCCATAATTACTTAGTTAATCTTCTAAAAAGGATAACCCTGGGTAAAACTGATCTGTGTATCTCACAGAAGGCTTTTCTATAAATAAGTTTGTTCCTTTTTGTAGCTCTATAATAATGTCTTTGGATTTAGAATGTTTAGAATGTCTACTGTAAACCCAAAGATAATGTTAAGTGTTCATGACGTCTTCTTTTTAGCCATGTAGTACCTATTCACAGAACATGTACTACTAGCTTTTAAGTATAATATTGTAGAACAAATAAACTTGATTATCTTTAATCCAACAGAAAAGCTGCATATAATAATAATAACAACCAGGGCCGGCTCGTGGGTAGGGCGACCCGGGCGACCGCCCGGGGCGCTGAGATTAAGGGGGCGCCAAATTTTGGAATTTAAAATATTTTTAATTCACATCCCAGTGGATTGAGGATATATTTTTTTCAGACTCATTAGAGAGCAACATATAGTTGCTCTAGTTTCTAGTTTCGAGTATCGACTGCACAAAAATTACATAATTTTGATATTGTATTCAGCCCACTACTTTTTTCTAAAACCCACTAAACTCATTTTAAAAACCTGATTTTCCAAATTTTTGCCCGCGGCGCTGTTGTTGGCCCCCAAACCCAAATCAAGAAAGATTTTCATCTCTTTCCATGCTTTCGAACGAAAATGACAAAGCTCATCAGCTTGATCTCGCGTCCCTAGTATAAGTGTTTGCCGAAACCAAACCAAGACGCGTTAACTTGAAACAATTGAAAAAGGAATAGTGTAGGAAAAAAATCAAATTAATAATGTTATAATATATTTCATTTTTAAAACTGACAATAAAGAGCTGCTGATTTATGTTGATCAACATGAATATTCTGTATTCAATTTAGAAAACAAAAATATATACATTATCTGACTTCCTAGTTCAAAAACCATTTGCATCAACTTTTGTGAATGAAGACTTTCCGAGGTCTCAGACTCCCATTGTAGGAGGACATAGAGGTAAAAACCTTCTTGTATTAATTTGGGCAGCGGGGGGAGGGGGGGGGGGGGGCTATAAAATCGCTTGCCCAGGGTGCCAAAATGTCACGAGCCGGCCCTGATAACAACCATGTTGTTACCAAAATAAGCTTTGACTACCGGTACCTAATGCATAAGTCGAGGCAACATTATGCAGCTTTGGGGTATCACACAATTCATAAATTACATTTAACAGAACAATACAATTCTTATCTTGGATTGCTAGACTAGGAGTAGATTTTAGGTAAATATTGATAACTCTCTGCCCGTTTCCCTTAACTTGTAGGTGTAATATGTCAGCTGCTCAAGGGACCGTTGTTCTGGCCTACAGTGGCGGACTGGACACGTCTTGCATTCTCCTGTGGCTCAAGGAACAGGGCTACGATGTTGTGGCGTATATGGTGAGATCACATGGGATAATAATTTCACAGGGTGATATGTATATATCAAAAGGCAAAATAACTGCTTGGGCAGATTGATCCAATAGTTTGGTGTTGTAACTACTGAGGTCAATTTTATTTACTTATTCTCATGGAAAATTTGGTAAATATATGTGCAGCATTAGTGTAAATGCTGGGAAAGATTGATAGGAACTAACAGTTTACTTTTAGAGAGTTAGGCAGCATTCATGTTAGAAAAGGCACAAATACTATAATATTTACACTTGACAAAACAACAAAACTTTTAGGCTCAAATCAGTCTTGTTCTTCAGTCTTGTTGGAGAACTGACTGCAAAATAAAGTAGGTGACTACTGGTTACTATTCAGTCGTATGTACAAAGGTGATGAAAGTGACTAGGGGGAGAGTTACGAAAAGTCAACCAGGTAAGGAAGTTCACGCAGCATTGGAAATTATAACTGATATGTAAAATACTTGTGATGTATCAGTTTTCAGTAGTACAATTAAAAAATCCATATATGCAATTTAGTATTTACTATTTATTTATATTTACATTACTTGTACTGTATACCTTGTACCATTGTAGTACACAGATGATTAGATCTAGATTAGCTTAAAATGTGCTTTATTGCTAGGACGACTACAAAGTAACTGTTTACGTACACCCCATTACATAATACAAATTCAACTGATGGGTTTGTAGAATATATCGATATTTACTGATAAGAATGTCTTCCTCTTTTAGGCAAATATTGGCCAAGATGAGGACTTTGAAGCAGCCAGGAAAAAGGCTACAACGATTGGAGCCAAAAAGGTAATTAATGCAGAACATTACACTTTGTGTACTGGCTTGGTAGCCCGAGTAGGCTTCCAATACCAAGCCTAATATGAACACGTCCTAAACCGGATCCCCCAAGCAGGAATGAGATCTGAATGCACAAACAGAATTGTTTGAAACTCTACGTCTTTGTCTGTGTCTACTCTTTTACCCAAAGTCTTCGTCTCTTAAAACGCGTTCATACTGAAGGATATAGTAACTATTTAATTTTTTTTTCTGATGACCATTATTCACGTATTGATGGCGTCTGCTTTGACAGGTTAGGTTCAGAACTATTTTTCATTACTCCCAATAAAAACCAGTCCTGTAACCGAGTGGCTAGACTCTAAATTCTAATGTATTTACATTTACGTCTAGGTGATCGTCGAGGATGTGCGCGAAAACTTTGTGCGCAACTATGTGTTCCCTGCGGTTGCGTGTGGCTTGATCTATGAGGGCCGGTACTTGTTGGGTACTTCCCTGGCGCGACCCTGCATCACCGAGGGGCTGGTCCGAGTGGCGCAACAAGAGGGTGCAAAGTACATCTCGCACGGGGCCACGGGCAAGGGGAACGACCAAGTCAGATTCGAGCTCAGTTGTTTTTCACTTTACCCTCAAGTTCAGGTAGGTCAATAGGCACGGTATGATGTAAGGTAAAAAATATGTAGCCCATGTTGGCATTGACAAACTATACTATAACTATAAAATAATTGCTCATTTAATATAAGGAAGGAATATTTATGTGGCAATGATTGCATTTTGACATTTCGTTAGTTTCGGTTTCTTGGGAAATAACCCCATTACTCCATTTAACCCCGGGCTAAAAATATACAGGAATCCGACCTCTTGGCTGTTACCATATGCCAGTACCTTACAATAATGTTACATTGAATTTCACAGACTCACATTTTAAATACCTGCCCTGCACTAAATAACTAGATACAAATAATTATGCACACTTTTAACTCTCAGCCAGCGGTTAACCCAAGGTCGTTTAGTTGGTTTCCAAATGAACACCAAAGTTAAGCAACTTTTGGGCGTGGTCAGGGGGAGAGTGGGTGAACACTTTGCCCTGAGACACACACGTATTCCGCTGGTTAGAGCAGACGGAGGGTTCGAGAGCTAGTGTAACGGCTTTGTTCTCCTTGACGTCTGCTCGGCAGTTCGGGTTAGTGGAGGAACCTATATGACTGTCAAGGTTACACCGTCCTTTTGGATGGGACGTAAAGCCATTGGTCCCCTTGGTACTTTTCGAAAGAAGAGGTAGGCCACATGCCGGTACCGGGTTTTCCCTCCTCCCTTGTATTCACTCTTCATCTTCATCTATCACCACTAATCACCTCGAATAGCCTTAGTGCATTAATATGAGATGTTAAGCAATATCAAGTCAATTTAACTCACCCAAAGCAAATGCGGTACTGACCATTAATTAGAATTAGAGTGGACAATAGTCTAATTATCCTCCTTTGTAAATCAGTTTTTATAACTGAATAGGATAGATGTTAAATAAATAAATAAATAAATAAGTTTGTAATTAAAATCAGTGTTTCAACAAGTTTAACTGTGCACATCACAGATACTGGCGCCATGGAGGATATCAGAGTTCACAAAGAGATTTGAAGGACGGCAAGACCTTCTCCAGTACGCTGCCAAACACGGGATTCCTGTGCCCGTTACAAAGCAAGAGCCGTGGAGTATGGACGCTAATCTCATGCATGTCAGGTAAAATGTATTCAATGCTGATGTCAGTATCAGTACACATTTTATGTAGTTGTATGCATGACATGGCAATGCCAAGCAGTACATAATCCTTTTAACACAGTTCAATATGCCTATACAAAACTACACTAAAAATGAATACAAGAATAACATTAAGATAACATTAAAATGAACATGGAATGGAACAAAACCTAGTTGTGAAGACAAAATGCAGTTATTATGTAGTACAAAGTTTCATAGTAACTACAGTACCAATCACAAGGGCTTTAATTAAAAAAAAATGTTAATTGTTATGTATTGTTTCAATGTTTAATTATTTCATTGTTATTTAATTAGCCTTAATCTTAGCACTGTGCATGCATGATGTGTGGTGATAAATGATCAATTGATTGTATACACTGTATCGGTATACTAGTAGTGTTCCTATAATGTATTTTACAATGTATTGGTGAAAATAGCTAATTTGCTAAATATTACTAGGCCTACTTGTATTAGGTTGGTATTCAGTATTAATCAACTACTGGCAGTACCATAGTCGAGTTTTCTCAATCAACAGTTTGCTGTTGAATGTGTGGCTTTCTTAGTTCAGAGCCCAGGGAGAAGCTTATTTAATGATGTAAATTCAATTCAGTATAAAGAAGTTTGGATATCATTATATTATTTGTGATACAGTATTTAAGTTGTGCCTACATTACGAAAGTTGTCTTGAAGAAATATGTATTTCAGCTACGAGTCTGGAATCTTGGAAGACCCGTCTCTTCCGGCTCCTCCAGGAATTTACCAGATGACTCGTAATCCTCGGGAGGCTCCCGATACTCCGTGCCAGTTGCTCATCAACTTCAAAAGTGGTTAGCACGATTTGTCATTGCTTGTCATATTTCGGTATCTCATATGCCGTCTTTTTTTTCAATAGTTGTGGCCTACACATAGTGTCATTCCTTGAAAAACCTGTTAAAAATTCTATATCTTACATATAATACAATGTTATAAAATATAGTAAATTTGTCTTATCTTGTAGATCTTGTATCTTGTAGAGTTAATTTTAGTTGATTTTCAACTTTCATTAATACTAGTACATCATGAAATGTATCTCATTCTCTTAGTTAATCAAGATCTGTGATTTGAATGGTTGTTGATTGATAATCAATTATTACAATTTGTTATTGTTATTTAAAATGCTGTAAAAGAAAATCCCACGAATATGCACTGACAGTTGACACACGTATGCCAATGTTCTTAATTATAACAAACAATTCCTTGCATGGCTATTTTACTTTTAGTACTCCCATCATCATTGCAGGGAGGTACCTATTTGTCATTATAATCTAAAATCGTAATATATCGTAGGAGTTGTGTCCTGAGAATAATACTCGACTCTTTGCATGTCAACGCCGACCACAATAACAGTTTTTTCCTATCTTCCACATCTACTGTATTACGTTTATTAACTTATTTCATTTTTTCATTTTGTATTTATTTTGCATCTTGTGCTTCCCAAGGTTTTCCTACTGGAGTAAAAGACTTAACGGGCGGTGGCAAAGAAGTGACGGATCCACTCAACATGTTCATTCTACTGAATCAGTTGGGCGGAAAACACGGAGTCGGGCGGCTTGACATCGTTGAGAATAGGTTCATTGGACTCAAGGTAAGCCAAGAACTACTGTACGTTTTGCAATGTATAAACTAATAGACACTGTTTCCGATGCAAGACAAGTTTAAAAAAAAGTCTAGTCCTTTGAAAGAAAATATGATGTCTATTCTATTACCTCAAGAAATTTTGATAAAATATAAAATCTTAACAGATAAGTAGGTAATTGACTAATTGTAAGTAATTTTGAATTGGAGAATACTTAAATACCTAGCTCAAATTTTTAAATAATTTTAAAAGTTGGAATATTGGTTCAAATCATTCACATACTTCGTGATCAGCGTGGTATAATTGTTATGACAGACTTTTCTTTTCAGTCCCGAGGTATCTACGAGACCCCTGGTGGCACAATTCTACACCAGGCACACACCGACTTGGAGATTTTCTGTCTTGATCGTGAGGTGTTGAGGGTAAAGTCATACCTCAGAGACAAAATGGCTGACTACGTTTACAACGGTAGAAAACTGGTCTTTTTTTTTACGAAATGTGATTAGCTGGTCAATGGCCACATATTAGAACTCATCTTAATTCGTCAACATGATTTCAGGCTTCTGGTTCAGTCCGGAGTGTGATTACGTGCGCGAGAGCATTTTGCTGTCGCAAAAGAACGTGACTGGATGGGTGCAGGTAGAGCTGTATAAAGGAAATGGTAAAGATTTTTTAAAATTTTAATTGAAAACTGACTTGAGAATTAGCAGACTGTTTTCAACGTCCTACAAATTAAAATTAATAATAAAATTTTATTTGGCGATTGTTATAAGGTTTTCGTTTACATGAAAATTAATATAGATTAATGTGATACATTCTAAAATACTACCCCTAAATTCATTTAGGGCCATAGGATAACTAATGGCGATTTCCATTGGCTGCGCAAGTGAGCACCGAATCAAGACTTGTCTTTTCATTTGTTCAGTTTTGTAATGTTATTTAAGTGGAGGTTGACAACAATGTTATCCCTGCACTCGCAGAGTGCTTGCCAATGGAAAACACCATTAGAGTGCAAAGTTTACAAACACATGTTTGTACTACAAACATGCACATTAACTTGTTTAATTTCAGTGCAAGTACTTGCCCGTAAGTCACCCGTATCGCTGTACAACCAGGGCCTGGTGTCGATGGACCAACATGGGGACTTCCAACCCGTGGATGCTACAGGCTTTATTCGTACCCACGCAATCAGACTCCGAGAGTTCCATCGCTTCCAGGCAGAACACAAGAATTAAAAGGCTATTGCAAATTTGGTGCTCACAATTAAACACAATTAAATCTCATTGTGTACCAAGATCTTATTGTGTTAACTTGAGACTGTCCGTTGAATAAAAACATAAAAGTGGAATCTAACATTGTTAATCACACCTGTTCCTCCAACCTGCGATCACTTGTTGTGAGTTGTGACCTTATAATCACAATGTTAATGTTTACTTTCAGGGAGGCTAAACTGTAACATAGAACAAGATGAATCCACTGATAATGATGTTGATGATGAATACCTTTTTCAATGGAACTCTACAATAGAAGTTTCATTAAAACTTAACTTAACAGGTGTTCAATTAGCTTTTATGAGCATCAAGCAATCGACCATTACGGAATGGTAAGCCTCAACTCGACTCAATTCCTACTCTACTTCTAAACTTTCTTTCTCTTTGCGGCTGATTTACTTGGTTGGGGTTTCTTTGCTGACTTCTCCGTTTCCTTCTTATCTTGAAACATCTTCAGATCAGAGCAGAAAATAATCTGAAACATACGAGGCGACATTAGCCCACAATCATGATGAGAGTGGTATGGTACAGAAATTAGCAACACCACTCTGAAATAACCGACTTCAGACATATAGGCTACTTGACACAAACAATCCCAATCGTAGGAAGGTTGTTGCAAGCTAGAAACGGCTACTAATTGAATGCAGCTGTCCATGAATTCCTAAAATTGTGATTGTGTGTATTTTGTATAATAATCCAGGACTGAAGCTTGATTGTAATATACCCCAAGTGGGTGATTTATAAATGTTCTTTTGGACTCAATGCTATTGTAACTTGCCATTAATGTGTAAAATTGAATTTGCACATTCAGTATCAAGAGCTGCTGTACGCCCTATGAGCCGCTACTGATTGGAAGCCTACGTACCGTGTGTGCCCATCCTGCATACGGCCCATAGAGCTGTCGAAAGTGTTCTCCGATCTCGTTGTAAACTCTGTCTGTGACGGACTTGCAGCCCTTGAGATGAGGCAAGTATCGCGAGACGGCCACTTGGAAGATGTGCGTGTCAACAGGAATGGCTTCCAGGTGACCCAAGGACATTAAACAGATGCAATCAGCAACCTGAAGACAACAGCGAGGGAGATTTTAGGAATGAAGCAAGGTTTTACGACACAGAATTGTCTTACTCTTTCTCGAATGTGTAATATTTGTAACTTGGTGGTGGTGCTCAACTTCAAAGGTGTACACTGTAGGCCTACATTGAGTAGGCCTAGGGGTATAGTCAACATGACAGTACCCTACTGCACTAGAGGAAAATATTTGGTGCACTACCTAGGCTATACTGCACTGCTGAAGAGATCAATAGGGCCTATGATACAAGGCATGTGAAAAGAAGTATATTATTTATTTAATTTGTTTGATGTCTATGTGGTGTAACTATTCATGAAGAATACCCATTCAAGTATAATAGTAGCAATAATAGTAACTTAGTAATATTTAATCTCTTCAGAATAACTAAAAACTGTAGTCTTATTAAACCTAATTTACCTTTGCCCCAATACCTTGCAGTCTCATGAGTTGTGCCTTGGCGTCTGCGTACGGCAAACTCTTGAGGCTGTGAAGCCAGTCGGAACCGCCTTCCTCAACGATCATGCATGCAGACTTGTAGATAAACTTAGCCCTGTAGCCAAACCCCGCTGTTCGTAAGGCTTGCTCTACCGACGGGCTTGTTAGTGCGCTTACGGGCGGAAAGTCGTGATACGTAACTCCATCCACTTCCCCAATCGGACTGCCATAAAGAGTGCACATTTTCTCTACCATTGATGATATCCTGAAAATATAATAATAATATTAATTTATTATTAATTTACAATCAACACATTGAATTTACCTTTAACTACCTTCTCGATTAAACTGAAATTCTTGTTGTAGGCCAAAAGAGGGCTAATGATAACGCTTTCAACATCGCAAAAACCCGGGCATCTTTTCTATAAGTTTATTTAAAATTAAAAGAATTACAATAAAATTATCTAGATCAAGTAGCCATTCTACGTTGTAGGCCTAGCACTTGTTAGCCATGACCACAGGAGGTGCACTGGATAGAGTAGTGAACTAGCAGAAAAGCACCTCGGGGCTAACCGGTAATCGTAGGTGCTTACTGCACTGTCAAACGGGTATGTGAACAAGACCAAAAGTACACAGTTTAATGTAATGTAAGCCATTGATAGGCCTATAAATAGGTACAGGTACAAAAATAAATTTTATTTACAAATTTGGCCCAATGGGCCAACAATTCAATTGGGTATCGAAGGCGGAAATGGGAAATACATTGTATCTGTCATTGTACTGTGTAGAGTAAATTAAAATGTGAATGTGCCTACCTTGAAATGTTGTTGTTTGAGGAACAGATGAACGAAAAGAGGTTTTCTGTGGGATCTTGGTCAAGGATTCTTACGCCACTGAACTTCACAGCGGCATCTTTGAAATGAGGATCACTTTTCGACCACGAATCGTAGTAGTCTTGCAGGTTAACGTCTAGCCTTAGGTACTGTCGTAAAAGTACCTCCTCATTCTCTTCTTGGTCATTTACATTCAATTCATTAGTGCTGGCGGCGACTTTTCTTTTTCTGTTCTTTTGCGGTTTTGGGAGTTTGCTTTGTGTTTCGATGGATAGTTCTCGATTATTTGGACTGAAGACTTTGTACAAAATACAATCGTCATCCTGAGATAGGGTCCAAATGCGTTGAGCAAATACGCCCGTCCACTCCCCTTCACCTGTACGTTTCCATCTAAAACAAAAGTTTTAACAAAATACTTTTACCTAGTGATCCCTTGGAAGTATGCACTCTTCAACTGCCCGGTAACGAGACCCTGCAATGGTAACGGGAATACTGGCTACATGATTTAACATTGTCCGGTAGGCCTAGTCTATCTTTCTATCTTCGTCTCATCGGAACGCTTTGTCCGTGAGTTGCAATGTAAATACCGGCCTCTGATGGCCATAAATTACAGTTTGATGGGGGTGCCTGATGATGAAAACGCGGAGTCGTGGATTTTTCCAGACTGTATGATTGGAAATTGGTGGGGGGGGGTTATTTAGGGAATAGCGGATCATCCGCCAGATAATTGTACAGTATGATGTGGGTGGGGGCAAAAATAAGTTTACGGTAGGAACGTTTTTGTTATTCCCGTCTCTTCTTGGCGGGCGGTGGAAGACCTCCTTGGAACATCGGGGGCCGCTTTCGGTTGAGATGACGAGGTGGTATGGTGAGAGGTGTTCCGATTGCTGATGTAGGTCTTATACGTATATATAAAGGTAACTGGAGGCTAGGCCTATTCTACAAGTTTACAAGATGATTTCCATTTCTGTTGGACTGTCACAGTAGGCCAGGCCACATTAAACAGTTTTACCTGGTGCTCTTCAGATAGCTAACTAGGCCTAGGCTAGGCTAGCCCAGCCCTTTAATTGGGGTGTTTGTTGTGGTAAGGCCTAGGCGAAGGCCCTAAGATTTGTGGTTGAAATATCCTTTTGTGGGACATCCCATTTTTAATTTAGGCCTATATCCCTTTGAGGAATTTCATACATAAAAGCCCTAGGAGTCTAGGCTTAGTTCTAGGCCCAGACTCCAAATCTAGGAGCTTTGGGTTTATAGTGGATAAACATTAAGCTAGGAGGCCTCGACCTTTGGGTTTATAAACCATTATAAACCCAAAAGCCTCGACACTAAGCCTAGACTCTAGAAGTGTGCTCTTAAATAAATAGATTGTTGTGTACTGTACCTGAAACATTGACCCCCACACAATGTAAATATCAGCTGAATATCAGCTTTGCTGCAAACTAGCTTTTTCCACATGCTAGCGATTACAACTTTTAGGTTAAAGTTGACAAACTCTGTTGACAAACATACAAAACAAAAGGCGCGCCTCAACGATTCGATTATCGATAGGTCGAAAGCTTAGGTGGTTTTACGCATGTTTTACGTCACGAAGGTTGTGGCATTACCGCCAAATTATGAACTGGAACTGCGCTGCAGGCTGGTTTTGATATTTTGGGGTTAAAAGCTGTCTGACTCTTTCTTCCTAGGCCTACGAGAAAATTGTATTCATTGATTTTGATTGATACCTATTTTGATACCATCTGCCGAAGCAAGGTTAACTTTGTGCGAAAAACTTAGGCCTAGCATTGAAGAAAATATCCAGCTAACTATGTTATTCTCGTTCGTTAATTAATATTGCTTATTTAAATAACCCCATGTTGAAGTGTTTGCCTAAACTATTCCTCATGTTAATATTAGTCTTGTGATGTATGTCTCAGAATCACTAGGAAATCACTACCAGCAGCAATATTGGACACTGTAGTAGGCAAGCAAAAAAATATGGTTGAACTATCAGTAAAGAAAAACTCCGGATTCAAATAGATTCCTACGTCTCTGAAATAAAACTTGTACGATGCCCACTGTAGGGTACACATCAGTTTTACCCCGTGAGACCCTCTTCAGAACTTATGAAACTGTGAAGAGAGTTAACTGGGCCTAATCTCATCATTCACCTGTAGGGTTGAAGAAAACGTCGGAACATTTCTCAGTCTTGACTGCGGATAGTGGGATTCGAATCTGTAACCATTGAGTATAAAGGTTCCGTACTCAAAGCTGGAACCTTCCGAATAAGAGTCATCACTCGTTACGCATGTGCTACCTCTGTCTTTCGGTTCCGGTCCCCAAGACCTTGTATTCCACATTTATATGCAACTGAAGCAGGTATATATTTATTTTATATTATATAGCATTGAAGCAGCGAAATACTAAACAAATGATCGAACGTCTATCCCTTCGTAGAGTCTAGGCAGGTGTATAGGTCGCTGTCGGTAAAGCGAATCTAGCGTGACATGATATGATATGATGATTATTATGATAAGAGTACTTTCAGAGTAACTAAACTACTGAACTGAAATATATCGATAGAACTAGCAAAAGTATAGTGTATGGCTGCCAATTTACCGTGCAATGCAACGTCTTATAACCACCCTTTCTGACACAATAGATATCCAGAGATGGGATATAAATACGTTTTATTCTCCATTGTTTTTGTCTTTGTTTGATTATCAAGTTTGCATAATAGTCATATTCTTAACCATAATACGAAAAAGCAAAAACAAAAAATCGTGTAAACATGCCTAAGGACAATGGAACTTTAGGAAAAACGGGAAAAAACGTTCAGTCAGGATTTCTGGTGACGAAGTCTCAGTCTCACGCTGGTAATTGCAAGTAATTGAGAAAGATGAAGGGTAACACATTAATCAAACTTACAATTTTAAAATAATGATTGCCTTTATTCAATTGGTTTTAGTTACAAATGCGTATAAAATTTGTACAAAATAATAATATTGTTCATCAAAACTATTTTAAATGGTGCTCCGTGCTAGACGGAAAGCAACTTAGGTATTGAAGGTATTGGCAGTGATTATTGGTTCTGACTTATCATAAGATCTTCCATCACAGTAAAACCTAATAATAACAATTGTTATAAAAAAAATAGCAAACTTAATATTAAGTTAAAGCATTTTCTAATTTCCAACAACAAGTGAAAGTTTGTAAGAGATTTAAAATGAATATGATATAAATTTTAGTATGTTCTTTCTAATTCTTATCACTAAACCGGTTATTTCTAATCTAAAACGCCTATAAATTAGGTTAAGTTGAAGAAGAGAACAGGTGTACATGGATACCAACACTAAACAATTATATCGGGATTGAAGCAGGCTTTGAAGACATTTTCAAAATTTTGACAGAATTTTGCTGTGGGGTAAAATTGAGCTGGAAAAGCTTTTAATAATTCAAACACATTGGTTTAGTATTGCATTTGAGAAGATGATCAAGTTAAGAAAGGTAGAACAATCTAATGTGAATATTTACAAAATAACTCTTGAAACCGGAGTCAAGACTATGTAATAAAACCTTCACATTAATAACATACACTGCCCTACATTATAGAGCAGAGTTGATTTCTGGTTAACTCGATATTTATCCGTGTGTCTTTCAAATACTGTTCAACTTTTCAAGCAACACCTTTTTGTTTCACTTGTAAAAAAATATTTTTTAAATGGAAATATGTTCCCCATATCCTTCAAATTGTATATACCAATTCCTCGTCTTTGAAGTTTGAAATAAGCTGTGTGCGGCAACTCAAAATTTCGTACCGGGTATGGTATTTGGGGGCCGATCTAATAGTAATAAGACGAACAGATTTTCATGTAACAAAACATTTTTTTGGGTGTTGGTGGAGGTGCCGGTCCAGACTTGACAAGAAGTCGTGTGATTATAAAATTGTATTATATTATTCACAAGTAAAATTCATTATCCATTTTAACATTCACTATTATAACAGCTGTTTTTTCTTACCCGACCCGACTTGACCCGAAAACCGAAGCAGTATAGAACCCCCGATCCGATTGTAAAAAGCTATACCTGCACAATCCTTTTAAATATATATAATCACAATATTTTCCCCAAAAAGGATTCGTTTTTAGTATTATTATTTCTTCACCTGTTTTTAATTGGTTTTAAATTTTATTTAGAAGACTTCAAAGCCTGCTCCAAGCAATTCAAGATTGACCAAATTAATTATCGTCTTCGACCACATTAAGCCAAGTGAAACTGGCATACAAATCTATCTCAGTTAGCTTCTGAAGTTTCTAGATTTTGTTGTTTTGAATTTGTCCATCTTGGCATTCGCTATGTTCGTTCAAAATACACGCGGCACTCGATCCGTTTGTGGCCACTCGTCGAAGTCCCACTCAAATGCCGTTGCCTTGGTTACTTGAAACATACGGGGCCTACTTCGAAGCCGAATGCTTGATGGGGTAGGCCGTAGTCCACGGGGTAGAAGTCCACGATGGGCACGCTGTTGAGCTTCCGCGTTCTAACCTCGAACACCGTCTCGCTTTTACTCTTCCGAGACTGAAACAAGAGAGAAAACAAGACGTATGTTGAACAACATGTGCGGGTAGAGAAATAAATCATATTTAATTAAACGTAAAAAAATAAATATATACCACAATAAATAAAGTAAGTGCATAGAATAAATTAAAACATATTTTACACAATACAAATAGGCCATAACTTAGGATTTTTGTGGTTATTGACCTTTCGTCCTCAATGCAATCAACTTTCATAAGTAGACGAAATAACAAGGATGGACCTCCCCACAACTTCCACACCTTTCTATACACAAACATACACCCGCCAGAGCTTGTCCTACTCCACTGCTATCTCTAATAGGGAGCCCTCACCAAACTCTAATAGGCCCAATATACAACCCTGTCCATCTCAAGATAGAAAACACTACTAACCTCCCAATACCACATCAACAAACCAAGGTCAATGAAACTCTGGGCCATCCTCTAAAGTGTGGACCCTCATCTTTAACATCGTAGAAGCAATACTTTAACTTCCACCTAATCCTATAATCACAATACTTGCGCGTATGCTCCGCGAGATGACTCTTCAATATCAAAGTGCCCCCTAAAGTGTCAATTCAAACTCAAAGGCAAAAAGTCTTGCCTTCCCCAAACAAGACCCCGTCTCTGACCCCAGGCTATCTGGGACACCCCAGATTACGAGTTGTCCCCCACAGGCTTCACCAATCATGTCGCCTTTTATGGCCATCAGAGGCCGACATGGGCATTTTAACTCATGGGCAATGAGCCCAATGAGTACGCAGAATCACACATGGCTCCTCAATGTATTCGATGACATTCTTTCATTACAATTTAATATTTATACATAAATTCCCTTTAATTTATAAGATCTATTATTACATAACTTAACTTAATGGCTTGTATGTGTAATTATCTTATGTATTAATTAAATACTGTGTATTATTATGTAGCATTTTACTCCTTTGTAAAACAATGTAAATATGATATACATTGCATAAATACAAAGAGCGTGTGCGTGTGCGTGTGCGTGTGCGTGTGCGTGTGCGTGTGCGTGTAATACCTCAATGGTAATACACATGGACCTACCTTGCACCCGTCTGCCAGCACATTGGGCTTGCTGCTCTCTGCTGTGAACTCTTGCTCGTTCTCCCCCAACAGTTTGATGGCTAACTCGTACCCCATGGACTTGGTGTTGAACCAAGCCGCAGAGTCTATACATGTGTAGGTGAAGTTCTGGTAGGCGTTCTCGCTCAGCAATCGCAGGAACGTCATTTGAACCACACCAATCGTCTCGTACGTTATCTGAAACATTGTTATCATCAGTAATGATATCCTAAATACATCTTTGCGGCTCTAGGAATCATTCTTACACAGTAATTCTTCCCTTTTCTGCCTGACTGTCCATCTGGGCGCGTGTCACATCTCACGATAAAAAACGAACACCTTCGGTGTCATGAGTTTTTGTTGACATTGCCAAGTATGGTACAGAAAGATTATGGTGACGTAGGGGGTCATCGGGCGTGGCTAGACAGACACATCCAAAGGGGGCTTTCTATTAACTCGGTCCCTCCACCAAGGAGGCTTGAATTCTGGAGGAATTTTAGTTGTGTATTCTAATTTTGATAACCTGTCGACTAAGAATATACGCTCATGTTTTGGAGCTCCTGTTGAACTTTTAAAGGTATCCTAACACAACTAAACCGTTTTCAAATATAAACCATAGCCACGAGAATTATTTGGACAGTAATTAATCTTCATTAATATGCCATTGTTTTAAGGCAGGTGTATTAAAAGTTCTCATTGGCATTTTAATGATTGATGGCTATGATGATGAAGTGACGAATAATCAATACATAAGTTATTTTAATGAGTGATAATACATAAGCCTTATGTTGATGTTCTTAATCATTACTCATTAGTTATTTAAATTTACAGAAATCGATGGTCAGTTATCATTTAAAAAGATAATTCTAACACTAAATGCTAATATAATCTGGGGAGATTACCGTAATCCCCTTCCCCCCTTACTCCCCCATTCCCCCATTAAGATATGTACACAAGTTAGTTTCATTCTCGATGTCATTATTCGGGAAACACTCGCGTAGAAGTAATAAATAATTATGGAAATCAATCTATTTTTTAAAGCATCTGATCGGTAATCGGGAGACCCAGGTTCGATCTCCGACTGAGATGGATTTTATATTCTGGATTGATGTCCATACACGTCAGTTAGTTATTCAGGATTAAGGGCACACAGCACTCGGGCTACATGTGTAAGTATTATAAGTATCTTAGGGCGACGATCGTCGCCCGCAGTCAAGCGCATGCGACTGCTTAGGCGACGACGAACTCGCGGCACTATATTCAGCTACCCGAGTTGGGGGTTTTCAGCTATCTGCACACGCCGCCCCGAAATATTTACAATTTTGAAACTCGGTATATGACTTGATATAAGGTCCATGACCTACAAAAAAAAATCAACCCGATCCGATAACCCGTTCTGTGTTAAAAAAGTGTCTGAACATCGTCGAAAACCTTCCGGCTGGCTGACTGGCTGCGTAGTTACTTAATTCTCCTCGGAGTTATATTGAGCCATTCAGAGAAAACGGTAAATCTTAGAACTATGAAATTTGGACCACACTTAGGTCCAGAATTTCAATGTCTAGTTAAAATTTATCTGCCAGTTAGTCCTCTCAGTAAATATTTACAAGGCTTCTGATTGGTGGTTGCCATAGTGAAAACAAGTTATGTGTCAGTTAAATTTACTTGCCACTTTAACTGGACATTGAAATACCGGGCCTTAGATGTACTCCAGACGCAGTGCCTTTTGATTTCAAAACTAAAATCGGGTAACAGGGACCGGAGAAAATCAAAATTTTGATGATAATCAAAACACGTAATTACTAAGGCGTGGTAATTTGTACAAACTTGAAATTAAACATGCTCTTAACCATTATAAATATCTAGCTTCCAAAATACAAGGGGCTAAATTTGGGGAGGACAATGGGCCCAAAAATGACAAAAAATATATCTAAACTTTAAAAAATGAATCATTCAAAGAAAACGCTACAAAGAAGTTTCAAACGTGGAATACACTTTGATATCTTTAATTATTTATCACTCTTGAATATTGAAAGCAAAATTGGGTAACGGATACCGGAGAAAATCAAAATTATCAAAAGCTAGGTAATTCCGTACTCTTATGAATAAGACGCTATACAGAGAAAACGGTTCATCTTAGAACTTTGAAACTTAGGCCACACTTATAGATGTACCTCATGCACAATCACTTTTGCTTTCAAAACCAAAACCGGGCAATTGGTACCGGGGAAAATCATAATCAAAATCAAAACGCGTAATTACTCAGGCGTGGTAATTAGTACAAGCTTTAAATAAAACATGCTCTTAACCATTATAAATACCCAGGGCTTAAAACACAAGGGGGCAAATTTGGGGGGACCGTGGGCCCAAAAATGTCAAAAAACAACTCTGAACTTAACAAATTTAATCACTCTAAGTCCATCATTCACGCCTTGATAGGAAACAAACAACAAAAAGATGTAATATCCCCACAAATACAAAAAGTTGTAAAAAAAAAAAACCTGCAGCCAAGCTCGCCTTCAAAAGTCTTCGGCTGTGAATGCTGTGAGATATAGAAGTTGAGCCAAGCTTTTCATTTTTTCTCCCTAGTTTCGCTTTGAAAAGAAGTAAGATCATTTCGCCATTGACGAGCGCCAAGCCAACGATTTTTGTGGTAAAAAAGTAAAAGTTTTAAACTCGAAATCATAAAAAATTGCTTGCCCATGAACCAAATTCAATGGCCAAGCCATTTTTTTTTAATGATTTCGAGGCGAAACTAGGGAGAAAGAATGAAAAGTTGGCTCAACTTCTATATCTCACAGCATTCACTGCCGGAGACTTTTGAAGGAGAGCTTGGCTGCCGTTTTTTTTGTTTTATAAATTTTTGTATTTGTGGGGATAGAAGCTTACCCTGAACCCTCCCCTCAGGTTGGAGTACCAGTCGTTCTTGTCCCCCTCCTTCCTCCAAGGTATGTTTGGCATCTGACTGGAGTGGATGTCTGGGAAGACGCAGGTTTCACCGCTACCTGTCATGTTGCAGAAGACGTACACCGCGTCGTCAGGCATACCCAGGTTGGGGTCGATCCAGTACCAACCTGTCAGCAGAAACAAACATTTCATTGACGATGAACATGTTTTCGTGGTATATACAAAACATGAGTATGTAGCGCCGGAACTGATTTTCAGTGTAAGAATTTAATTTAAAGCTGACTTAGGCAACCCTGTCGGCGCTCACGTAATCGACGAGCGAATAATGGTCAACCAGACTTCTTTACTTCAATAACTCGATCTTCTTCTTGTTGCAAATGACGTATATACGGTTTTGTTAAAGGATAAAGAAAGTCGATCTCTTAAGAGTCAAAAGCTTAGCAAAATAGAATTGTCAAGTATTAATTGAAACGTGATAGTTCATGCTTTTTCAATTTTTCAACTATAAATTGAATCGTAATAAATCATGCAAATTCTGTTTTGCCAAGCTTTTCAATGATGTTTCAATGACTCATTACCGACATTTTCAATTTGAGTGGTATTGAACCGATGACCTCCCGAATTCGAGTATCGAGATTAAAACATGAGCTACATAAACTTCTTAATTCATGTTTTATGACGTAGACAATGGTCTAACATCATTTGCTGAGTTAAAAATCTTGGATTCACTATTCTACTTTTATTACAAGACCACTTCACAATCATAAAATTGTAGCTCTAGTGTTTCGTCCCTACTATCCCCATAAATTGAAAATCAAACTGACTTTTTTTTAAATTTGAAGTAAACGCCTTGAGTGTTATCAAAGATTAGTGACGAGGGCTTTGGTGTTATACAATTACAACAACCTCCAACTCTAGTGTGTTATTTACCTATAAAATGTTGTTGGAGTTTGGAGTGTTATTTGGTCACGTGTCTTGTCTGGGATTTGTTTGCCAACCACCTAAGCGGTGACACAGACAACAAGTTGTTTAATGTTTATCCGTTGAAAAATAGATTTTCTGTTTCTAAGTGGGTCGTCTGGTTTGGAACATATAAAACGGTGTGACCCGTTTATATCATTCATGAACTATGGATGGAAATTTGTAGAAATTCGTAACTCGAAGAACAGATATTTTGTTAAAAATCTATAAATAAATAACATGTAAAAAAAATGGTAGCACTCGCATCCATCCATGAAATAAAACGTTTAATGTTTTTTTTCTTCAAATTATTTACTCGACTACTTACATTTTTCTCATCTCCTGCAAATTTTGCGAGCTAATTCTTTTTTTGGGAATACTATCAGTGTAATGATATTTTATGAGTTCAAGGAAAAAATACTGAACAATCAAATACAAAAATGGTTCCAATATTTCCTTGCATATAAATTAGAGGTTATTCCAAACTAAAAAATAAACTAATTTTGCTAAATTATTATTAGTTATATAGATCAGTGTGTTTTAATGTCCTTAGTTACCATTCTTGAACTGTGGGTGTCCGTAGAAGAGGTCCTTGCAGGTCCTGACGGGGTTCTCCCTGGTTCCCACTGGTTTCCTGATCCTGTCTAGGTCCTGACGCATCGTGTATATCGAGCTGTACATGTCCAGGAACTTCCCTCCCAACTCCACTTCTCGTTCACGATCGGCTTTCTTCGACTTCTTCGTCGGCTTCGGCTTCACCGACTCCAAATCATCATCCCTAAAAAAGAGCGTGGGGGTTAGTAATTTGTCATTTATTTAGGTAACAAATTAGCGCGAGTTTTTTTTTTTGATTAAGGACGCGTCAACCGTTAGGTCATAATGCGCCACTCTAGCCTAGGAGATATGGGGAGGAGGGGCCCATGCTGGTCAGAACCAGCCACGGGTAAGGGGAGGAAGGGGGGTTTCTCACGTCGCGGTCGTCATCGTCTTTGTCATCGTTCCTTGTGTCATTGTCATCGTCGTCGGGAAAGTCGTCAAGGGAAGGGGAGGTGTCTCCAACGACGACTGCCAGAGCTCACCTCTAGTTTCGGGGAATAATAATACTCCGCTCTTGCAAGCTGATGTTTGCGAGGTGGACTTTTTCTCTTGAATCGCCTTTTACGATTAGCAGAGCCATGCTCTTGGCCAATTCTTTCCCTGGCCCAGACGGGGGAGGGGGGGGGGGGGGGGAGGAAAAGTTAAACACGATAAGAATAAAGTTATCTGCTTGTATTTGTGTAGGAATGCGTTTACTTATGTGCTCTTTTATACAAGCACAAAATATTTACACTTAAAATAGTTTTCGCATATTATTATACTTTTATAAATGTGATTTTATTTGAAAACAAGATGATGACTTACAATTAATATTCAACAAGTTTTTTTGCGGTATCCGCAATATGATTAAAATTAGTTTCAAATATTGATCAAGTGCAAAATCCTCACGTCGGCATGAAATCGAGGCATTTTATAGTTGATTCAACCCCTAACTGCGATGGAAGTAGCCTTTCGCCTAGTTTGATGCGCAAAACATTTCATCAGACGGTAGAAATACGATAATTCTGTAAATTTTATACAAGTTGCTATGATAACATAAAACTATATCCCCTAATACGGCTAATAATATCATATAATAATAATATAATCAGGGGAACCAGCACAATAAAACAAAAACAAAATATTTGTTTACAAAAAAATGCATAAGCCTCGTAAAATAACCTATAATATATTTAAATCCCAGCTTAACGTATTATATATCAACAATATTTGTGTGAGGTTTAGGTTGATAGGCCTTTCCTACATGAAGCCTACCTTTTTATTTCTTATTTTTAGTTAATTTTAGTTTTGTTTTGTATTTAATATTTATAAATACGATACAACACACTCATGCCCAACGTTTTCTATTGTATTACTTGTTGCCATAGGTAAATTGCAATAACATTTTAGTACTATTATGTAACACATTAAACTCTCAGATTTTGTACTAACTCTACTTTAATACTTCATTGTTTCAAATCTTTTTTCACTTTTTGCATCTGTACCATCGCTTTTCACAATAACCTCTCTGTGAAAGACCCCTCCTGCGAGCCACTTGGTCTCTTTGGAGGCTAATACTAATATCTGTAATATGTATTTGAATTTCTTAACATGAACTGAACTGAACTGAACTGAACGAACGGAACGGAACTGAACTGAACTGAACTGAACTGAACTGAACTGAACTGAACTGAACTGAACTGAACTGAACTGAAGGTTGACATGTAAAGCAACGTGGGTCTCGGAACCTACTTGTCTTGCGGCGCCGCCCTCTTCCTTCTCTCTGACTCGAGCGACTCGTGGTGGAAGAGTAACTCCGGGGGCAGCATGGGCATCTCTCCCGGGTGCCCGGGGGGGCCGGGGGGGCCAGAGGGCCCCTGATCTCCCTTGCTGCCGGTCGGGCCCTCGGAGCCCTTGGGACCGGTGGGCCCCTCTAGTCCCGGCAGGCCCTGCGCGCCGTCGCTGCCCTTCATGCCCATCATGCCCTCGGGGCCCTGGGGAAGAAAGTACAGTCATGACTGTGGCATTGCAAAAAACAAACACAACTAACTTGCTCAATAGAATACCAATCATAATTGGCTCAGACTTGTCTATCGATCTCTATATTTATTCTCTCTATGACCAATAAACGTGAATTGTTATACTTATGTTCTTAATCGAAACGCTGTTCAAATATTACACCGTTATCAATCAAAAAATCAAATCAAATCAAAATTTATTTTCTTTTCTTACAGTTTACAATTACATAATATGCACAGAACATTTAAGATTAATTTACTTGTAAGAGAAGCCCAACTAAGACATACTGTCTTGTGTTTGGGCTGCATAAAGAAAATAATTAGTTGCCTCATGGCCGCCTGTGTAAGTAAGTAGTACACTTTTAAATTCTAGATAGTGAATAACAATAAAATACTATAATATAATTTTATAATTAATGTAGGAAGTAAATACATAATATGTTACTTTTGTGCTAACAATTGGTAGTTCATAGGAAGTTGAGACAGTGAAAACTCCCAGTCCTCCCAGTCCTGAATTGTGTTGCAGCAAATTGTGGTATAGGTATTCTGGCAGGGGTATTATAAAATACCGTAGACAGAAATTATATAGCCACGCGTACAGCATTATGACTTTGCAATGATTTGCTCATATATAATATTATAGATTAGCGTTCATTAACATCGCTATGTACGAACACAGCAATGTGATTGGTCGATTCGATCCGTTGGATTTTGAAGTACGGTTTCAGGGAATTTATTCGAAACGTTGCGCGTTTGAAGTCTCGCGTTGTCATGGTAACTGAGGTAGTTGTGGTCTGTCTGTCTATCTGTCTGTCTGTCTGTGAAGAATAAGCCGTTGTTATTTCAATTGTCTCGCATTTACGATCACATAGCAGAGAAAGAGGTAGAACATCGCTTGAAAGTGAGCCGGGACGTCGTCGGATTTATTCTATAGCTACTGGCAACCCCGATTGAAGTTGTTTTCCAAGGTTTTCCTCACTCGTAGTCATAGATATTAGCCTATTGACAGATCATGGACATAACTTTGCTTCTATCCGAACACCCTGTTTAACTTAGTTATTGTTATTTGAATATGGTCACACAGAGCAAACTGACCTGTACCCAACAGCAGGCATTTATATAAATAAACAAGTACACACAATCACTAACAAATCACAATTAGTGCTTGCGTGCCATTTATTTATAACCTATTTCTCACATACTCGAGTCATCAAAATAATTTTATAATAATGATTCTTGAGCTTCGTACAAAATAACAAACAGTAAATTATTATTATGTAATTAATTTTGTTTCCCTTGCATTGTATATTGAAGTGAATTTCCCTAGAGATGTGTTAACCCATATAACGACAGTAAACATAGCAAAGTAGCCGACCAATACTATTGTTTATATATTTATTTCTTGTTTAAAAATGACACTCTACATTGCCTCCTACCCTGTTTCCAATGTCGGATTTTCGAAAAAAACGTCTATTATCATTAACAAATGGTTTTGTTGAATTTCCCCTGTTTTTAACACGAGTCAACAATAATAAAATGCTCTGTAACGTGTGGAGAATACTAACAGTTGTTTCAATACAGCCATCCACGTTCCGCGGAAGTGGGGCACGAGATACACACTTTAAAACTAAACACAATAAACAAAGTACAAAGCACCCTTAAGTGCAACCGTTGCCACAGCCGTATTATTTATCACCAATAGAATGTGATGCAAGACAACTGTGGAGGAAATCATGTCTGTTATATAATAGTTACTATGCAGCAATCATACAAGTACGAGGCTTTTGAAACTTTCACGCACACGCACACGCACACGCACACGCACACGCACACGCACACGCACACGCGCACGCGCACTAGGGTGACCAGACGTTCCGATTTCTCAATACAGTTCTGGTTTTCAGGCACTTATACCGGATGGCCCAAAAAACACAACCCGGGACGTCAAAATGTCCCGATTTTTCATTCTAGGTTGTTTTTATGTCATTATTCCTAGTTGTCTTCAAATACCATCTTCATTTCTTTTGCAAATATGCACGTAACATGTCACCTTAGGAGTTTACATCATGATTTCTTCTGCTTTTCGTGTTTGTTATAGTTAAAATATATTTCAGTACATGATAAAATGGGTTAAGCCAGATGCGTATTTAATAACGAATACAGAAGAATTGATTTTCTTTCTGAAAACGAAAATCATAAAGAAGCGATCCTTGCATCAAGTGAAAACGAACATTACTACCCCCCCCCCCCCCAATTCCAACATATTACTTGTTCCGGAATTTGTTTTGAAATGTGGTCACCCTAACGCAGTCGCACACACACACATGCACACGCACACGCACACATGCACACGCACACGCGGGCTTATCTCGACAATTGAATAACCCCCGCGACCTCTAACATATCGTTCGTCCCCTGTTATTCACACGTTTTGTGGGAATCATTCATATTTAACAAAGCATTAAAACTGAAGGATTATCAAACGCTGTATCAATATTTCCGTAAGTCCGTTAAGCTCTCATAACGATCGCCGTTCATTTTACAATATAAGCTCGGGATCAGGGTCTAAATGAAATTATTGTATTTACTGGCTAGTTTTTCCTGCTGTAAAGCAGAACGACAGAATTAAGTAATATAATTATGATATACATGAAATATATAGCTTGCAATCGAGATTATTATAAAATTGTTACTGAAGGTTTTCCACGTCATAAACAAGAAGAGGATTATAAACAAATTCAGATGACTTCAAACATGCTTGACGTATCATTAGTATGTGAGTCATTGTGAGTAGTGAAAGCGAGAGGTGAAATTAAAATTAAATTTAAAACTTAAAGGTAAAAACTATTGCGAACATATTTTGCAATTTTTAAATCCATTTTAAGCCACCATTTTTTCCCCGTCCCCGTTGCAAAAGAATTATTGCATTCTTATTATTTTCTTTAAAACTTAAAAGCAATTGTTGTTGGTTAAATATTTAATACTCACCACGTCCCCTTTCGGTCCCTCCGGTCCCTGGGGCCCCTTGACTCCCCTCTCTCCCTTCTCTCCCAAGTCCCCTTTGAGTCCTATGGGCCCCGAGTCTCCTCTGTGACCCTTGGGACCTCGCCGACCCCGGTCCCCTTTAGGCCCCCTGGGTCCCGCGTCCCCGATCTTGCCCGCTTGTCCTTCGCCCCCAGACTTGCCTGGAGGTCCGACATCACCCTGAAATACCAGATACGACATGTTAAATGCAATCTAGAAACAGTTCATAACAAAGTATACTCTTTTTTCTTTTTTAATATTGTACTATAACTATTTTTGCTGTTGTCGTATTAACTCCAAGTAAGAATTTAACTGAATTCCCCTTGTATATATTTTGCATGCAAATGTATTTGGTACTTTAGGTGTAAAATCAAATAATTATGGAAGATTAAAAATTAAAATTAAAAAGGTTCTACAAAGTATAAACACATAATTTGTCTTGTAGTAAAACATCAATTAACTAACAGATAAGACACCAAAAAATAATTATTACGGTTAATTCTACGTACTTGAGTTTATTTAATCCTGAACGTTTCGGGTAATACTAAGTCTTTTCACATAATGACAGGTAACGAAAGCATTCGTCAACATGTATTTATATATTTAAATATTCCGAGATAATACAACATCTTATATTCGGAATCACATATTTTTTTTAATCTCTTCAAAACAAACTTTGCTATCCTACAATAATGAAGTAAAAATATAATAAAGCCTCAATCTATGAGTACTCGAACAAGAAAGTAATGCATCGTACCGCAGATCCTGGTGACCCTCTGAGTCCGGGCGCCCCTTGGATCCCGATAGGACCCTCGGTCCCCATTGGTCCCTGAAGCCCATGGGGTCCTGGTGGTCCCTTGTCCCCCTTCTCTCCTGGTGTCCCTGTGCTGCCTTGCATTCCTGCCGGTCCCTCGGGGCCCTGTAATGAAGCAATGCTGTAGTTGTAATTGCTGGCATGGTACTTCAACGCTTTATTTCAATGTGTAGTAGTCATATCATTTATTAGCATTTAGCTATTGGTACATAATATACAACAAGTTATTTATCACATACACAAAACTAAACAACAAATACAATACAAGAATGAAATATAGTTCATTACATGATCCACTTTTTTTCCAATTGCTGTGATATACCTAAGATTATTATTATATCCTTTTAGTTCACATTTCGTTGGTACACTAATTAAGATCTTTACGTTTACTTCTATTAAAGCAAGTTGCACAATATATTTTATTTTACTGTATGCCTATAGAACATTTGCCCTTTGTCTAATCATAATTCTAGGGTTTTGGTGGAGGTGCCGGGTTTTATATTATTTTCATAATAATATTATTAAATTAGTTTATTACGCATTTATAACTGGTTATATGCAGTCTGTACCAAGGAAATCTATACTTAATGCGGGATTCGAACCCACGTTCATGGTCATTATTTCTAAAGTTGGACTTGCACGTACGAGCCACTATTCACAGCAATCTCCGGCCCTACAATCTTACAATTATTGAAGAAAGTTCTCAAAACTCTTTCTATACCACTTACAAATAAGAATATTATTGAAATAAAATATGTTATTAATCAATGACTTTTTTATTTATAGGATAAGAAGATAATATGAAAGGAGGTGAAGATATTGGAGAAGAGAACATATGACAGGCCTGGCAAGCCAATGTTCATTAATTCTGTGTGCCTAAGAAAACAGATGGCTAACCGCCAACTGACACGACTTATGATGGAAACACGAGTTTTGAAATAAAACATGCCTATTCGACTCAATTTTAATTTAAATTATTCTTTTCAAAATAAATTGTAAATATTATTTTGTAAATACAAATAATTCTTCAAATGTACTATATTTGCGGGTAGACAGACAAGACAACCAGTCAATGTTATCAGTTGCGTAATCGATGACGTAACGCGTCCTCTAAAAGAACCAGCTCGAGAATATTCTGAGAAAATGCTAGAATATTTTGCATCTCTACACCCACCACTCTATCGTATGTGACAGAGCCACCTGCATAGGTACCTGTGACGTCATATATTTAGTTTAACCAATGAGGCCTCGGGGACTGATATAGTTAATCTACATGGCGAGGAAATAAAATACACTTTATTTGCCGTTTAGACGATAAAAAATCAAAGGGAATATTTTATATAACAGCTTTTACGCTATTACATTCATTTATTGGACAAACATACCCTGAGGGTGCTATGACACACATACAAGTAGGACGTGGAAAACTACGTAGTATGTCATGTTATATGTGGGTCAGGGATTCGAGTTAAATTATGAAATTTAAACCAAGGGTTCTCAATTTGAGCTCGTAAATATGATCCAAATCCATTATTTGTTTAAATACTTTGTACTTGTGACAGATGTGTCTTTTTAAGAACCCTCTAAAATTGCAAATTAGTGTTTTGAGCTGTTATACATGTTTAAAATCAGTGATCACATAATTATTATTTTAGAAAACACCACAAAATGCAAATGTTACTAAAAAGGGTTTCCTATGCCTATTTAGAATTATGTATTAATTAATACCTTTGGTGTAAAAAATTGTATTGTATTGTTTTTAAATGCACCTATATAATATGACATCATTCCCCATCAGAAATTAAAAAACACAACACATTTAGAGTTTTGATGGGAAGAAAAAAATTGATGCTACAAAATAATAAATTTGATCAAAATTAACAAATATAAACTATACATAATTAAAATTAAAATCCTATTTTAATGCACCTCCAATCACCACGAAGTTCCTCGATGTGCGTACAAACATGTCCGCAGTTTAAACTCACCACTTTCCCCGGGGGCCCGACCAGGCCCATCTTGCCAGCGGGCCCCGCCTCGCCTGGTGGGCCCGCGTCTCCCGACCTTCCGTCCGCCCCGTCTTTGCCCGGCTCCCCCTTGGGCCCCACGATGCCCGGCTCGCCTGAGTTGCCCGGGAAGCCCGGCGGGCCTGGACTGCCCTTGGGGCCCTCAGGGCCTATCGTGCCCCGCGGCCCTGGAGAGCCCTGGATACCGGCCTTGCCCTCCTCTCCCTTGGCGCCCTGCGGCCCTCGCTCGCCCTGTATAGATCAAACATATAGGTAAATAACAACGAAACAAAAATATCAAACAACTAACACTTCTTCTATACAAATATTATTATTATTATTATTATTATTATTATTATTATTATTATTATTATTATTATTATTATTATTATTATTATTATTATTATTGTTATTATTAATTGATAGCAATTGTCGTTTAAATCTGCCCCGACTGGGGTTCGAACCCAGAACCTCCCGTCAGCTTTACGTATCGATGCTCAACCAACTGAGCTACCGAGACCACAGTCAAACGACCAAAATTGCTGTGTTGTGATTGTTGAGTTCCATGAATTTCTACCAATTAATAACTGTCCTGAAAGCGGGCTAATGCAAAACCTTGTAAAATATTAAAATCAAAATTATTAAAGTAAAGGAATAAATAATGGAAAACGAAAATAATTGTGTGGACAGGAATTTAAATTGTAAAATTTATTCAGAAGAAGAGTTTTTAGCATAACATTTTTGGTTTTCACTTATCATGTTCATCATATTGTCTCGTCATCACGTTCTCAGCAAATTATGTCGCCATGTTATCATTTCATCGTGTTAGCATTTTATCATATTGAAACTTTCATGTTTATTTTATTTTATTATTGTAACATCTATTTTCAGCACAGTTTCTAATTCTGTATAATCTAGGTGCCCGTTAGGGCGCCGCAGCCAAGCCGCGGTGCGCTACACACTCAAGCACCTTATACACCAAGCAGAGTTGGGGTGATTTCGAGGTGTTACCCAGCCGTCATGTAACGTGATGTGAACTTGAAAACTATCACAATCGAGGGGATTTAGGTACCTGACAACACATGCCAAATTTTATTGGGGTACGACCATTCCTTCTTGGTGAAAAAATGGCTTGAAACATGCTCAAAATCACTTTAAGGATGTTAGCTACTCCTACTACTACTGCTACTACTGCTACTTACATCTAATACGTCGGCCCGCGATTCTGACCAGACGGGTGGGACTACAATGTTCATATTTTACATGGACATTAAGGTTATAGTATTATAGTCTCTTTTGAAAAAAAAAGTTGAAAAAGTTTGTTGGAAGGCTTCCAAATAAAGGTTTTAAAATAAGCCTTATACAATCAACAAGTAACCATAGTTACTTGACACTTGTTGACGGTATAAGCAGAGTACGGCGGGAAAGTGCGATACGTAAACAAATGGCGGACATTTTAAATTTTGCTTCTATGTGTGAAATGAGAAAAGTTGTCATTATACTCTCATAAAACAAATCAGAAACCGTCCCTGACCTAGGCCCAGATGTAGAAAATTATTTATAATACAACAGTGTAGGTCTAAAGTTCCATTAGGCTATAGGACTAGATAAAATTATTACTTACATTACATGTTTGGCAAGCCTAGCCAACCCTAGGCCAGCACAACATAGTTCTGTCACACAATACACACAAACACAATGTCGAAGCAAGGTGTCAAAATAATATGCGCTTGCTCATCTGTTTGTTTACATAATTGCAACAATCAAATCATTTCACGCAACTCGTCTTTCGATTATGAAGGCACTGCCATCTAGAATAAATATAGAACTTTTTCGAGCTCTTTGCTATACGCATATCTTTTTAAAGTGTCAAACGAAAACGACTTCGTTTTCAAATTGCGTTTTCAACAGTCATCTCCCACGAACTCAAGAATTGGGGTCCAGTCCTTATACCGTCGTTATACCATGGTTATACCACCTACCCAGGATGTACATGAATCCGGGTCTAGATATTTTACATCCTATATTGTTATTGCTAATACCATAGAAATTAAATCAACTTTGATAAAATTATTATATTTTAACATATAATTTTGCAATGGAACTTGAAAAAGTAATGAGATCACACACATAACAAAAACTTGTAGAAATACAGCCAAACCTTACACACTCAAAAGAAATGAGATCTAAAAAAAGGGCCAAGCTCATCTACCCTTCCACATTTGCGCATTCTTAATTCATAAACGTACAGTGTCCCATAACAGCATCCTCGAAAAGCTTGGCAAAATAAAATTTGCATGTTATTACGTTTTAATTAATTAGAAAAAAGAACTTGGATGAACTATTTCGTTTAAATTAATAATCGCAAATTCTATTTTGCCAAGCTTTTCGAGGATGCTGTTATGGGACACTGTACGTTTATGAATTAAGAATGCGCAAATGTGGAAGGGTAGATGAGCTTGGCCCTTTTTTTAGATCTCATTTCTTTTGAGTGTGTAAGGTTTGGCTGTATTTCTACAAGTTTTTGTTATGTGTGTTATAGCTACTTTAAATCTTAACATGATAATAGACTTATGATTGATGAATCTCAGCGTCACATAATTGAAGTAAACATACACACAAGAAAATAAACAAGTGCAGACCATAATTGAATCAAAGTTTTCGCTATACACTTTTTGTCTCTAGCTAATAAAGAGTTAGCGTTAAGTTACGATTCCAAAAATAGAAGTTGATTGTGTTTTGTTTCCGACAAACATTGAGTGTAAACCAATGAAAAGCAGGTACAATAATTAAATTTGTTAACAAATGCTGGTTTCTTTGTCTGCAATGACAGTATGATGTAACAACCTCATCAATCGTAACTAATCCGATAGTCAGGAAGTGGGTTTCGAAAACAACTTGTACCCTATGTGACTTTGATTATTATTGTTTAACTCGCGTTTATTAAAACAAGGAGTTTAAAACCCTCTCAGTCACGAATTAAATTGGTCTTAATTAGGTCATTTTCAGCAAACAATTCATTTTTCTAATTTTTTCTGAGAATTTTGATATTTTTCAATATTTTTTAGCACGATTTTTAAGGAATTTGGGCCAAATTTTGGATTTTAAACTAAAGCTACAATTTAAGTTCAAATTTTAATTTCAATCGTATTTCTAATAGAAGATTTTTTCTGAATTGTTGGTATATTTTAGATTTTGCTTATCTCAAAAACCAGCAATACTACAATGATATTACATTTCCGGGAAAAAACAATTTTTTTACATTTTTAGCAATTTTTGCGGATGTGTATTTTCAATCTTCTCTAATAAAGGTACAATTTATCCCATTGAGATTGAAATTTTTTAAATTTCTTTCCAAATTTACAATTTTTTTTTTAAAAATGTGGTCAAACTGAAAAAACCAATGACGTACATAAGCTTTGCGTAGCAAAGCTTATATTATGTCATTGGAAAAAAACCTATCATTACGTGGATTTAAATTAAGAATGTCATGTCCATGGTCGTGGACGCCATGACTAAAAGGGTTATAAAAACTATGAGCATTATTAATTTACATATTCGAGTTAGTGTTTCAGAAGACTGTGGATACTATTTGGTTAAATCAGTATTTGGTTAAAGCCTGGTTAATCCAATTTGGTTAATTTGGTTAAATTATCTATTGTCCTGTTATAAAAGCTCGTCGAGTAGGTGGAAAAACAACACGTATAATTATTATTACAATCCAATATGAGCCGTGTAGCAAATCAATTTATAATGGACCTATTAATTGGGTTGCTCATTAGGCGTCAACCAATGGGTTATAACACGCTGGTGCGCTTTAGAATGCAAATATATTGAAATTATGATGACATTTACTCATTGTACATAATATACTCAAATTAACATGTAAAACATTGTACGTTGCCCCGCGACTAGCAATAGACTAAAGCCGCTCGCTAGCGCAAGAGTCAAAAGTTGCATTATAGTTAGAAAGTTCTGATTTCAATCAATCAATTCTACACAGAAGTTTAAAACTTTAAACTTGTTGGAACAGACGTGTTGTTCGCCTTTGTGTTTTCTTGAACTGTTAGAATTGCAGCCTCGTATTAGAAAATATAGAACACTTCGTGCCGTACTTTCGCTGGTTGGTAGATAGAATGTCAGCCGGAAGTCCTTCCCAGTGCATTATTCAGCTCAGTAGCAATATTTCAAGACAATCAAGTTTACCTGAAATGTGTGCTACAGATGCTTAACTACTTACTCACGGTACGCATCAATATTGTTTGTGGTTTTTATCGTTCATCAGTCGAAGTTTTTTTTCAATTTCTCGTGGGAAACCTTCTCAGGGTGCAATGCACGCCCGTCTTCAGGTGTCTAATTAGGTAACTTGGAGTTAGGGTAAATTGTAACGGGAGTGTCCGAAGGTTTTTTAATCCCTTGCATTCACCTTAACGACTGAGGAAACCCTCGGATAAAACTTACAGTCATGATTGTCGGTGGTGGGATTCGAACCCATGACCTCCTGAATCAGAGTCTCGCACTTTATACAATTAAGCCATCACTGTCGGTAACATAAGGTATCATAAGGCTTACAGGGTTGGCTTGGTCGTCTTTAAATTTAATGTCCACCGCTGAAAATCAGTTATGTGTCTGAGTGGGTTGATTCTAAATACTCTTATTTTTAAATATACAAGCGAATGCTTTCTCAAACTGATTATACATACATGAAACTTCAAATAAGGATTTGTAGTACTTTCATTTATATTTAGTTGTACACATTAATTATTTCAACTTACGTGTTTTCCGTCAATGCCCACCCCGCCGGGCGGCCCAGCGATCCCGGTCTCTCCTTTGGGCCCCTGCTGTCCCTCGGGGCCTGGTGGGCCCGGTATGCCCTCCCCTCCTTTAGTCCCCCTGGGCCCCGGCTCTCCAGGCGCCCCCGCCGGCCCCTCGGGTCCTGGAGAATAGCAGACAATCAATTCCACTGAACATTCAACTGAACATTAAATACATTTTAAAAACAATTTACTGATATGTCATCAGATTCTCCGGCATATTTAATTAATGGACTAAGATGTTTTGAAGAAATATCTCCCCTTGTCATGTGTTTTTCTTGGGCGATTTGAGCAAACATAATAATATGTATTCTTAAACATATAATGTTTATATCAACGTTTAAGTTTTATATTTTTCATGTTTTGGTAGGTTCCTTGTTAGTTTGTCGACATTGTTGGCATTATATTTATATTATCATCGATCTAATTATTTGTGTTATTAATTATCATATATGTTTTTAGTGTGGTATGTTATTTAATTTTTATAATGACTCATCTCACACAATTATTTGTGTTTATGAGCTTGTTCGTTGTGACTATTTATTTAAATTATTTATTTTAAAAGTTATAATAAATAATAGTAAATAATTGAGAAAATAAATAAAATTACGAACTAAATCTCCGTTAATTTATTTAAATATGTATTGTATGTATGTAAATATATATGGTTAATGTATTGTATGGTTAACATGTATTAGTCTCTATACTGAGAGGACAAGTCACTGCTTAAATACTATCATAATACTGAAATCAATATGGTCTCCATCTTGAGTTGTAATAAGGCGATAAAAAAATAGTTTTAAAGAACACGGACAAACTCTCTTACTTTATAATAATTTAAACAAAGTCGACACAAAAGTTTTCCTTTGAAGGAAAAGAAACGTGCAACTTCTTTTTAGATTCTGGTAGTTTATAAATTACGTGACAAACTCAAATTGGATCCGTAGAAGGGCGTAAAACTAAAATTCGTGGATAGTTACAACTCTCATCTCAGATATGGAGTAGAATTCTGGGGTGGTTCCCCAAATGCAAAAACAATTTTCACATTGCAAAAAAAAGCTCTCAGGGTCATTCTGGGTCTAAGACAAAGAAAAGACTCTTTCATAAAACCTCACTGTAAAGAACACTTTATAAAACATAAGATATTAACATTCTACAGCTTATACATAATGCAAACCATCTTGTACATACACAAACAACCCAATGAACATACCCTCAACAGCGACATCCATTCTCACAACACCCGTCAAAATAAACATATTCACACACAATACCTCAAAACTAAAACACTACAATTAAATTCATCATACATAAACTCAAAACTTTACAACAAATTGCCACAAGAAATAAAAAATATAAACAATGTAAACTCATTCAAACACAAGCTGAAATCAATTTTTCTAAAAAAAGCATATTACTCAGTTCAAGAATACCTAGAAGACAAAAACATATAGGCCTTCAAAGATACCTAGGTACTGCAATAAAAAAAAAATTCAATATGTCCAGGTTACAACCAAGTGCACTAGTGACTAGGGGCCTATGGATTTTAAAATATATTTATTTATCTCTAATTCAAAATTCAAGTGTAATATTAATCGTATTTTTTTTTTTTTTGTATTATATTCTTAGTTTATTTATATAGCCTACTATGGTAATCTATTTATTTATTTAACTGTATATTTAAACATTTTTCCAAATACCCTATTGTAATAATCCTCTACAGAGGATTAGATGGGTCAACTACAATGTAACATTTGTATTGGAAATAAAACCTACTACTACTACTACTACTACTACTACTACATATAAAGGCGCAAGCAGGTACTACGAAAGTCCAGCATAGTGGCTTCTAAAATCATAATGGTAACTTGCTCGCAGTTTTCATATATGGAATGAGTTCCAATGTTCTATCATCCTATTAAATTCCAGCAGGTGGTGCAGGGGTCCTAAGTTCCAGAAAAGGAATTCGACCGATGTTTGTTGGTGGTGCATACTCTGCCAGAAACTCCAACCATGAAGAAGATGACACTCGTGTGATCCTTATTTATTTAATTATAGTCGATTGATAAGAACATTGTACATTGATTTAAAATATAAATTAAAAATACATATACAAATTATAAATAGTAATGCAATCTATAGGCATCTACTAGTTATAAGTCTGGTCAAACTGATGGTGATGTTGTCGAGGTAGTGGGAGGAATCTAAATCCAAAGTGATTGATTTTATCAATGCTTCCTTCATTCTTAAAGATGCAAGCTCCCCAAAGAAAAATATACGTTTTTTAGATAACAAATTTATTTCGCTCGAACAGTTGTTACATTTTCCCGGCGAATTCTTCGCTAAATCCCCACGCCAATAAAAGAAAACAACCCGGAACCCGTGCGAGTTTCTCTCTCACACGGCGTCTTCGTCTTCCATTGATTGCGTCCTAATCTGTCTATCCCCCCTTTCCCCCCTACACCGCCCTCACCGCTTCTCGAAGTCTTTGGGGGGTAGCGGGAATCGTATTTTCAGTTTCGAGATGTAGTCTTCGTAAACACTGGCTTGTTCGGATTACAATCGGAATTCCATTACTTATTTTTAATTTTAAGCATTTCGTTGGCAGTGAATGTGGTTTCACATTAAAGAAGATTTGAAGAAATTGTTACAGTTTTGGGCAGCTGCACTGTCACCGATACACACCTTGGTGTAGATACACAATAGCAGTTTTTGTTGTTTATTGTTATTGATTGTTTTTCTTCTCATTTACAGACTTATTAAGGTTCAAAAAAACAGTCATTTTACAAATTGATTTGAAAGAAGTGTTTTAACAGATTTTTTAGATTTTTAAAAATATTTAGATCGACTTATCTCATATACTGCATCGTGGAACGTTCAATCATTTGAATTATTACGTTTGGCCGAATGTTATTGCGGGACTGTGTGGCAGCTTCCAATTATTCGTTCTGAGACATTCCATGAAACGACGCAACATTGGGAAAGTTTGTGTTCTAGGAATAACTAGGGGTTCTTAGACACTTCCATAGCATTTGGACTTTTCAGTCTGTTGTTTGGGTTCAATCAGCCAATCCACAATATTGGACTTTTTCGTTTTCTGCTCCAGTGACCTCTAGTGACCCCTCTCTAAGTGACCGAAAGGCTGATTTTTTTTCCTCTTTTAGTATTTTAGTATATATAACATGGCTGGCAGAAGATAAGCGTCAAGTTTACAACTTGAGTTGTCGTACTTTATAGCTCGGAGAAAGATAAACTGCCTAGTGCAGAGTGAGAATATCCGCGGTTCCACACAGAACACATGGCCTTCTTTGTTGTATTCTACACGTGAATCTGAGAAGTGTTTATAAAATACCACAAACCACTTAGTAGTGTGGAGCGTTTGTTATCCATGCTAATTAACAGCATGTGATTACCACTCACGGGGCTTCAAGTGACCAGTGAGCCAAACCAGGCGAAGTATTGCCGTTGTATTACAAGCGTAATTAGCATCACAAAGCGAATCGATCGTGGGATCATCTGGTCGTTTGCTAATGACAACCGTGTTCGGGATACGAACCAACTAACCGGAACTTAACATTTGCTTGTCACGCCATTATACTGTGAAATGTTGTACAAATATACTGTACTTGGGCATGCCCATGAATCTAAACAAGCCGACCTGTCCCGTCATGAGACAGGTACAATCAATGATATTTAACATCTATAGTAGGCTAGATCCCCAGTCATTGGTCCACTGGCGTGTCATTTAGAAGCCATCTTGAATAGGTCAGTTTGTATGTTAAAGTAGGTTGTAGCGATTTGTAGCCCAAATATTTTTCAAGCGTGCTGTCAAGTTGACAGGTGAGCATATTAGCAATTAACACCAAATGATTACTAAATTCTCTTATGCAATAACTTGCTTGTTGTTTCTGTTTGTGCATTTCCATGCTGCATAAGATAAAACCATATCAAAACAATCCAGAAAAATACTTAATCGCATTGAAAACATAATGTCAAGCATAAATTGAAACGCCAAATCACCATTAGTTTTCAGTTTTCTTGTAAGACAATGCTCTTAGTAAGGTTGTGTTGTAACGATAATAGCTGAAGATCTAGCCTATTATAGATGTTAAATATCATTGGGTACAATACATTACACTACTACCAGTCAAAGATCAACTGATTTTCTATAAACTAGGAAAACGCTAAAGTCCCGCCGCGTTGATGGATGAGCGTTTTTTTGTTAGTTTTTTGTTTGCGTTTGTTTGCACTTTTCCTTTGCAAGTGCTTTTTGAATGCATTGTAGGTGATTGTTGTCAAGTTTCTATTGTTACTTGTTAATTGGTATTATAAACCTAAAAAAACTCATATTAAAACCTTTATTTCTGTAAATTCTGACTAACTTTTTCAATTTTTTCTTTCAAAAGGTACTACATCACCATAACCTTAATGTCCATGTGAAATCTGAACGTTGTAGCCCCACCCGTTTGGTCAGAATCGGCCCAAATGTGACGAAAATATCGCACTAAAAATTGAAAAACTAATATTAAAACCTTTATTTCTATAGATTCTAGCTAATTTTTTCAACTTTTTCTTTCAAAAGGTACTTCATCACCATAATCTTAATGTCCATGTGAAATATGAACGTTGTAGCCCCACCCGTTTGGTCAGAATCGGCCAAAATGTGGCGAAAATATCGCATTAAAAATCGAAAAAAATCGTAAAAGTACGATATTCATGAGAAATATTTCTTCGATTGTACCCAAAAGCAATACACCTCTAAGTTCAGAGAAAACGAAGGTCCCCTCAAAATTTCATCAAGATCGCTTATGCCGTTTGCCCGGAATCCTGCTAACAAACAGACAAAAATACAAACAAACAAAAAAAAAAAAAAAAAAAAAAACATTGGAGCTAAATTTTTTGGGGGTCAGTGAAATTGAAGTTTTCGCTTCGCTCGCTACGCTCGCTACGCTCATCCAATAACGCCGAATTACTGCGTCATTTTGATGTTATATCCTTACACACTAACTTCGTGTTTTGAAACAATATTACAAAAATCGACGCTCAAAGTGTAATTTTTGCACTTGGCTCAGTGTGTCCACTTATACCCCCAAAATTTTCATATAATGGCCGATAATGAGGTTATGTCACGCACAAACAAATCATAAAAAACTATTTTTCTGTTGTATATTACAGGCTTTATTTCATTCAGCCAACTTTCATGGACTTTTAAGTTATTAAAAGCCATAAACTTGACCGCCTTCAAAAACAGTAAAACTTGATTCACTACTTTCCACGTCGTCGCGCTAGCCACGCTGCACTCACCTCTCGCCCCGTCGTCTCCCTCTTCCCCCTTGACCCCTGGCGGCCCCGGCAACCCCTGTGGGCCGTGAGCTCCTGGTGCTCCAGCTACTCCTACGGGGACCATCCTCTCCCTTGGCCCCCTGGCGTCCCATGTCTCCCGGCGGACCCTTCTCGCCGATAGGCCCCAGCGAGCCGGGCTCTCCTCGGGGGCCCTGGGGCCCTAACGAACCGGGTGGGCCCTGGACATAGAACAACACCAACATGTTAATTATATGTAGAAATACGTGAAAATAGCGTTTTGTGAATAGATGCTACAAAGCGCTATTTTTTCACTTAAAAATAAGGTTTTCAAGTCCTATTTTGTTTTATTTTCCAAAGTATCTATAATTTTTGTATACACATCTTTATTCAGTTGATATTAATTCAACCTTGATGACCAAATTTCAAATTAAAAATCTGAAAAAGTTCATACACAAGGTTTTGAAATTATTCAAAAAATAGACACTTCAAAACGCTATAAAATGACACTTGAAATGCTATATATACACGCACCTCTAATTATATGTAATCCAATCCAGAATTACAAATCCTTTCAGTATAAATTTTTGCACAAAATAGATAAATGACTCGTGGTACCGAGCTCTACTCACCGTCTCTCCCCTCGATCCCTTGAATCCCTTCTCTCCTGGGGGTCCCCCGTCCCCCTTGTCTCCGTCCTCGCCCGGAGAGCCCATGGGACCTGGTGGGCCCGGCAGGCCCCGTTGTCCGGCCAGACCATCGCGGCCCGTGGGCCCTGCCACCCCGGTATCACCCTGTAGGGAACAAGAAGAGGCCTATCGTGAGGACTACGATCTGTGGAGTGATTTACAAGATTGATGTATGATTACACAGGCAATAATAAAATAGTTAGGTAATTAATCAATAGAAAGTTCTTTTTGTTACGGAATTAGTCTAAACTTTCTAGTAGCTGATGGATGAAGTTATAATGGGGCCCTAGTTATTTTAAATTGTCAAGCGAGTAAGAGGAATTTACTCATAAGGTATGTGGCAAACTTAACAAAAAAATCCTTGACTCTTGGTGGAGGTGCCGGGTCTTCTCTAACATCTGACTTCTACGAATGTACTAACAAGTTTCTCTTAGATCTTGTTGGAGATGCCGGATATTACTCTGGCTTATTTCTAAGCAATGTGTTAATATAAACACTAGGAAAACGCTTAAGTCCCGCCGCGTTGTTGGATGAGCGTAATTGGTGAATTGAGCTGCCATGTGTTTTGCGGATTTTCTGTTGTTCTGTGAAAAAATCAGAACTTTGTTGAATTTTTTTTAAAAATTAAATCAAATTAAATAAAAAATTAACTTATTTTTTTTAATTAATCGTAATTTTAAAAAAGGAAAAAATCGTAATATTGAAATTTTAATAAGAAATAATTATTCGATTACGCACAAATTTTACACGAATATATTAATTCTTAAAATTAAGGTTCTGTGAAAAAATCATTACAATCGGATAAAGCATGTAGGAGTTATAAGTCAAAGAAATTTTTAAAATCGAAAAAAATCGTAAAATTGCTATTTTCATGAGAAATAATTTTTCGATTGCGCTCAAAAACGTGGCAGTTCTTAGTTCAGAGATTTCGAAGGCCTCCATAAAATTTCATCGCAATCGGAGTATCGGTTTAGCCGGAATCGTGTTAACAGACAGACAAAAATACAGAAAGAAAGAAAGAAAAAAAAAAAAAAAAAAAAAAAAAAAAACATTCCAGATTTTTTTCTCCAGTGTAGTGAAATGGAATCTTCGCTTCGCTCGCTACGCTCGCTACGCTCATCCAACTACTGAACGTCTATTATGCACAGTATTCTGCCAGAAATGAGTGGCAAAATGCATAGCATTCTGTAAGGCACTTTCATAATAGTTCTTTTGAGCAAGTGCATAATTTAACTCTTTTGGGCAATCTTCTTCTAGCTGTCAAATTTCTTATCAGATTCAAGAAAACCGCTATCTTCAAACATTACTGAAATTTTAAGACATAGTTAATTAATTTCACTAAATATCATGTTACTATTGTATGCTATTCACGAAATATAAACGACAACTTACGAAAGTTTCAAAGTAATTAAAACTTAAAATAATAATCGCTTTAGATGAGATCGAGCCAGCAATTCAGTCGCTATTAATTTCATCTGCTTAAGTCGATACAGAGTACAAGAGAACTTTCGAGGAGTTATAGACGTCTTCTAGAATCTTGATATTATCATTCAAGCTTGGGTGAAAGTTCGATGTTTTGGTTCTCATCGTTGGCAAGGTATCTTCAAACGATGCGACAACATTCAACTCTGTGTTGTAGGGTGCCATCGTTTGACGAAACATAGTGTTGTAAAATACTTACGGAAGAGGGCCTGGAATTAATTCTTTGATGAAACAAGGCTCTTTGAAGATGGTATTTTTTAGATTGTAATTGAGAAAACACTATAATTATTAATATAGAAAAAAATACAAAAAAAATAAATATTAATAGTTGGATCTAGCACAATAACGGGTGTAAAAATGAACAACGATAGCTATTATAACCACCACTAGCTACTACCAAGAACCAACAGGTAGCTGCTATGACTATTTAGGATTTTAGGTAATTGTAAGTAAGTGAATATTCGGTATTAAAACTAACAACAATTAGATCTATTATAGTGGCCTGATAAAAACGATTTATTCGATCAATTAAGTTATTAATTCTGGGTAATAGGACTTGAGAATTTTGCGATGTATATTAGTATATAAGGTGATGTCCCACTCACCCTGTCCCCCTTGGCGCCGGGGGCCCCCGCAGGTCCCAGAGGCCCCTTGCGACCTTCAGGGCCCGGGGGCCCCTCCTTGCCTGGCTCGCCTTGCTGTCCTTTGTCTCCGTTAGGGCCCAGGGGTCCAATAGGGCCCATGTCTCCCTTCAATCCTGGCATACCCTGGAGAAACGACAAGGATATTATTACACAGGACCACTTCCGTTTCATCATCACTAATAGATGAACGAATAAGTTGTTATTTGTAAAGTTTCACAAGAGTCTCCATTCCTCAATAAAAGAGTACACAAGATTACATAACCTCTCATTCGCTCAATACACTTTTATTAAAACTTCTGTAATTTTGTGTTCGTTTTCGATAAATTTGCCATATCAGTTTTTTATTAGTTGATCAAACACATCTTCTAACAACTCGAAGACAAGTTATGATTGCCAGTTCCCCCTATATACGTAGGCCTACTTCGCAGCTCCTTAAAAATAATCTCATCGGTCCATTTCTGAGCAACTTCTCGGAAAGGCTTAAGTCGGAGAGTCCAAGAAGCTGCCTCCCAAACTTGGGTCATCATACTCTTGACATCACGACGTGGCTACTCCACTGCACGTGAAACTGTTTACTTCGCGATGGTCAATACTCCCAGCTTTGCTTGAACAGGATTTATGTCTTGAGTGCCCCTTTTATTTACATTTTAAACTCGGAAAAACATGTTATTTTATAAAAGAGTTTTCTTGAAAATACTTTCTCCCTCTTTATAAAGTACTCTCCCCTACCATTGAAGCAAATGCATCACTCTAAGTGACAGAGAATCTAGTTAGCTATCGTGGTGTGTTTGCAAGGTGAAACCACTTTTTCTCCCCTCACAGTTTTTCATTCATACACGAATGAAATTTTAGTACCGTCGCTTTTCAATGGACGTAAAAATAGCGTTATAGATTCAATGCGACGTTCTGACAAACAATTTGATGCAAAAATATATTTAAAAAAATACTTTCTTGTCGAATAAGACGTAATTTTTGTTATGTTGAATGTTTCGTGCTTTGGTGTCAATAGAGTGGTGTAAAATGTGTAGGGCTACACTCAATTTATGTTGTAGTCGTGTAGAATAAAGGCTAAATTATGGTTGCCGTTCGTGGTGGAACGGTTTTCGAAAGGCAGAGTAACAACGTACGAGCCGAATTCAATTTTGACTCGGATCACACATGTTTTTGCATGACCTTTCCCGAAGTTTCCGTCAATCATATATATCAGCCGTTAATGGCGTACTATATTATGTCAGCTTATGTTTAATACAACATTGTCAGTTTTATAATGAACCATTACCGCAAGAAAGAAAGTATTCAGAGGGAAAATTTGATATAGGCACTGTTTTCAATACGCGAGCACGAGTCTTATTTGTACTACTGGTCTGTAAGTTTGTCTGACATTTTTTCGTTTTCGATTAGAGTAGCCAGGTAGTACCAACACTCACCGGTAGTCCCGCCAGTCCCCTCTCTCCCGGGAAGCCGGGTAGCCCCGCTCCCCCCGTGGGTCCTGGCTTCCCCGCCGGTCCCGCTGGCCCCGTCTGTCCCTCCTTGCCCGCGTCTCCCGGTCTCCCTGACTCTCCGGGCAGGCCCGGGTGTCCCGGTGTTCCCGGCTCTCCCACGGGACCCGGGGCCCCCACCGGGCCTGGTGGGCCCACCACGCCTGGTGCTCCTGCTGGGCCATGCGGGCCTGGTTCTCCCTGTACACAGACCCCGTGATCAGACAAGCCACACTAAGACACACTATGAAGACATGCAATTGAGTCACATAATAATAACAACACATATCTTTACCTTATTTAGCTTAAATACACATACATTTCCATGTTACCGGTACACACTTAAATGTATGTGATAGATTTTGTTAATTTGTTACCAGCCAAATTAATACATCTCTAAGCTTTAATACCATTATTGATTGGGTCTTATAGTCACAGACATGTACCATGTACATAATTGATTTTATATAAAATAAATAAATTAATGATGTGTTGATCCATAATTCTTTAATATGGAATAACTGGAACTTTTTGGTTTGGAGTTGTTTATTTTCGTGTAGCTATGTCAGAATGTAATGAGTGTCTATATGCATAATGTTTTATGTAATATAACCCACCTGAGACTGTAAGATATAGCAAATGAGTTTGGTCAAAATGCGAAGTAATATATTTTACAGATACAAAAAGAACACATAAGATGAATGAAGCTATGAATTAAATTGCATTACTCTCATAAAAGTTTTGGCAGTTAAACTAAGACAGGTAGGCCTATTAATATAAGCTTAATGCAATCGGACAACAATAAAATAAATCATTCAGACGCATTTTATTAACTACATCGTATTTCGTTCAGATTACTTGCCTGCTGAATTAAGGTAAATTTGAAGGGGCACTTGCTGCAAGAATAATGTTGTGTGTGTACGCGTGTGTACGTAGGAGGTGCAGTAGGTGTGTGTTTGAGTTGTAAATAACTCTCTATACCGGGTTTTAGTCGTGCAATTGGTGTGGGTGGTTTCATTGCATTTGCTACTACATACAATGTGATACTATTACTTTCCATCACACCTGTTAGTACTATGTTTAAACGAGTTTCCCTACTTTTGTGGTCGTTACTGCGTCGCGCTCTTGTATCACATTAGTTTGATAAATTAAATATTTTATCTCTAGTAAAACTTATGTCCTACCCGGACTCGAAACATGTCCCCCACTGAAAATCAGTTATGTGACTGTGTTACATACTCTTAATACGAATTTATTTATTGAATTTATTTATTTACGGAACCCCTTACATTGTAGCTGGAATAAACCCACACGACACCAACACACTCCTCCCACATTTCATCTTGTTAGGTGAATAACATTGTCCGACATGCTTAAAATAAAATAACGAGACACATTACCACGTGAAACCTGTTAAACACTGAGATGAAAACGTGCGGTTACAACGCACGAGCTCGTTATGTTGGTACTTCGTTAAATGCAGCAAGGAAACTCCATCTGGGATTTTGTTTCGTCTACAGCAGAAACTTGGTTGAGTGAAAGAGGGAAAATAGAATAGGCCCCAAAATTTGAGTGCAAAAAGACAACATTTTGGGAGTGATTTTTTTATTTTTTTTAGTGCGCTATAACATCTATTATATAAACACACTGCCACTAGCAATCTACACTATTTTAATAACACTTATAAATATGATGTACTTGAATATTAAGGTAAATTGATTGATGAATAACTTAAGTAAAATAAGTAGTTGTTTCACTCAATTACATTAAAACTTTTATCTTCAAATATGGTTAGTAGGGGAAGAAGTTAACTATTTGACGGATATATGATTGCAAGCAATCTATTGGCGATTCTTGAGGGTCGCAAGACTCACAGCACCCAGATGACGAAAGTGTGATAGAAGGGTGGAAATCACTTACTGGTGGTCCTCTCTCTCCATGCGGTCCTTGTACCCCATCCTTGCCAGCTGGGCCCGGTCCCCCCTGTGGGCCCGCGAACCCTCGTAGTCCATCAGGCCCCTGGGGTCCGATTTCTCCCTGGGCCCCGGGTGGGCCCGGCTGTCCCGTGTCCCCCTTCGGCCCCGGGGTACCTTCCAGACCCCGACGACCCCGAGACCCCCGGAAACCCTTTAAAATCCAAGACAATTACGTCGCTGGATGGTCTGGTTTCGATAAAAGTAAGACTCTGGCATGCTCAATTCATCATATTTAAAAAAAAATCATAGGAAGACTCTTACCAGAGCACTTTTCCTTATTGTTTCTATGACATAAGCAATAAATATAAATTCTTGTTTAAAATTGTCAAACACCTCAATAGTCTGCATATTCTGACCGATTAACTTGTTGTAAATCTGCTATATGAGTACATTTTATCATTTCATTTTTTAGTTAATCATTTAAATTAATTCCTTCTAAATCGCAAAATTTCACAAACATTTGTTTGACTATCGTAATTGGATGAGCGTAGCGAGCGTAGCGAGCGAAGCGAAAACTTCAATTTCACTGACCCCCAAAAATTTAGCTCCAATGTTTTTTTGTTTTTTTTTTTTTGTTTTTGTTTGTTTGTATTTTTGTCCGTTTGTTAGCAGGATTCCGGGCAAACGGCATAAGCGATCTTGATGAAATTTTGAGGGGCACCTTCGTTTTCTCTGAACTTAGAGGTGTATTGCTTTTGGGTACAATCGAAGAAATATTTCTCATGAATATCGTACTTTTACGATTTTTTTTCGATTTTTAGTGCGATATTTTCGTCACATTTGGGCCGATTCTGACCAAACGGGTGGGGCTACAACGTTCATATTTCACATGGACATTAGGATTATGGTGATGTAGTACCTTTTGAAAGAAAAAGTTGAAAAAGTTAACTAGAATCTATAGAAATAATGGTTTTAATATTAGTTTTTCAATTTTTAGTGCGATATTTTCGTCACATTTGGGCCGATTCTGACCAAACGGGTGGGGCTACAACGTTCAGATTTCACATGGACATTAAGGTTATGGTGATGTGGTACCTTTTGAAAGAAAAAGTAGAAAGAGTTAGTCAGAATCCACATAAATAAAGGTTTTAATATGAGTTTTTTTAGGTTTATACTACCAATAAACAAGTAACAATTGAAACTTGACAACAATCACCTACAATGCATTCAAAAAGCACTTGCAAAGGAAAAGTGTAAACAAACGCAAAAAACGCAAACAAAAAACTTACAAAAAAAAACGCTCATCCATCAACGCGGCGGGACTTTAGCGTTTTCCTAGTCAATATTAACACGCTTGGAATACATTATTGTATTGAGTGAGACACAATTTATATAATATTGTATGACAAAATCAATGTATTGTTCAATAGCAAATGGTTGAATAGAGGAGAGAGTATTTTTAAGGTGTATAATTTTTATATTTAAAAAATATACATATTGGATCATTGAATAGATTTAAAATATATTTTCATAAAAAAACAAATGCATCGATTATTATTTGATTTGTATTATTTGATAATTAGGTAACTCAGACATACATGTTAGTGTAAAATCAACCTTCATCAAGATTTTAAAAAATATATTTTTATGGGCTGGGACGTATGAGGCTTAGAATTTAATATAAGATAGACACAGAGCTATTTCTGATTACAAATATGTTATTAACAGATTCCTTTGTAAAACATAAAATAGTGAAAGTGTGCTCTACTCACCCTCGGTCCCGACTCCCCTCTCTCACCCTGCGGCCCCGTGTTACCCTACAACAACAACAACAACATCATCATCATGAGAGGGAAACTGCTCGATACACAGGCGATTGCACTAATTATATCTAGGGCACGTTCTGAAACATCTTACAAAGAGATTGATTAGAGAAAAGTCAAACAACTAGTAAGAAACACAAAGTTTCATTACCTAAATTGACAGATTTTTTCCAGGCGTCGAGGGCTACATTATAATGAAAGTAATCAACACTTATTTTTAATGATGTGAAATTCGGAAAGGCCTTGACAAAAAAACAAGTAGATCCAACACACTAAAGAATGTAGACGAAAAACTTATTTTCGTTTTTTTCTTTATATTTATGCGATTGTGTTTACAGCAATTAATTAGACCCCAGTTTTACTTTGTATGTTAAATACAAGTTTAAGAAGTTAATGAACTATGTCAAGATGTCATGTTAAATACAAAATTAACCCAGGATATTTGTATTTGGAACTACAAGCTACATTGTGCGATTTTAAAGGGAAGGCGGTAATACCAATCAATTCGGAAGCTTGTATTTTAGTTTCAATCAGAATAAGTGAATTTGACTTTTACAATGAAAGCTAGCTAGCTTTTTGACATTTATCAGTAGGACTTCTATCTGCCTAGAGAGTGGTGCAATTAACAAATACATTTCTCGATTTGGTTAGTCGGGAAACCCTCCCGTAGGTGTAATTGTTATTATTTACTACAATTCAGAAATTAAAAAAGTCCACCCCAATAAATAAATAATAAATAAATAAATAAATAAATAAATAAATAAATAATAACAAATACATAATCGTTATTAAATAGTTTAAATAATCTCACTATTTTTGGGTGAAAACTAGATTTTTTACTGCAATATTTCGGGAAGTTTCCCCTTACTTCAACTGGAATAACATTAAATAAACATTATGTTAAACTTGATAATTTTTTAATTTTTTACGTATTTAGGAATGTAGTCATAGCAATGAAGAATCTTGTTAATTAGTATAGTTTAAGGTAAATACTCGTAATTTTAATAATACCAACGCCAGTAGTATAGTCAGAGTCGTAGCATAGGTTGAAGTACAACACCTTACCCTATCACCCTTATCCCCAGGTGATCCATGCTTCCCCTCCGTTCCCTTGTCCCCCTTCTCTCCCGGGGGTCCTGGATATCCCGGAAATCCTGGAACTCCCAGTTTCCCCTTCTCCCCCGCCGTTCCCGGTTGTCCCGTCTCCCCGCGTGGTCCGTCCAGTCCCTAGGAAAGAAAACCAACACAAGGGTGATAGAAATATACATTTAAAATTAAAATTTAATTAGTTAAAATTAAAATAACCATATTTATATGACTTTACCTTTGAGTTTAAATTAAATTATACTCAAAATAACATGTCTAGTCCTGGCATGTAAATAATGTGATATGAAACCTTTTATCTCATTAATTAATTTTATATTCATTTACAAAGGAGCACAAAAAATAAAAGTACACATGGAAGTCTACATTCGAAAAACAAAATTCAACCTTACCACCCACCATATACGCACGCATCTTGTTTACCAATAGGGCTGCTAGTTATTGTATGTTATTGTTACTTATCTACCAATGCAATCGTTTGACTCGAAGAACCTAGAGAATAATGAGATAGAATTAGAGTTAAAACGTTATATGTCCAACCTTTACTGTCCTGTGTAGGTTCTACAGATGAAATAAATCAGATGATAAGTGCACCTACCAAAAATTAAACCTATAAATTTAAATTTAAATAAAATATGCGAAATAATTATAAACATTGATTTAAATGATTCAATCGAAATGTATAATAATTAATAAAAAAATAATTAATGTATTATACGTAAATAAACTAAAACTATGCACATTTATAGAAAATAATCTTTTCCATGAAATCTACAAAAAACATATTTGTTTGTCTCATATTTGAATGGGTAGATTCCATTACCACTTCTTTTAATTTCTATCAATTTGCTTCGTTTCTTTACGTCCTAAACAACCTGTGGTTTGTTCTTTGTTTCGATTTATTTGTTTAATTGTTGAGTGTTGAGTGTAATAATGATTTAGAAAACCTTTTAATGGTCAGCATTTCTGGTAGCGAGGATCGAAACGCCGACCTCGCAAATAAGAGTCTCTAGTTTTATACAATGGACCCACACCCAATCAATAAGACCCAATCCCCCAGTTTTCCTGCAATCACTAAGAAATCCTATAAGACCCAGTCAATGATAATAAATGCACATAAGATACTTTACGAAATAAACAAGAGCATACAATCAGTAAACAATCATATTGCGTATTTGTGCGAAGTCATCCACCCACACTGTTGTCGACTGTCGTTAATGGAAAAACATATACGACGCATTTTCTTGACTTTCTCCATTGTATTCCTAACACATTTATGTATAAAAAATTGAATACGTTGAAGACTTTCAAAATCAGTATCGATCTTTCATACCATCGTTCCTGAAAAACACCTCCAAAGTCGCCTTCGTCTGTTCTGTTATGATAAAAACAATCCATCTCGCTGGAGAGAGAAGAGGAAATCACAGGAATTGAGTCTGATCGTGTCGGCTCGCTGGACCCGAGATCTCGCTTAGTGACGTGTGCGAGTAGCACTACACATCACAACAGCATGTACGAGAAGTGTTGACACTTGAATAGTGATTAGTGATTGCTAGTGATGTCTCAGGAGACTTGTGGGGATGTTGTTATGTTCGTCTATTGTAAATACAATTGTGTTGAGTGTTATTATATGTCAGCTTGTGTGATAAACATGATAAGAACAACTGAACTCAGTCGGTTGATTGGATTGATTGGATATTGCTTAACGTCTCATATTAATGCACTTTGGCTATTCGAGACGATGAGTAGTGATAGAAGAGGATGAAGTATGAACAGAAGGGAGGAGGGGAAACCCGGTACCGTCACATAGCTTACTCCTTTCGAAAAGTACCAAGGGGACCAACGGCTTTAACGTCCCATCCGAAAGGACGGTGTAACTTTGATAGTCATAAAGGTTCCTCCAATAATACGGACTGCCGAGCAGACGTTGAGGAGAACGAAGCCGTTACACTAGCTCTCGAACCCTCCATCTGCTCTAGCCAGCGATATAAGTGAGTTTCAGAGCAAAGCGGTCACCCACTCAACCCCTGACCACGCCCGAGTTTGCTTAACTTCGGTACTGGCAAGTGTGTACTGTAGGCCTAGGGTCTTCGCCTATCTGAAGTCTAAGCGACAGTGTTGGCTCTACTCTGATTCTGTAGATCCCGGGTTCGAATCCCGTCGAGACCGGCAATCATAATGAGTCCTTTTAAGCAGCCCTCGGATATTCCCTTTCCAACTACCTTATTCTCTAATAAACAAGTTAGTCTCCTAGTAGAGGGTCACACCGGGTAAGTCTGATGTGTACCCTAAAGCGTACATCCCACATTTTGTTAAAATCAGTGCGAGGGCATATTGGGGTACAGAAGCTCTCGTAACTCTTATAACAATGAAAACTTACAGTTAACCTTTGAAAACAATTACATTTACAAAAAAAAAAAGCACAACTCATGAACCCGGAAACGTAGCCTATATTATAAAACCTCTCAACTGAATATAACCTGGGTTACTTATTTTTAATCACGATATTTCGGACTCCGTTCTATCTCGACATCGCCATTTATTTTTAATCACGATATTTCGGAGACTCCCGTCTTCTATCTCAAGCATCGCCCATGCCCGTCATATCGCGATTTAAAGTAAGTAACCCAGGTTATAGTTCAGTTGAGTGGTTTTATAATTTCATTTATGACTATGAGTAATGATAGCGAGTATAGAACCATAAAACATCCTAATCCGAGTAATGCGCGTTCCTCGTAAGCTACATCAGCTGTCGGGCAGTTTGGGATTGATGTTTGTATCTGTTTCTATACGAACTCGTCTTTTTGTATTAAAAAAGTCGTACATAGTAGATGTAAGAGTAAACAGGTAATAACTAACCTTTGGCCCTTCGGGCCCTTCCAGCCCCGCCTGCCCTGCCGGCCCAGTAGACCCTCGGTCCCCCTTGGACCCCATGTCCCCCTTCTCGCCGTCGTTGCCTCGGTCTCCCTTGTCCCCCTTGTCTCCCGCGGCTCCTCTCTTCCCCTCGTCCCCCTTGACTCCGCGCGACCCCGGGAAGCCCACGGGACCCTGGGGTCCGGCGGGGCCGTTGTCCCCCTTCCCTCCCGGAGCCCCCGAGTTGCCGGGATGTCCGGGAGAGCCGTCTGCGCCCGGGAGACCAGGCATGCCTGGCTTGCCGTGGGGGCCCTGAAGATAGAAACAAAACATGGGCCTAAGTACAACAATAGTGTAAAGTCAAGTTAGGAGCACTAAAATACTATTAAGAAAATTTAGGGATGGATTTATTTCACAAGAAAAAAATAAATGGTAACAGAATACAGACTTTTTCAACAAAACATAACCAACATTGTTTATATAAATAGCACAATCTCGTTTTTAATTAACTGGTTCATTAAAAAAAAATGTCAAGTAGAAGTAAAATAATTACCTTGTGTTGAAAATGAATAAAAATACTATAAAAATGCAATAATAATTAAGATAGGAAAATAAATAAAACTACTCATGAAACAACTTTGCATGATCATCATGCATAATGTATTGCATGAACGAAGTGAGTGGGTAAACACTAGGATAGCAACTTCTATTTAATGAAAGAGCATTGTTTCATAGTGTCAAATTTCATTTTTAATCAATCGTCAAGAGACCGCGGTTCACAACGTCGTTTAAATCAATGTCGTGAATCATGATTAACTCTTTACGTCGCCTCTACTGAACTCGGTTGAGAGTATCGAACGCAACAGTTAGTGTACTTCTGATGGACTGGACTAGACCTTAGCCAATCACAGACTTCCCACACTATTGCGAGATTAAGAGACGGATCACAGATCTCTGGCGCTGATGAGAGAGGGACCACAGAACTAATCGAAAAGTCAAAGAAGATTATTACTGATACGAATTAAAAATATAGAATGAGATATAATCCCAGGATCCATCCAGTCAGTCCTCCAGAGAGAGTCTCTCACTACCCACTCCGATGAACCTTGAGGGTCAACGTCTCCTGACTTTCATTAGAACTTCTATAACCCTGTCTTGTTTGTGTGGCATCCTTGGTTTTAAGATTGCTTTTGTTCAAAACCTCGACGTAAAGTATAATGCTTACGCGAAACCACACTTAAAAACAAAATCAACGGAAAATAGAAAAATTCGAAAGGTAATCTAGATTGTTAACAAGTAAAATATTTTGATTGAGTCTTAAATCACGTTTACTACACATACAACTAACATCGGCATCTAACATGCTATTTGAACCAAAATTAATATTATTATTTAAACGTCAAGGCCAGAATAACGATATCAATGCTTTCTAGTATGTGACATTACTTGGGTCTCGTACTGTCTTTATCATCAGCCGAATCAAATTAATCGGGATCAAAGTTGTTTTTTGATTGCTTAGCTCATTAGCAAACATTTTGTGTGTAATTATAATAACTTTTAACTTATTTTTTAAACAGTCATTTTTCAAAATCAAAGTTTAGAATTATTTAGTTTGCTAAGCTGTAGTCAAATATAGTCTTCTACTTACCGCCAGTCCCGGAGGCCCGAGCTGTCCCTGGGGCCCGGGGGGCCCTATGGGTCCCAGCTGTCCCGCTTGACCCGGCGCTCCAGGCTGTCCCGGCGGACCCGAGTTCCCCTTGGGACCGACGGGACCCTCTCCCCCTGGAATACCCGGTGATCCTGGAAGTCCAGGGAAGCCTCGTGGTCCCGGGAAGCCGCGGGGTCCCTGGAAACAAGCACGGAGTGTCATCGTACACAACTAATATCTAACAATTGTACTCATTATTTATGAAAATTACGCGTTAGTGTTTACACTTTACTTTTGGTAGTAACTATTTTATTAACGAGTTGCTTTTATTTTTTAAATGTCAGATAACTTGACAAGCATAAACAATATACGTGCAGACTAGCAGCTTCACATTCCCCTCCCCAATTCCAAGAATCAAATTTCTTATTTTTTTACCATAACTAACGTTACGACTTCCTTTTGGTTGTAAAACAAACAAAAAATCGAAAAGTAAGGTTTAAATAACTTTATTTAACTTATATAATTGTTACAGAACACTGAACTATAACTTTTGATCTGTTACTTTCTTTAGGTAAATAACCCAACACTGCTCAAATGACCGACAGTAGAACCACTTGTTGGATATCTTACTAGTTCTCCTGGCAGACCCGGTAGTCCTGGGGGACCCTCTTCCCCTTGCATCCCGTCGTGTCCAGACTGTCCCTGCTCTCCCTTGGTGCCCGTCATTCCCCGGTCTCCCTTCTCCCCGGGCAAGCCTGACAGGGAGGAAAGCAACAAGTTACAGCATGAAGCGAGATGATAAGGGGCAATATGAGAACAGGCCAAATGTAGAGAGAAAACTGTTATTTTTAACAAAACAAAACTCTGTTGTACAAATACAACTGCCACAAGGACACAGAATAAAAATAACATTCATTGATTAATAACAATTAAAAAGAGGTTTAAAATTTATTTTAAAACAAGAAATGAGTAATAATATAATACAACTAAAAAATTAAATGTTTAGACCATAGTATATAGGACACTGAACAGATTGATTTATACATGGGTTTCAATATCTACATGGGTGAAATATTACCAGCATTTAGTCAACACGAGTTTTTTTAATGATTATTTACTTTATGGTATGCCAATGGTGCATTAATTGAATATCTTTGAAACGCTACAATGCGTTAGTTTTTACTTAGAACAAGTTTAATCCATTCATAATTTTCATGTTCATATAATTTAACCCAGTATTCTTACATTTGTTTTAACATTTCAATTAATTGATTAAAATTTAACATTTTGTGACCTAATTTTAAAAATAAAATGTAAGGGATCTCATATAAAAGGTTTGGAAGTTGGGTAAAAAAAAAACAACGATTTTACCAAATGTGATAAGTAAAAGAGAAAGTGCTACAAAAAGAAATTAAAAATTCTACATACACGTAGGCTCTACCTCTAATTATCATATATATAATTCAATAAACATTTCAAATGCTATGCCAGTCATCGTGTTGTGTTATATTATCGTTATTTAAATTTAAAAAAAATATATATAAGCATGTTGAAGTCAAAGGATCACGACGAATAAATTTGATATACTTTCGGTTCGGTATAGATTGATCGTATAAGTTCTACCTCAGGGAAGAATCACATCTTCCCACACAGTATTACATACAGCCCACACCCCCTCTGGTTTTGACCTTACCTGACACCCCGTGCGTCCCCTGCTCCCCCTTGGATCCAGGTGGTCCTGTGATTCCCCTCTCTCCGTCTCGTCCCGGCCTCCCCCTCCTCCCCTCTCTTCCCGGCAGTCCCATCATCCCGCGCAGTCCTCGGGGACCCTGCAGCCGACAAGACAAACCTCAATCTCCTTCCACGTGGGTGATTCACACCAAGTTGCTTGCTGCAGCCAGACGCTCTCGATATCATCAAGTTTTTAAATTAAATTACATCAAACAAGATTAAAAAATAAATGAATTACTCGTGATAAGTTTTTAGAAGCTAACGTTTTTTAAAAGTAAAAAATAAATTATTCGTTAGACATAAAAACACGTCTAGAATTAATGTCTCTCACAGAAATCGATTACTAAAATTATATAAAACTATTTTTATTATTACTTAAATTAATAAAGAAGATGGATGAGCTTTGCAGTCTTAACAAACCAAGACATTGCAAATATGTCGTAATGAGTGAAATCATTCATTTTTTGGACTAGAGATTATTCTATCAGTTTCTGTTACATGACATGTATAAAAATGTAAATAATATTACAGTGCATAAATGTATCACAATCAATGCAAGTATTGGGAAAGTTACAATGAACGTGTTTAAAGTTTTGAACGTGAAATGGAAACAATATTCCTACCATCTCTCCCATGTCTCCAGGCTCTCCCTTGATTCCCTCGGGGCCTGGTGGGCCCTCGGGCCCCGCGACTCCGGTCAGGCCCATGGGCCCCTCGCCGCCTCTCATCGCTGTCTGGAAGATAAAATGGCAATGTTACAGATGGGGGCTACTACCTATCTTTCAAACAATGTAATCCTTAGGCAGCTAATAAAATGAAATGAAATGCACATATGAAACGTATATTTTAATAATATTAAGTTGTATTTGATTTGTATTTTAGCATTAAATAGCATTTTTGTAAGGATATTTTAGACCAAGGTACGAAAGGCAGACTTTTTTCATTTTCGTTTTTTTAAAGGTTGAATTATGAATTGAAAGCAATGATACTGATGATAGATGTTTCTTCTGTTTAGCTATTGTTGCTAATGTATGTTGAGTACTCGCTACGTTTTAGGTTTGAGCCCTGGTGAATATACATATTAAAGTTAATTTTCATTATTCATGTCATTTTTAAGCGTTTATATGAAAAAGTTACACCTTTGATTATTTGTGACTTAAGAAAAATAAGAACTTGTAATATCGTTCTGGTTGGGGTATTTTTATTTTTTATTTCCTAGTTTAAATCGCCTTGACATCTTTGTTGATAAAATATGACCCAAAAAAATGATCACCTATTATATTTTCAATTCAATACTTTCAGTGGTTGAAGATGAAGATGGAGAGCAAATACAATCAAGTCCCCGAGTTTTACAGACCTCGAACCCACGTCCCTTGCTGTCACACATAGGACCTATGCACCAACCGTATGTTACTATAAAAACTGCACACATGCAAGTAATAAAGCTGCAAGAGTTGCTTACCATGTGCTGCGACAAGAGTTGCCTAAACTGTTCGGCATGGTGGTCTGGTCCCTTGTCGTTCCCATTCTGGTTCAGCTGAGGGAATAACAGACACGACACTTTCAACGTCAGCTCGACACAACCATGATCGCTTACATTGTCACATCGGGTTTTATCTTATGAACTCTGCTCTGCTCTGCCTATACTACATTCATATTATTGCTGTTGTTTTTTGTTGTTTATTTGTCATTTTTTTACCTGAAGTAGAATGTGGTGTAAAAAGCTTTCAAGCTAGATAAGTAATTGTAAAATATTTATAATGGAATCAAAACATATAATCGTTAAGAGTCAAAATTAGTTATTTGTTAAGAAACAACCTAAACATTAAAAAAAAATTCGTTCTTATGTTGAAAAAAAAATGTAGAATTGAAATTAAAAATATTACAAAAATGTGTAATAATATAAAGTTATTTTTTTTGAAATTTTGAAAGAATATCTGGACTTGATTTATGATTGTGCGTTAGTGAGAAAGATTGTTTTGAAAGAGATTAACCACTTACTAGGCGAATGGCAAGACTTGAAAATAATGAATGAACAATAATTCCTTATAAATTTAAAAATTACTGTAAATCTCGGCTTTACGGTTACTCTAATCCGTTACACAATCGAAGTGTACCTATGTATTTTGTATTTCATACCGGTATCATGAAGACGTGTCCCGGCGGTCCCTGGTTCCCACTGGAGCCTATGATGCCGTCCCGGCCCATCTGCCCCTTGAGGCCCATGGGTCCCGGGGGCCCCGGATGTCCCGTGTAGCCCCGTGGTCCTGGGGGCCCCCGGTTGATGTAGGTGGGATACTGGTGCCCCGGGCTGGAGTCTACTTCAAAGTCCTGGTTCTCGGCGCTGGTGGGAGGCTGCTAGGGGGAGAGACAACACGATTAGCTATAAGATATCTTATTTATGAATTATTATTTTCTTTAGTACACATAAGGCATATTAGTACAGAATGAGACGGGAGCATGCCTTTGTGGGCCCAACCACCGCAGTGATCTTGTCCCATTCTTAACATTAAAATACATTTAAAATTATTCTTTAATACATGCATGAGATGAGTAATAAATGTACACTAGTTTAATGATGAGTCAGTTGATTATTCATCGTTATAAGTAAATGGAGCCCTAATAAATGTAACCGGTAACTAATATTCATTATTTGTTGAATTGGTCTTCAAACTCTACAGTTACAGGCTGCCATTATTTTGTTATTTGAAGTCATTTTAAATGAAACTTTTAAACGCCTCATGAGAGATTTTGATCATCATTAATAATTGATGATAAGTGTAAATTTCTTTAAAATTAATTATCAAATTTATTTGTAAGGTCCACTTAAACTTTGGAATTGCATTGAATTAAATAGTCAAAATGCATAAATACGGGACAAAAAGCTAAAACCATTTTCATTGAATTTATTTTTGTCGAATAATTGGATAAGATACTGGGAAACGTTGATTTTAAATATTATATTTGAGTGCCAACATATTTAAATATTCTGATGATCCCAAGTATTGATCAATTAATGTCAAAAGTTTAAGATTTTTAATTCTATATAGCGGGGATTGAACCCGGGACCTCCTGCATTGGAAGCAGGGTCTCTTAATGGACCAACGAGTTCCACGCATCCACAGCAATACACCCGCACATTATGTAGTCACATTTTGATGCACCAAGTGTAGGATTCAATTGAAACATCGCTTCTTGGAAAAATGCCCATCAACTGTTCGTAATAAATCAATTCGGATCCACTCAGTAATCCGTTTGACGCCAACACGTCTGCTTTTTCCGCGTATACATTTCAAAGTGATTTGTACGTCCCAACACGATTCTGCGGCGGTGTTTAGGTTACACGCGTGACGCTGTTTGAACTGCAATAATCACACTTGGAACTTTCACATTACAGTGATTGTAATTTTAATTTTGCTCTTTCAATCCAATTCAAAACATAGCCTTTTTAACTGATAGTCTACCAATTTTGTAGTATTTTGATGGGAGGACACTGCTTTAAACATACACAATTTAAAATTTCCACATTCCAATAGGACCAAAAGTGATTTTTTTAGAGAAGATTGAGAATACACATTTGCAAAAAAGGCTGAAAATGGAGAAAAAATTGTTTGTCCCGGAAATGTAATAAATCTCTAGTACTATTGCCATTATTTGAGATACAAAAATTCTAAATATGCAAAAAAAAACAAGAAAAATCTAGTTTAAGGAATGCATTTCAAATTTGAATTTTGACTAAAAATGAAACTTTTATTCAAATTCCAAAATTTCCCAAAATTCATTAAAATTAATGAAAAAAAATGAAAAAATACTAAAATTCTTGGAAAAAAATACCTAATTTGCACGGATTTAATTCGGGCCTGAAAGTGTTTTAATTGTGTCTGTTGAAAAGTATATTCACTCACGTAGGTCGAGTTCAAGAGGGGCAGCGAAGTCGTCACCGTTATCTGTTCGTCCTCTCCAATGAGAAACTCCTTGTCCGTGACCTCGTCGTCGTCCTCGTCGAACCCGTCCTCTTCCCCCTCGTCCTCGTCCTCCTCGCCCACGTCGTTGACCGTCCCCGCGCCGTTGAGTCTCCCCACCACGCGGGAGGTTCCGGTGAAGGCCACTCCGCCACTGGAGTGTCCGCCGCCGCCACTGGCGTCGCAACGCGGGGCGTAACTCTCGCATATCTCGTAGGCGGCGTCCGGTTTGTGGGCGAACATCAGCATTTGCACGTCGCCCTAGGAGAAACGGAGTAGGCAGCAGTTTGTAGTTGGGGTAGTTGTCTTACCAAACATTGGATACTAGTTTTAGAATACACTTGAAAATCCTATTCTAAACAAAAACCACCCCTTTCACACAGGACGTAGGGCTTTCAATCATATCAATATAAGAACCCACGTGTTCGAAGCTTCTTATAGCGAGTTTGCGACAAATCCCTTCGAGAACCCCAAAAGTAATAGTTTGTTTTATTCCTTTTCAAGAAGCTCAATGTAACTATTTTGTCGTTGCCGATAGTGATTACAGCAGAATAATTAACTATGGAAATCAATCCATAAATAAAAAAAAACATTTAACGGGTTTTTATTTTTTTCTAGGTTGGTTTCCATATAATCGCTTACATATTTTACGGGAGTGTTTCTCGAGTAATTAAATTGAGAAATATAATATTTACTCAACCATAACCATTACAATTACCAGATCAGATTATCTTTAATTTTGTGTCATCACTTTATTGTGTTTCAGTTGTAGTTGACCAACACCTCAAATGAAAGAGATCGTTACAAAAATAAGAAAAACGTGCTGGTTGGTTCATTTCAAGATAACTCAAAGAGAATTTAATGTGTTCATTTTTATTCATCAAATATTTCCCATCAATATTCACTCTCACGACTTTTATTCCAATTTTCTATAAACCCATTCCAATATCACTAAAAATAATATCCACGAAATGGCTAACATAGCTTGACCGTAAATCCTCTGAGGTGAAAAGAAAATATATCAGGTCTTCGGTAGATAGCTCACCGTGAAAAACCCCTCGTCGAGAAGCTGTTGTCCGATAAGTATAATGCCCGCCGTGTTGATAGCGGAGCCGGCCTCCCGGGGCAGAGCTTTCGTGATCTGCTTCTCACAGTCCAGGATGAGAGTTGCCGCGTCTCCCTTTATACTGAACGCCACTCGGTGCCACCTAGAAAAGAAATCATTTTCATTTTTTTTTACAATTTTTTAAAGTTGAATTTATGTGACTTACGATGTTATTAGGGATTAAGAGGAAAGACTACCGCCAACATTAAAACCACGCGAAATTACCCTATTTTTTTGTAATATCTCAAAAAGCCACTTAAAATCAAAAAAGTGGATAGTAGACCCTATGTAGTTTCATCCGGCAAAAAAACATTTTTCAGATTGATCAGTATTGATTTTAATTACGTATTAAAATAAACTAGGAAACGCTCAGTTGGACGCGTTGATAAGCGAGCACGTGCTATAGCTAGACCCAACATTGCACATTTTTTTAAATTTTAAAATTTGCGACGTTCGCTGTCCACAGGGCCATGTTTCCAATATTATTTATTATTGCCAAGGTATTTGGGTAAACCCGTGTGTAAGTAAACCTTTACTTTGTGGACAATGACGTACATATAGCTTATATTATGTCATTGTTTGTGGATGAAATCCACCGCCATCTAGAGGACCTTGACTCCTTGGGAAAACTATTTAAACTCTTTGTTGACAAATAATAGACTGCTTCCTCGAAAGTATTTTGATTACTTCTAGGTGGCAGTGCATTAGAAACTTCGCGCGTCTTTTCGTTGCCATTGCAACGTTACTTTTGTTATAATGTAATTTCCATCTACACTACTTATCGGATCAAAATAAAATTAACATATTCGTGACCGGACGGACATTCTAAATGATTTGGCTATCTCAGATTTTGTCGCCGTTTAGTTTGAAAAAAACTTTCGATTAACTTTAATGTAACTTTTTAACTTTTTGAACGATTTTGCCACAAAACTAATGGCATTCAATCGAGAACAAAGCTTGCGGATGGTAAAAAACAAACAAACAAACAAACAAACAAAAAAAAAAAAAAAAGTGACTATTTTTTCCGGCAGAGCCAAATGGAAACGCTCGCTTCGCTCGCTTAATAAATTTATTCTGTAATTAAAAACGCTACTGATTGTAAAATTAAAAAAAAAATCTTGAAGGGTATAATTCTAACAAAACGACATAGGGCCTGTTATCCACTTTTTCGATTTTGCGTGGCTTTTCTAGAGATATTACAAAAATAGCGTAACTTCGCGTTGTTTTAACATTGGCGGTATATAGACCTCTTTAAGTTAGTTGTGAAGGATGTCCAATGGCTGCTTAAGAGGACTCAATCCTTGCATTCGCATTAACGGCTGAGAAAAACCTCGGAATAAACCTTTCTCCTTTAGTCAGGATTGCCGATCTCGATAGGATTCGAGCCCGAGACCTCCCGAATCGGCTAAACTCGAAAAAAACAGGCTTTGACGCAGAACGCAGAGGTAAAGTCAGGATCACTTGGGATCTCTTTTCATTTTCCTATCGGGTTATGGTTTGCACCAAAATGTTGACTAAGAATGTGTTATAGTTGGTATCAAGGCACATTTTCCAAAAAAATTAACTGAAATTAAATTAACTTAACGTAAATATGACACCAAACAGTTAATTTGTAGAAATTTCCCAATTTTGTATAAGAGACAATTATTTGAAATTTCAAAATCGGTTTTGATAGAGACACGCGCTCATCCTTTGTGAACAGCCTCCCAAAATTTTTTGGATGAAAATTAAAGGTAAAAAAGCGGTACGTTCTGTATGTAAAATAAGCTGGATTTGACGATCTAGTTTTTTTTTTAAATGGACATTTAACATTGTAAAAAAAGTTGGCCCGAGCTTGGCAAACAGTCTTAACGAGGATACAAAAGTGCCGGCGCCTACAGGGTTGACGTGAGTGGGACTGAATGGGTAGTCTAAATACGATTTTTAATTTTAATAATTTTAAATTTTAACACAAAACCACTCACTCTCCATCGCTGATGTTGACTCCGAAGCTGAGGGTGTTGTCGGCCATGGGTTTCCCCTCTGAGTCCTCGTAGAAGAGAGTGACGTCATCACCCAGGGTGACCGAGAGCTGTTCGTCGCCGGTGTCGCTGTACACGGTGAAGAGCGCGGCCCGGTCCACGTCTGCAAGATGAATAGGGGGGGTTTGGTTTTTGACTTTGCTTTTAAAGGTGCTCTTACCCCCAAAAAATATATTTTTTTACCATATAATTTTGAGCATAATACTTCACTAACATGACTATTCTGTGATTTCCCACGATTTTTTTTTTTTTTTTTAAAGTTTTTGACCCTGAAATTTGCGACAATTTGTCATTTTAATGATTACTTAAATCGCCCTTATCCCGCTAATTTTTTCTTTCACATAAATACTATGTACAAAACAGTGTCTTGAAACTGTGCACAAAGACACTCAAGCACGCAAAAATATACGTTCCCAAATTACTTTCTTAGCATATTTTGACTAAACCACTTGCCAAAATTACAAAAAAATTAACATTTATAATTTACAGAAAAGGTAGTCGAGTGCGTCAATAACGGATCAATATTTTTTGGACCAAAATCCTCTAAAGTCACGGGGCATAAAGATCGCCACAATCTTATTTCTTATGGGAGATTTTACCGATGGGATCTAGCTTGAAAATTTCAAAGTTCGGTTATTTGTTTCGGGTCAGGTTGGGCCCAATATTTCACCGTTTCTATGTAACTACATGTAATGAAATATTAATTTTAGTTTAGCAGGTAAATACCCCTTTAATAGAGTCATTCTATTCGAGATGAGAGAATGAGTGATGAGCATGAAGAAAAGTTATAAACATCCTTGCGGGATTCGAACCTACGTCTCCTGGTTATCCGTAAGATGGAGAAATGGAAGTGCCAAGTACCTGTTTCTAGACCACCCACTAATCTGCATGGCTAGTTTCTCAAATCTCTTACAGAGATTAAATAGGGGTTTTCAAACAAATAGTAGACCATATGTCAGTAGCGTTTTCAATATCAAGGTTCACATTCGTCTTAAAAAATTAAGTGCAACACGACGTGTCGTACACAGTCCTCTTAATAAAGACGCACAACTAAACACAAGGCGTACACAGTCCTCTTAATAAAGACGCACAACTAAACACAAGGCGTACACAGTCCTCTTAATAAAGACGCACAACTAAACACAAGGCGTACACAGTCCTCTTAATAAAGCGCACAACTAAACACAAGGCGTACACAGTCCTCTTAATCAACAATACGGAACTCAATCAGGCAGACGTATCTGTCGAGAATCTATAAGAATTTATCACGTGGTGTAAATGAACGGTCTGCGCGTCTGCCGTAATAAAAACCCTCCTATTAATGATCGAGACCACATTTTAATCTCGTCGACATCGTCGAGTGTCAGTGCGATGTAGCAGGAGTTTCACGCGGTGTTCAATGGGTCACGAGGAGGTATCTGATTTCAAGTGTTCATCCCCCTTCCCCTTGAAAACTAACTCCTTTGATCCCATACCCATGTTTGAGGTACAATGGAAACAGTATCAATTCCAATACCCGAAAAATAATTAAAATTGAAGACGAAACATATTTTCAATATTTTTTATTTCATTTTTTTTTTTTTTTGATGAGCGAAGCGAAGACTTCTATTTCACTGACACCTCAAAAAATTTATCTCCAATTTTTTTTTGTACGGCATATGCGATCTTGATGAAAATTGGAGGGGACATTCGAAATCTCTGTTCTTAGACCTACCACGTTTTTGGGTACAATCGAAGAAATATTGCTCTGAATATCGTACTTTTACGATTTTTTCCGATTTTTAGTGCGATATTTTCGTGACATTTGGGCCGATTCTGACCAAACGGGTGGGGCTACAACGTTCATATTTTACATTTACATTAAGGTAATGATGATGTATTGCTTTTTGAAAGAAAAAGTTAAAAAAAAGTTAGCCAGAATCCATAGAATAAAGGTTTTAATATGAGTTTTTTAGGTTTATAATAACAATTAACAAGTAACAATAGAAACTTGACAACAATCACCTACAATGCATTCAAAGAGCACTTGCAAAGGAAAGAGGTCCTACGCAAACCAAAAACTTACAAAAAAGCTCATCCATCAACGCGACTAAAAAAAGCGTTCGCGAAGCGGCCTAGTAATTTAACTGATGTACAGCCATTTGATTACTAAGAAATTTGATTGCAATTATGAGTACGACCAGGTTTATTCTAACCAGTTAGTCATCCGATAGCCAAAATTAGGATACAAATTCTCAGCTCATTTAAAACTGTAGCTTAATTTAAAGTGTTACATTGTATCCTTGAAATGAAATGGGCTGAGTACAGTGATTTATTTTATTTACTTGAAAAAGTGCGATTGAAACTAAAATTATTATTTTATTATCCACAGATTTACATATTGGTTAAGTAATTTGCTTTTATATTCGGTTCAATCCACTCTCAAGATATATTATGAGTGCAAAATGAATCTGAGTTATGATAAAACCAATACAAATCAATCAGTAAATAAACGATATTGGAGACTTACAAAAGCTGAAAGATGCTATAGTAACAAGATACTGTAATTTCCCAAGAAAATATTCGAAGCTTCTCTCTTCTTTAAATGAAAATGTTCATAATGTGTAATATGTAAAGTTAACCAATTATAATGATTTTATCTCAATTAATGTAAAAACTCGAGATACCACCATTAATTAATTTGTAAAAAATCCATGTTTACTTTTTTCAGTTCAACTTTCACCGTTGTAAATATTAGAGAAGTTCCCCTTCCTTATATTTTTATTTTCTGGCTCAAAGAGGTAAACAAAATCACGTCCTCGAATTGAAATATACACACAATCTGTGCTTCACCCGACCAGAAAAGCCAATAAATAACATGCCCAGCAGGTTAATATAATTAATATTCCATACCAAGATGAATTTAGTGCAAACATCAGTAGACACGAATACGTTTGTTTTATCCCCTTTAGTTTCCAAGAATGTTATATTTGAACATGTATAACAAGTGAAATATTGAATAAAGAGTTAACTTGTGCAAACAGTAGAATTTAAAAAAAAATCAAGGTAAATAAAAAAGAGAACCATAAAAATTAATTAATGTTCGTTTGTTAGGTTTTTAATCAATGCTCCATTCATACATAAAACTCACACAATGAAATCAATTCACTGATACGAGTATTACGACGTTATATAACCCGTGTTATTCGTAAGACTATAGAGCCATGAAATAACAACTGTTTTAAAATTATTTTCGAAATTGCAAATTTATAAAAACTGTATTTAACATCCACTTTTTGTAATTTTTATAGAAATTTTATCTGTGCATGTTTTTTTTCATTTAGTATTCAATTAGAGAATATTAAATACATTCAATGATTTTCGTATTTAAAAAAACAAATGAAAACTAAAAGATACAAAAATCAACCGACAATCACTTTATAAAACGCACGATCTAACAGGTAATATTTGCTGAAAGATCCTCGTTTGTATTAAGTATACAAATACCCAACTCTTCTGATGTTAGTATTTAACATATTCATCCTAAGTCTGGTTGTATACCATTGAGTTTATACTGTGGGCTAGAGACCCAGCGCCACGGGCTTCTGAGTCTACTCAATTCTGTCATACTTGTTGGCTAGTACCGTGTAATTTAGGCGAATATCTTGGATCACAGTGCGCCAATCTGTGATTATGTCATTGGGCAGGGTGACTCTGTTCTAGCCTACCTTAGTTGTTACAAAGCAAGTTCGCCTCTGCTGGCTTCATCGGCGGGTGAATTGTAGCCAATCAGTGGACTCCAATTTAAAGATTGCTAAATACGATTATTGGTCCGTCGATGCCGCCAGCATAGATCAAGTTGCTTTGGCACAACTTTAGCGTTACTGCGCCCCAGATATTTCAGCTGCCTGTACTTGTGCTAAGTTCAATTCCAATTTCAATTTTTATTGTCTTATCATTTTTAAATTCGGCCACTGGAGTGCTCTATAGCGTTCGTGTACACACCCAAGCACCCTGTTTCCTTTTTATTGCTTAGCTTATCTCTTGTCATTAGAACTGGAAGTTCTAAAATGGATGTGTGTACGTAACGACTGAATATAATACATTAATTTTTGTGTACAAACTAAAAAACAATAATTTACCGGTTTATTTTTCAAATTTCATGTTGTATAATAATGATGTACATAATTACGACACTAGAAACAAAGATAATTTTAATCTAGGACACAAAAACAAAAAATCACGCAGAAATCTGTGTTTTTCTTTGGTCTAAGAATATTTGATGAATTACCAAAGGCCATAAAATGTATAAATAACCTGTCGTTGTTCAAACGTAAATGTACTAAATATATTTTAAGTATGCCTATGTAGTGAGTGGGTAGCAATATATTGAATAATATAATTGATGTAATGTATCTAACAATGTATACAATAGCATTATGCTAAATAAACAATGCTTACTTACTTACTTACTTACTTTTGGGATAACACATAGTTATTTATTAAAGAATCTGATTTACTGAAGTGTAATGGTGTAGAAGTAGCTCATTTAATTAAACGAGGGAGCGGAGCGACTGAGTGTCTCCATTCAACTCAAACGGCTCTCATTCTGTGATTCTGTCTGTCTGTACGTCGAAAATCAGCCGAACCGCTGAACAGATTGCGCTGAAATTTTAAACAGACATCCGGCACGAGTTTTCTGAGAACTGTTAACAAAATCAGCTAGATCCATTACGATTTAATCCCTGATTTTTTTAAATATCGATACCATTTGTTTAGTAGCAGCTAGCGGGACGAACTCTACGTGTCTGCCATGGCATAGTGGTAAGCATAGAGCCTACCGCACGGAGGGTTGGGGTTCGATTCCCGTTAGTTTTGAACTTTTTTATATTTTTACACCTACATATTATTTTTGAGGGACGTGAAATGGGAAATAAAAATTAGGTGATTTTGTTTTATCTTGGAAATTTGTTAATGTTTCACTCTAATACGTTTTGAACACGATTCGCAAATTGAATGTTCAATTTAAACTAGGAAAACGCCAAAGGTTGTTACCTTGAAAAAGAAAAAAAAACTTAAGAGTACCTGGGAACATCGCCTTTTCTCCCATATACCTAAGGCTGGATCTAGCCCAGTATGGGGAATGATACCGGGTACTATACACATGTTTCACTCACTCGTTTAACAACGACTTTGGCGTTTCCCTAGTAACTGTATTTACGCATTTAAGGATGCAGTTCAATATAGTGTACTTTGGGTTGGCGAACACTAGGGCCAAAAAGAGCACCTTTGGCTTGGCCGGATAGGACGAATGACTGGTCACCAATCAAAACTTGTTGCATTGATGGATAAGGCAAGATGGAGTTACTTGACATATAATCTAGGAGGCAGTTACGACGCTGTAGGGGCTCTAACCGCAGCCTACACTCAATGGTTGTACCTACCTTGAGAGGGTCGAGCTGTGAGCAGTATTGAGAAGTCGGTAGGGAAACCATGAGGGAAGAGCTGGGCCGTGTTGACTGTGAGTAGGGCTCGCTCGCTCAGTCGGTACGCGTTGTCTCCACTGCATATCCCTGTGGATCTAGTCACTCCTAGAGGCATCTCATAGACCTTGGTAGCAGATAGCACGTTCGCAATCCCCGACCCTGTAACACACACCCACAAGAGATCAGCTTGTATAATCTCTACAAATATTGCAAAATAAATTTTACAAGAGTTCCATACATTGATTTAAAAATGATTAATTTTCCATAAATTGTTTTTTAATTGTTGCCACCTTTGCAACATTTTGAAATAATTATTGTTAATTATTCTGGTATTTACGTCACTCAATTATTATTCATATTCTATCCCGTCCATTTTTGTTTTAAAAGGAAGCATCGCTTGGCAAAGTCACATGCACTGTTAAATTAATTAATTTTGATATTGTGCTACCCTACAACTTATACCCATCCTTCACTATATCCCACTAAGTGCTTCAATTTGGCGCAATATTACATATTAAAAGATATTTGTTAACTACAAAATTTGTTTAATTTTAATGAAATATTACTAAAAAAGAGTAAATTGAAGTTAAAATTAACACACAAAACAGTATTTTAACACGGTTGCCATTTTTTATTTTAGAAACAGTGATCGAAATAAGTAAACGTCCAGTTTCACACAAACTTTTTAAAAGTTCCACACACAAAATGTACCAACTATATTTAATCTTTTTCTATTATTTTATCATTTTTTTGCTTTGCTATTAATAATAGCAACAAATTTCACCAATCTTGATGGGCAAACACGTAGCTGGTTGTAGGTCTTGGAGTCAATAGTGATATATAATCAACTACCCGCCAAATAAGAACACCAAAGGTAGCTCTACCCCTCCTCCCCTCTTCGTTATCATAACCCTCAATTAATAACCCTTCGTCTTCAGCGAATTTGTGGGTTTGTCGAAGGCTTCACTTCTATGCCTAGAGTACATTGCGTTGCTTCTTAGTTATCTGAAGATCTTACAATCACATTGCATGTTGATGTAGGACTATACTGTTTTATTCAGCTTCATTTCAGAATCTTAACTGGTAAATTAAATTTGCGTAAATTGCGTTAAATTGCTAAGTTAGTTTCTCGTGTAGTAGCTCGACTCGATGCAAGTTATTCCGCGTTGTAATGAGACAATTGAGTTTAATTGGTCGCGATGTGGTCGAGTCATGGCTGAAGATGCGGGCTAGACTTGGGAGCATTGCACATGCCAGCTGGCTGACTGGCAGTCTCATATCAGAGAGTTTTTACAGACGTTAGAGTAAAAAGTGCAGCACCCACTCACTCCTTCACACACTCACTCACGGATACACTCTTTGCTTTCCCCTACTTACACATAACGAGTCTTTCTTTTAACTTGTTTTCGTTTAGTTAATTATTTTTTTATTTTTATTTTATTTTAAAGTATGGTATCTCAATGTTGGAATTGGTTCGTTCTACGAATTGGTTACCCAAATTATCATGGGTGTACATTTTAGAAAATGAATTTCTGTTGCATAAAGTCTCTTTGTTCTTTAAATAACGACGTTTATTTACGATGTAGATACGGCAAGAATAGCTTCGAAATGCATGTGCTCATGAGTTCTTCTAAAGCAACTCAGCACATAGAACGACAGTTACGAAACTGAAGGGAATTCTACGATAAAAACTTCTTCGACGTCTTTTATTATTACTATTATTTTTATTTTTATTATTTATTTAACTTCTATCCCTTATTATTATTATTATTATTACTATTATTTTTATTTATTTTATTTATTTAACTTCTATCCCATTCAGTTAAAAAAAACTGATTTACAAAGGAGGACAACTAAATAAATCTACTTACATAGATGCAGATATAGCAATGAACTAACAGTTAAGTAAATATTTGAAATTCTAACATTACAACAACAATGTATTAAAACAAAAGATATTGTTTCAACTATCACATTCTGGTACTAGATTAAATTTGTGCCATTATTTTGATTTGATTATTAAAATGCGATTAGTAAAATATTTTAATTTGCATTGACAAATAATAACAATTATACAATAGTTTCTTGAATACGTATTTGTAATGTCTCAATCGAAAGTTTTTGCAATTCACCCTGTATACATTAAATCGATACTTATTATGGAACGGGCACCTACATATGCATCACTTTTCTGTCTGTCCTTACCCCCGTCTGTGCGTACGTCTCACGATGAAAACCAAACACGACGTCCCCGACTTCGAAAGTTGGGAAATTCATGACCCGGCACCTACACCATTATTGAATGTGCTACACAAACATTCAGTCAGGATTGCCGGTGGCGGGTATCGACCGGCGACCTCCTGAATCAGTGTCTCGCGCTTTACGCATGAGAAACTTCTGCTGGTTATTAAAATATAAACGAAAGAACAACCTGTCAACAGTGTCAACAAACCAACATTAAATGTTACTGAACGTCTACTCCGCACGAGTATGCCAATAAAGAAGCAAAATATACAAGTGTGCAATTGAAGAAGTAACCTCAAGAAAACAGAAAATAAGGAGGCTCTTATAGGTTTTGGACGTGTTCTTCGTCTTAAAGTGGTATTCACCCGCTAAACTCAAAAAATATATTTCATTCAGGCGAACTAGTTATGAATTTAGAAATCAACAGAAAAATTATTGGGTCCCCTTACCCGAAAAAAAATGTCGAACTAGGTATTTTTCGAGCTAGGTCCGATCGGTTAAAATCTCCCATAAAAAATAACATAGGGACGATCTTTATGCCCCGTGACTTTGGATGATTTTGATCCGAAAAATTACTGAACATTATTAAGTAAATTCTCGATATTTTGTTTTGTAATTTGGGCAAGTAATTCGGTCAAAATATGCTGATTTGTGGATTACCAAGAAGGGGTGATTTTGGAATGCACATTTTTGCGTGTTTGAGTGTATATTTGTGCACAGTTTCATTTCATGACACAATGTTTTAAATGGCCATTTTAGATTGGTATGATGTTCTGGTATCTATGTGGAACAAAGAAGAAGCAAGTTAAAGCCGATTTAGGAAATTTTTCAAAACGACAATTTTCGCAAATTTCATGATCAAAAAAATTTAATAATTTGTGTAAAATCACAGTTACAAGATGTAATTTTTTTAACCCTTCATTTGAGTGTAGTTTTATGCTATAGATTATGTGGTAAAAAATATTTTTTGGGGGTAATAGCCCCTTATTTTCCGAAAGCTGCTTGAATTGTTGAGCTGTTGCTTATTCTGTTGTAGGGCCTATATTTAGTAGTTGTGTGCTTAATATCTACTTATCGCTGACCATATGAGGATCTCGCTTCACGTTATTTGATGAGTTGATGACGTATTCGAACCCACGCTTATAGGCTAATCTCTTACGCAGCCGTCCAAACGTAAGAACTTTGAAGCTATAAACTGCACAGAAAGAATGCAAGATATCCCACACAGAATCTCCCAGTCCCAGTCCCAGTCCCAGTCCCAGTCCCAGATTATCCGGCTTTCATTCGAGGCTCACCGATTAATGAAGCTCTAGAGTTAAGTGCGCGACTCGGATTCTAAAGGTCACGAGTTCGAATCCCGCCACTATCCTGACCGAAGGTTTTATTCAAGGTTTCATCAATCAAAATTCCGAATGCGTGGGATTGAGTTCTCTTAAGCAGCTTTTGGACATTCCCTTCACGACTATACTTTCTCCAAAATACCTATTTATAGACACCTCACCGTCGCAGGTTTCCCACTAGAAATTGCAATTGAATTTTATCTTTTGAGTCGCGATGTTTTATTGAGACTGTGTCTGTATTTTTCTCAGCTGTCGCTTCTGATTTGATTAATTGTGTTCGAGCGCGGATCACAGAATGGACCTAATCAAGACAAGATAACTAATTAATCTTGTTCAACGAGGGAGTATTTTTAAGATGGGATACTTTGCAAAGAAAATCAATATTGAAAGAACTAAATATATACTTCAATAATATTTACTTCACTATTGGCAAAATATTTCATATTTAGAATGATAAGATAGGCGATAGACTTCCGTGTACTGTACAGTCAAGAATTTCAGTTCCTAAAAAACGTGTGGCTTGTTCTTCATCTTCATTTGAATTAATTTGTTTACTTGAGTGTCGCTGTAGATGCCTCGCTGAGTTCGCAGCGTCATTACCACTGAATGTCAAGAGTACTCTGTACACCTGGCTGAAAACTCTGCATGTATAATAATAACTTTATTGAGATTATTACTTAGTTTGGTGATTGGTGAAATGAAAAAATGACAAAATAGTTTTATAAACAAGAATTCTTGAAACCAAAACCAAAAAGAGAAGATGATCGTAACTGTCTACCTGAGTAATCGTAGGGTTAACGCACATGATGTCTAAGTTCTAGGTTGTGATAGTAATACATCGTAGTTGCCTTGCTTTCCCTACACTCTGTTTAGCACCCACTTCACCCTAAATTGTTTACTAATTTCTGAACCCAAAACCTCGCCTGTCCATTCTCATTACCCCATGGGCATTACCCCAATGGGATGGCAAACTCTTCCAATAACCAACAATCGCGACGGTCTATATTTGTCGCCCAGGGCCCCGACTCATGTACATATCTTTAACTTTTACCCCCTAACTCTTAAGTCCTTAACACCGTGCTCACCCTTACCAATCACCAGTCAGCAAGAGCTGTGACAATGTTTGATTGTTTTATTCTGTATCCTTGCAAATATTTAAACACTTTATGTGTATTGCCCAGGAATACAGTTATTACTTCTGATCTTTTACTTTTTAAGGATATTGCAGAGCACTCTTACCGATATTTTAAAAGACAAAGGTAAATGGTTGAAAGATGGTTAAATGAAAGAGAAACTTGAATAAAAAGAAATAACATTTTTGTTGGAAAGCGGGCCATAGCTCCCTTTTAAAGATATATAATTTTTGCAGATTATGGGTTAATAAGAAAAGTAAAGTTCTATGTGCAATTTGTTTTCAAATGTTACAAATAAGATTTTTAAACGGTTAAGACGAAAAAATCATACATCAAAGTTATTTCAGAAAAGATTTCCTTAAACTCGTATCAAAAACAAAACGGTTTGTGCAAAACAATAAAAATCGTGTCAAAATAAGTTTTGCACCTAGAAATTTATTTTTTATTGACAAAAAATTTGCATGTAATGGCCAAAAGGGAGCTATTGACCCGTCCAAATAAAAAAGGAAAAATTGTGGAAGTTCCTCTTTCATTCAACCAGCTTTCAACCATTTCCTTTGATTTTCAAAATATCGGTGAAAGTGCTCTGGAAAAGCCTTTTACCCAGGGACCCTAGTTTTGAATCAAAACGTCAATTTCAAAACTTGGATCCCGAGGTCAATCATATACATGCAATCTTGCCCCGGGTCCAGTAAGTTCTAACACGAAATGTAATTATCACCTTGAAACACCGAATTTCCGTGAGTTTTACGATAGTCCTGGAGCCAACTATGCCTATATGCAAATTTAAGTGGAGAAACGTAGCCCTCACTAGAGGTCATTAAAGCCGAAAGCTAGCCACCCACACCTCTGACTTATTTGCATCCGGGCTTAGCTCGAGTGATGATTAAGAATGTAATGAGATTATTGTCATAACGAGTTTCAGCACCGAAGGTATGAGGGTGGGAGGGGGTGGTCTCGATGTTGACTTCTATATTAAATTAGGACAAGGGATGAGATTAGGCCCCTAAGTTTAGTATTTTTTTGCGCGTTGAGACATTTAAAAATTTACCCGAACTCGAATAATTTCTTGTGGAAAACGTGCCCAACGAAAATGCATTGGTAATTATTATAGGGATTGCCCGAAAATTCGTCACAACGACTGAAGGAAACCTTTGAATAAACGTTCAGTCAGGATTGCCGGTGGCGAGTATCGATCCGACGACTTCTTAAATCAGAGTCTCGCGCGTTAAGCTTGAGCTACATCTGTCGGTAATGATTATGAAAGAAGATCAACTCATAACGCAGATGTTAGTCTAGCCTGTCTCTAGGAGATTCCATGCACTTAATGACTCGCAAACTTCGCTTTTGCCAAGTGCATGTGCTAATTATACTTTCAATTTCAAGAGTTACTGATTAGAATTTGAATCAAATAAAAAAAAACAGTACAAGATTTGAGTGCAATTTTTATTACCGATTTCAATTAAATATCCTGTTTCAATTGGTTAATATAATAACTTTACATCATTACCTCATAACATTTAACATTATTGCGAGCATGTGAAATAGCTGTTGGATTGTCAAGGTGGGCAGGTAGAATAGGAGTTCCTGGAGGTCACTTGCTGCTATGTTACTTCTTCTAACGAGATAAAATAATAATTTTAATAATAATTTTTCTTGAGTAGCCTGTCCAGGGTGCCCGTCTTCAGGTGACTTACTATGTATGTTGAGGATAGGACAATTGTGAGGGGATGTCCGAGGGCTCTTTAAGAGGACTCAATCCCTTGCATTAAAACCTAGGAAAAAACCTTCAATCAGGATTGCCGGTCTCGACGGGATTTTAACGCTTGAGCCAACACTGTCGGTCCAAATTATAATTTTTAGTTCTTTATAACAGCATTATTGGATTGACTTCGTTATTTAAAGTTTAAGTGCAATGAGGTAATTAAGTTTTATTGTATGTACGTAGTAACGGGTATATTTACCCTTTAAATATAGAGTTAATGCATTCAGGAAGGATAAAATTTTTACAACATTATATGGAAGAATTTAAGTGGGGAGACTGATTTCGCTTCACAGATTTGAGCCACTCACTCAATGCATCTTCCATTCCTTCTTTTTCTTCAGCTGCAGTTTATTCTTAGAAGTTGCCGAGCTCTATACGCTGTATTATCATTGAGAAATCTCGACAAGTTTTTATCAGAGGGAATGCGTGTCGACAGACCAAAGTGGCAAATAAATATTTCACCCCCCCCCCCCCCTCCTCGCCCACTTTTCACGAGCACCGATTGTGTGTGTTTTTTCCCCCGCAACTACTTAACCAGACTCTGAATGACGTCACATGCTGTGATATGTTAATACCACACCTCTCGGATGAAGGCATGCCTCGTCCCTCTACGTCACCCGACAGACGTGTGCACGGGATGACAGAACTTGCAGAATTTAAATCCAGGATTTAAATAATAAGGAAAACTCACTCATTCATATTTCGCTTTGGATTCGGATTCACACTTTCTTGAACACCTATAACGTTTTCACTTTTTTATACTATTCAAGTTTGAGATCTTTTCAGAAAGATTCGTCTTCATTCTTTCATATCTTACCCATAGAGATAGCTCACGCGTAACGCACGATCGAGACTCTAGCTCTAGAGGTCGTTGGTTCGTTATATCCTGGCGATTATGATTTATTTATTTTATTTTATTTTATTTTATTTTATTTTATTTTATTTATTTTATTTTATTTTATTTTATTTTATTTTATTTTATTTTATTTTATTTATTTTATTTTATTTTATTTTATTTTATTTTATTTTATTTTACCGGAGGCGTATTACGCCACCGGTAATCCTTACTGAATATTCTTTCTAAGGTTTTCTTTAGTCGTTAATGCGAATGCAACAGATCGAGTCTAATAAAAGACGTTGAACATCCCCTTCACAACAACCCTAACCTCAAATACCCAGTAAAACCATAAAACACCGTAACATGAATCAGTCGGGTTTCACACCAGAACTTAACAAACTTATTCTACGTCACATGTCTACGTGGAGTCGTCTAGATTGTTCTCTTTGTTTATACACGACAATGAATTCCATCACTTCCCGACAACATTACAGAGCTTCGTTCTCTTCCATTATAAAAGCCTTTCTCTCCAGTATCATTTTGATTTTACATTGTGTCTTTTACCAAGATGAATCCATAAAGTACTCGAGAATCGATTTGCTTTGTATTCTATTCATAGAACATAATTTATATTTCATTATATAGACGCATACCGCTTCACACTAAACTCATAGATCCCACGTACATTACACAAAAAGATTCCTCTAAAAGTTATAAGAAGGTCTTATGCCTAACATTTAAAGGGGCTATTAACTCAAAAAAATATTTTTTACCACATGATCACAATACTAGGCCTACACTAAAATTACGGTTTAAAAAATTATATCTCGTAACTGTGATTTAACACGAATTTTTCAATTTTTTTAATGCAGAAATTTGCAAAAATTGGTGTTTTGGGAAATTTCTTAAATCGGCTTTAACCTGCTTCTTTTTTGGTCCACATAGATACTAGAGCATAGTACCAATCTAAAATGTCCATTTTTACATCGTGTCTTGAAACTGTGCCCAAATATACCCTCAAACACGCAAAAATATGCATTCCAAAATCACACCCCATCTTGCTAATCAGCATATTTTGACCGAACCACTTGTAAAAATTACAAAACTAAATATAGATGATTTACAGAAAAGGCTACCGAGTACGACAATAATGGCCAATATCTTTTTTGATCAAAATCCTCTAAGGTCACGGGGTATAAAGATCGTCCCCATGTTATTTCTTGTGGGAGATTTTTGCCGATGGGACCTAGCTCGAAAAATGTCATGTTTGACAATTTTTTGGGAGGTCTTGGTGGCCCCAATAATGTTTCTGTTAATTGCTAAATTCATTTCTAGTAAGCCTGAATGAAATATATTTTTTGAGTTTACGGTTAAATACCCCTTTAAGGCTATTCGACCACGTTTTTCTATTTTCCAAAATATGCTACCAAGTCAAAGTATAGTGAATGGCTTTGAAACCTGGCTCTTTAGAAAATCAAAACTATTATTCTTTAATTTTCTGATCCGGTACACGGTCAATGTCGGCACCTCAAAATAATTTCAAACTTCAATTCCCTAAGGCGGTGTTCAACGTAGGTATGTGTTGTGTTTTGTGACATTAATTTCCAACTGGTTTTCTAGAGGCTGACTGAGAGAAAAGGATTTTTTTAACAACTGTCTTTCCTGCGGATTTTTTCGTTTGTCGGTATTTTGTACCGATGTGTACCACCAAAGAAAAAATTCGCAGGAAAGACAATTGTTAAGAAAAATATTTTTTTCTTCAGTCAGCCTCTAGAAAACCAGTTGAAAATTAATGTCACAAAAACACAACACTCTACGTTGAATGGTGTGCCTTGGCGAATTGAAGTTTGAAATTATTTTGAGGTGGCGATATTGGCCGTGTACCGGATCAGAAAAATTAAAAAAAAAAGTTTTGATTTTCTAAAAGAGCCAGGTTTCAAAGCCATTCACTATATTTTGACTTGGTAGCATATTTTGGAAAAGAGAAAACGCGTCGAATAGCCTTAACATTGGCACATTGTTTCTCCGATGAGAAGAGACCGTATAGTCATTAATGCTTAAGTATCCTATCATCATATTAAAGCAAAAACCCACGCTTCGCCATGGGATCGAATCCTTTATATTCTTCATTGAAACATGTAACTACTACATGTAATTCACTTATTGATTGAAAATTATATCTGAAGCTTAATTCTTTCTCGGCGCCTGTTTGAAGATTATCCAAATATAGCATAAACTTAATAGGGTCTAGATTTGGCTCTAGTAAGAGAGTCCATAGGCCCAACATAAGCAAGATAAGAAGACTTTCGTCCTTGAATGATACGCACGAATTTCCGGTTCTCTGCACTCGGCACATTTCAAGACAACCAGATCAAAACGGTTGGTATGTTTACAGAATTTTGATTTGCCTCATTTCCACCCGTTCAGCAAGATTTACCGTTTATAATACAAACGTTATTAACTATTTGCACGCAAAACCATTTCCTTGAAAGAAGTAGAACTTAAAAAAGTAACGGCAAATGTTTTCTTTGTACATCCAAAAATAGTTTGCAACCAGTTCAATGACGCTGTAATGTGGATATTTGAGATATTTCTATCTCTCGTGAAGCACATCGCTTGTATTAATTATTCATTAGTAGCCTAGCCATACGACCGCTAGCAACAATCTACTACATCAATGAAACAAATTAATCCACACGAAGGACAAACCACAGGTTGTTTAGGACGGATATAAACTAAAACAAGGCCAATATATAGAAATTAAAAGTCGAGGCCATGGAATCAACAGCTCAAATCAAATTTACGAGTTTCAAATTTGAACTGTTGGGTATAGATTCCCTGTCCACCAATTTTAATTTTACAATTTTGTATTGTTTTAGTTTGTTTACGTTCTAAACAACCTGTAGCTTCTCCTTCGTGTAGATTAATTTGTTTAATCTTGTAGTAGATTCTTTGAGTATAGAACCTGTAGATTGTTGCTAGTTGTCTTGCAAAAATATCAATATATTTTTATGTTCAAATAATTTTAAGTTAAAATTTGTATGTAATTCGGCTTTAAAATCCAATGTAATTTCCTGCCTGCTTGTGCTAATATTTAACCAATTTTGTATCGAGAGAGAGAAAGCCAAGGGTATATACGTTCAATGATAGAATGGCAGCGTCTTTCTTTAATGTCTTATAGGCACAGCCGTCTGGATAGCCTATTTACATCCAGACGGCTGTGGTTTTAGCCCGTTCATTCCATTAAGGTTACGCGGGTCGAGGCTTGTTCATATGGACTCACTGACGGATTCTCCAGGCGAGTTTGAAACTATCTGCTGATCTTTTATCATTTCGAGTGTGCAAATTTTCTGAGCGAGATATAAAAACACGCGACAACTTGTGGTTTTCCCCCACCCCCCGCATCTTCTAAAAATCTAAGTTTCTAGCATTCCACTTTTTTGACAGTCCTTAAAGTAGGTCAAAGGTTGACCCCTCGCCTAATCTCTACCTTCCAGTTCGCCTAGCGCAAATAGACTTTCTGTGTTTGAGGAAGTATGTTATCTTCTAACCGTTTTTTCGATTTAGATATAAACTTCTTTTTTCCTCCACCCTCAACCTCCAATGACCGACTCTCCCAAATATCCACCACCAACCTTCTGTAGCTTGCTTTCCTGAACCCCCCTCTACCACCTTAAATCTCCTTCACCTACACCCCCCTCAAACCATCTCCATCAGACATTTCTTTGACGTTTGGTCCGGTTAATGGCCACAGCTAACCGCCAAATGAAACTTTTAGCGGACTGTTTATTGTGTACCATTAAACGCCACCCTCTTACTGTTACGTCATTGACGTCTCCACCCCCACACCTGCATTACCTACTTGACGTCCTTTCCTCCCACATAACGCACACTATGCCGTGCTCCCACTTCAACCCTCTCCACTTACACCCCTCATCTTTTCCACCCCCTCATCTCACCTGCATCGTCGTCGTCGTCTCCATCGTCTCCCTTCGTCACCACGGTCAACACCAGAATACAAAATACCACCCATTGTTGCGTCCGCGGTTGCATCTTTTGCAAACCGACAACCAAAATCCTCTACCATTCACTAAGAAGAAATAAATAAAAACACCCCTCTTCTGTCACACACACACACACACACACTCCACTGTTGTTTGTCTGGATGCGTCGGTCGGACTATCCACTGGACCGCATTGTGAGGCCAGCGTCTGCCGGGACCAGCAATTAAATCAAACCGCACTAACTAGCGTTCAAGATGTCCGTCTACTGAAGACACACTCTGTTTAATCATATCTAAAACAACATTCAACAAGCACATGTTGCACTACGCATGCGTCCCAACGACTAGCCCGTCACAGAAAAGAAACATCTTAAATATGGATATCATTAATGAACACAAAGATAACAGGATATGTAAAACGAAAGAAAAAAACTTGACGCGAATGAAAAAGAATGAAAGAAAACAAAATCACTAGAGATTTTCGTCACTTGATTTTCCCTTCTCCGAAAGTTGGGAGAAATCTATTTTTAGAAATTAATTCGTACCCTAAGACAAATGGGCCTAAACGAAGTGGAAGCGAGTCGACGGCGGCCATAGCCGAAACATTGTAGTGGATGTAAAAGAGTCAGGGGTCAATCGCTGACCCTGGGTGCCTAGTTTTGAGGTCAGTGACTGCAGTTGATACACAGACAGAGCGGGCTGACCGAAATAATATCATTAAAAAACACAATCTTGTTTCGGTTGTCGATTGTGGTTCCTAATGAAGTTTGCGATTATCATTGATCACTGAACCATTCATGTGGTATTGTTATTCTTAATTGTACTTTAAACTATTTGTAAAGTATGGTAAAGGGCAAACAAAACGGATCAAGGCAAGATTTTGGCCATGAAAATCATGTCACAAAGTGGAGAGATTTTGATCTGTAACTCTTTATTATCTTGGTACTTTTGAACGGATATATTAGCACAAGGAAGAAGCAAGCGCAACTCTTGCTACTGGATGAGTATCTATAATTGGTATTGGTAGATATAGCCTAAGTGATACCTATAGAGGTAGATCTTCCGATTTGCACGTATGACTATTTGTAAGGTTGTATGTCAATCCCGGCACCGTCCATTCCAACGTATCTTTGTAGTTTTTTCAGCTAAAAGAACAAGCCCACTTTTCGTTAGGATGCCCTCTGCAGAGTACATATTTGTTTAACCAGTGTGTGTGACCCTCTTCAGATGACTAACGAGGCTAAAACGACTCAATCCTAGGATTCGAATCAAATAATAAAAATTTAAGAATAACATCTATACTGAAGAAAACATAAAAAAAACTTATAGTCAGGTTTGCCAGTGGTGAGATTCGAACCCAAGACCTCCTGAATGTATCTCACGCTTGTTGCAAGAGCTATCTCTGGCGCTTACAAGCGATATGCTTGATTGAGTTCTACTAAACAGTTATTTTACACCCTCTCCGAACCATTGTTGCATCTCATATGCATTACCTTAGTCATCTGCAGAGAAACAAAACTGAACCTGAGCTTGATTCATGTAGTAGAAGTGTACATCACACACATAACAAAAACTTGTAGAAATACAGCCAAACCTTACACACTCAAAAGGAATGAGATCTAAAAAAGGGCCAAGCTCATCTACCCTTCCACATAAACGTACAGTGTCCCATAACAGCATCCTCGAAAAGCTTGGCAAAATAGAATTTGCGATTATTAATTTAACGTAATAGTTTATCCAAGTTCTTTTTTTCTAATTAATTTAAACGTAATAACATGCAAATTCTATTTTGCCAAGCTTTTCGAGGATGCTGTTATGGGACACTGTACGTTTATTGTGGAAGGGTAGATGAGCTTGGCCCTTTTTTAGATCTCATTCCTTTTGAGTGTGTAAGGTTTGGCTGTATTTCTACAAGTTTTTGTTATGTGTGTGATCTCATTACTTTTTCAAGTTCCATTACAAAATTATTTGCTAAAATATAATATTTTTATCAAAGTTGATTTAAATTCTATGGTATTAGCAGTAACAATATAGGATGTAAAATATCTAGACCCGGATTCATGTACATCCTGGGTATAGGTGGTATAACCATGGTATAACGACGGTATAAGGACTGGACCCCAATTCTTGAGTTCGTGGGAGATGAGTTGAAAACGCAATTTGAAAACGAAGTCGTTTTCGTTTTCGAAGGAATTGGTATTCTTGAACGGTATCGTGGAAAACGTCATGGGTTGTGAGTTGAAAGCATTGATATTAATTAAACCCCTATAGTAGGCTAGATTAGCAGTCTCCTATACCTCCGCACAGGCGCGAGCGTAGCAAATTGAAGACTCAACCGGCCCATTTCAAGATGGCGATTTGGTGTTTTAATTTATGCTTTTTTAATGCAATAAAGTATTTTACTGGATTGTTTGATATGGTTTTAGCTTGTGCAGCATGGTATTAAACAAAGAAACAATACGAAGTGATTGCATAAGGGAATTTACTAATCATTTGGTGTTAAAGGCTAGTATGCTTACCTGTCAACCTGGCGGCAATCTTGAGAACTATTTGGCCACAAATCGCTCCCATTTGATTAACATGTAAACTGTCATTTTAAGATGGCTTCTAATTGTACCGGAAGTGGACCACCGACTGCTGGTCTAGCCAATTATATAGGATGTCTATGGTTGAAAGAGTATCACGAAATCCAAACACTTTAAAAAGATTTGCGTATAGCAAAGAGCTCGAAAAAGTTCTATATTTATTCTAGATGGCAGTGCCTTCATAAACGCTGGCCAATCGAAAGACAAGTTGTATGAAATGATTTGATTGTTGCAATTATGTAAACAAACAGTTGAGCAAGTTCATATCAAACAATGTTGTGCTGGCATAGGGTTGGCTAGGCTTGTCAAACATGTAATGTAAGTATGAATTTTACTAGTCCTATAGCCAAATGGAACTTTAGACCTACACTTTTGCATTATAAATAATTTTCCACATCTGGGCCTAGGCCAGGGACGGTTTCTGATTTGTTTATGAGAGTATAATGACACCTTTTCTCGTTCCACACAAAGAAGAAAAATTTTAAATGTCCGCTATTTGTTTACGTATCGCACTTTCCCGCTTACTCTGCTTATACCGTCAACAAGTGTCAAGTAACTATGGTTACTTGTTGATTGTATGCCAAGTGTTTAAGGCTTATTTTAAAACCTTTATTTGGAAGCCTTCCAACAAACTTTTTCAACTTTTTTTTTCAAAAGAGACTATCATTCTATAACCTTAATGTCCATGTAAAATATGAACATTGTAGTCCCACCCGTCTGGTCAGAATCGCGGGCCGACGTATTAGATGTGAGCAGTAGTAGGCAGTAGTAGGCAGTAGTAGCAGTAGCTAACATCCTTAAAGTGATTTTGAGCATGTTTCAAGCCATTTTTTCACCAAGAAGGAATAATCGTACCCCAATAAAATTTGGCATGTGTTGTCAGGTACCTAAATCCCTCGATTGTGATAGTTTTCAAGTTTACATCACGTTACATGACGGCTGGGTAACACCTCGAAATCACCCCAACTCTGCTTGGTGTATAAGGTGCTTGAGTGTGTAGCGCACCGCGGCTTGGCTGCGGCGCCCTAACGGGCACCTAGATTTGAGTCAGTGTGTTTGTCGGGTACGTAGCCTACTCGTGGGGGCGTCACATGTACTTACACGCTCGGAATCACTACTAACGAGTACATGATGATGATCCGGTTTTAGGTTCCGGTCTTAGCTTTACTAACGTTCTGTTTGAGTCTAGACTATGACACTATAGGTCAATTTTAGATGTAATTTGTTTTATTATACTTAAGAGGTCCGTAAAAATGGATTTTAACTTTGAATATTTAGTATTTAATAATTTTAATTTATCATTTTGTAAATATTTTTTTTTCCTTTCCGCCAAAACCCCAACTTGAGGGTAAGGGGTTTTCTTGCACTTCCGATGTTTCTATAATGCATCAGTTCTGATGCATTATAGAAACATCTCAATTCATTTATAGTAAAATTAGCATAAGTTAAAAAAGTATTTGAATCACAGGGTTAGTATAAAATATCTAAAACGTTAAATTTACTTTATTTATTATATAATACGTTTTTTCCTCTCATGTTTTCTTTGTCTCTTAGTATTTATTTTATTCCCATGCAGTTTTAATTTTTTAGTTTAAGGCCTAGGAATAATCGTCTTTATTTCTCTTCAATGGTTTGAGTTAGTTATTAATCACTACAGGAACCTTCAGAAATAAAGTAGAACTTAAATTAATAAAATGAATGTCACTTATAGTACTACTGACTTAGACCCGTATGCAAGATTGCAAGTCTGTATAATTGTGGAACGTTACTTGAAAGAGGCTTACTTCTCAAGCCTCCATTTGCAAGAAAAACAGCTTATAAAAAGGGCTTTTACTACATGACTTGTTGGGAACGGAATGCTCTTCCTTTTGGACACTTTTAAATCGGCTGTAAGCAAACATGTCTTTACATCACAAAATTAATTCTAGCAACTTTTCACTGATTCATTTGTATTATATTATTAATTCATTCAAGTGTGTACATACTTCTTATACTTATTTTCAAATGTTGATAGTTTTGTAAATGATTGTTATAACGTTGTTTATATTTTGTGTTATATTTTTCATATGTTTATTGCTATCGTTGGCAGTCACCCAGTGTAATCGTTTGGAGCTATATGCTCTTTTCTGCCATGATCTCGCGACACATTTAATTAATTACTTTTAATTATAAATAATAAATACATATCATGAAAATCGTTTCAACATTTGTGAACATTACTGTTTGATTACCTTATTTAAGAATAAGTTATTAATCAGAGCTGAAAATTAACACTGTATCGCTCACAATGTTAAATGTTTGTCATACAGAATAGCTAATAAAATGCAAGCCACTCATAAATCTCTTATTACCGTCGTATAGTGTGTTCGAAATAATGTTAAATTGGCGCGGTTTTTATCACCTAGCTCTTGTATATTCCTATTGCAACTAGCTATTCAACTGTTTGAAACTTTAATTAAAATATGGTCGTTAATCGACTGCAACTAGCTATTCGAAAATATTCTTTTTTCGTACATGAACATTGCCGTAGACTTTATTTATATATTCGTAAATGCACTATCTTGAAGAATAAAAATATGTATAGGACGACACCCGATTGTTTTCATTTTAATAGCTATTTATAATTGTACATTATTTACTTATTTATTACTTGTATTGAGGCTAGAAAATAACTTATATGTAGAATGGTTTCTGTTTTTTTTGCAAGTAACTAAAAATAGAAATAGCCTAAAGTCTACGTAAAGATTTTTTTTTATTGAAGACTAAATGTATAGGTATAATTTATGATTATTAGAGTTTAGTAAATTGATTTTGCTATTATTAGTGGACAATATGGAGCCTTTCACTTCTAAATATTATTTATATCTAATGTTTATGAATAGTTGTTACCATTTTTCACGATAAATTTGTTTGCATCAGCTGCACCAAAAAACTCGCGGACTATCATTCAATTTGTATTGATTACGTATAAAGAGAAAATAAATATGCAAACCTTTCTGTATAAAGTCAATTTTTTCAAAACTTACGATTTTTATTTTTGTGGAGAATTTATGGAAGAAAATTATTACATATAATATGAAATCTTAATTTGGAAAATAATAGCACTATTGTCACGTCTTTGGGTTTACATTCATTTAACATGAGAATCTAGCATGCTCGTGAACTCTTGATGTATGGTGCAGGGGCGCATACATGCATAAGTTGCATCGGACCTGGTTATGGGAACGACAAATACTACGAGGCAAGCTCTCCCTGTTGATCGCAAACCAATAAAATACAAGAAGTAATAATTTCCGAACGAGGACATGTGAGTTAATCAATGGGTCTTCTTCGAGGAAAATCACATTATTTTCTTAAGGGTAAGGGGTGACAAAAGTATCCACGCAGACTTACCTTAGCGGTTAGCCAATAAATTGTCTGTGTTCTCAGCCAATAGTATTGTATAAATGACTTATTATTGCGAAACGCCAATAACCCCCCTCCCCCCATAATATGTAGACGTGTGCTGTGTTTGAAGCATGTACACCGGATGTTGGGGGAAATGTTGTAACCTGTGTATTTACAATGTAGTTTACCATGTCTGGAGATGTTTTGTTTTGTTAAGTATATAACTATCCATAACTTACTTGGCTCAAATTGAAGACAGGGCATTCTCCTTAACGACGACTGAAGAAAACCCCGTAAAAATTTTCAGTCATGTTTGTAGGTGTTGGGATTCGAACCAATGATCTCCCGAATTAGTGGTATACGCGCGTTGCGTATGCGCAACCACTGTCGGTGCCACGGCTATACAGCTATAGGCATCATAGGCTTGAATCTATATACTCAAAGAATAAACTAACTATAGGGTAGTAAGCCTGGTGTACGTAAATAAAATAACTGGAACATTAAGGCACAATACTGTAAAGTGCATGTAATATATAGGAGTTAATTGACATATTTTTATGTTGTTAGTTTATTTATTTCCTCCCTTGTCAATCAGTTTCTATAACTAAATTGGATGTACGTTAAATTAACTAATAAATAAATAAGTAAGTAATGCATGATAAAAATTACTATTTATGATAAAAATAATATGGTATGACTATGATTTGTATAGATCTAGTTTATACCTAGTTTGTAAGTAACTCAATATACATATTATGTAAAGACCTAACAATACTTACGTTACGATTGACGTACTTGTTACGCTATCTTGAATGTAATTTAGCAGGTGCAAATAAAATAAAATACAACACAATACATATTTATCGGTTTACATATTAAATATAACATTCATACTGGAAGCAATAACATGCACGTGCGCATGAAAAATGGGTTATCATTTACATACATTTAAAATTAGTGTCAAATCAATTAACATGTGGCCTTGTCTGGGCTCGCATAGTCCTACTAAGCGTTACTTGTGTTTACTAGTTCGTGATTAAAATAATGGCCAAGTGTTTGATTGTTAGCTTTGAGTATGATTAATTATTGTATTTATTATTATTGTAACCAACATTGAAACAACAGGTGCATGTTCTTTCTATATTTAACAAACGAAGTATTAATTTATATTTGATATAAAGAAAATAAATGACTAAACGTGAATCATACTAATTTTTTTTATGAAGTTAGTTTAAACGGTACTGTACTATATTTTTAATGTGAATATGCTTACTCTTAAATGCAAAGGAAGTTTAGACGTAGGTTATGATAAAAATACACATTTCTGGCTTGCACTAAATTGCCAGTTTTATTGAATAGACACTGCATGGTCATATTACTGTAAAAATAAAGTGAGTCTGATAAGTCATAGAAAAAGTACTGTGTATTTGAGAAACCAAGTAAGTTTTTTTGATAACAATAAATTGGTCAAAATTATTCCAAATATGTATTTTTTTTTTCAAATTCCCTAAACAGTCCCGCGTTCAAACTACGTGCTACTTTTGTAGGTGGGTATCGTTATTATTTTTAAATATAAAGGCATTTTTTGAAACAGAAGCAATCACTGATGTAGGTTTTTATTCATTGGTGTTTTGTGACGAAATTTCGAAGTTTTTAACACTTCCCTTTAACTTTTTGTTAATCATAATCATCTCTTTCAGGTAGAAATGGAAAGGTTTATGATGAGCTGGTATTCGAACCCATTCCTCTTTCTCATTCATAATTCGCCACTGACCAGACGGACTGTGATGTCATGGTGAGGTTGGTTCACGCACAATCTCTCTCGGTATCCGCAAATAGTCTTCGCCAACTTGACAAAAATAATAATAATTGGTGACGTAACGCCAATATAGCGAAAGCTATTTCCAAGGGAGATGAGTAGGCCTAATAAATCATCGTCAGCCAGACAAATCAAAAGGATACTCATTAATGATAGTTGATCTACAAGTTGTGTGCTATGCGCTATTTGTCTGTTAAGGCCTTGCATCTGGGTAATATTGCAAGGAGCTGCTGCTGTCGAGCCGAAGCGCCACTATCGCTCGACAAAACTGCCTCGACCGACAAGGAACGAAGAACTGATATCCTTATGGAACACGTTTCTTCATTCATGACTTCTTTCTGATCTCGCCATCATATACCGTTATTTTATCATCATATTATTTAATAATTACCATCTACCGTTATTTTAATAATATATTTTTTATAAAATTATTATTTCGTTATTGTATTTTTGTATTGTTTTGTTAATGCATGTATGTTAAATTTAACTTGTAGGACATGTGTCCTGTAGCAATGTGGGCACAATATAATAAATTAATACATAATAATCACAGCAACCGAGTATTCTTTGCCCAGGGACAATGATGCCCCTCTTCAGCAGGTGACTACCTAGGTACAGAGTGTGTGGATAGATGAGAAGGGATGCCCGAGGAATGTTTAAAAGGACTCAATCCCTTGCAGTCTCATTAACGAAAACCTCAAATAAACTTTCAGTCAGGGTTGCCAGTCACGACGAGATTCGAAACCGGTACCTCCCGTATCCGAGTCAAACGCTTAGCGCACGAGCCAACACTGTCGGTTAGTAATCATACAGTCTACTTGGTATTTATATTGGATTGGTATTATATTCGAGTGGTGTTTCAGTTTTGCATGTCGAGTTAAATTGAACTAGGGAAACGCCAAAGTCGTTGTTAGACGAGTGAGAGAGCCATGTGTTGAGTACCCGGGAACATTTGCATTTAAGTTAGATAATTATATTGTGGTATAAATAAAAGTGTTTTTAAGTTAAGTTTGTATAAGAACACGTCAACTGTAAGGCCATAATGCGCCACTCTAGCATATGATAGGCTAGGGAGGCCTATAGGTAGGGGGAAGAAAAGTAATGTTAGTAAGTACTCAACACATGGCTCACTCACTCGTCTAACAACGACTTTGGCGTTTCCCTAGTAGTACCTTTATACAAACATTTGTGGTCACAGACCCTTGTTGAACAGATAGGCTACACCCCAGGCTAAATGGAAGGCCGGTGTATGACCCTTAGAACAGGTACTTCCTCCAGCGTCAATGTATGAAAAATTAAAGACGATTCCGTCTGGGTTCGGGGTAGAATTGGCCCAGAGCATGGCTCTGCTAATCGTAAAAGGCGATTCAAGAGAAAAGGTCCACCTCGCAAACATCAGCTAATAAGAGGGAAGTATATTATACTCCCCAAAACCAGAGGCGAGCTCTGGCAATCGTCGTCGGAGACACCTCCCCCTTCCCTTGACGACCTCCCCGACGACGGTGACAATGACACAACGAACGATGACAAAGACAATGACGACCACGACGTGAGAAATCCCCCTTCCTCCCCTTACCCATGGCTGGTTCTGACCAGCATGGGCCCCTCCTCCCCATCCCCTAGGCTAGAGTCGTGCATTATGACCTAACGGTTGACGCGTCCTTAATCCAAATAAACACAAAAAAATAAATTATTTAGGCCTAGGCGAACAGAGAAAGTGGTTTATAATTTTTTGGTTTCAGGGTGCGTCAACCGTTTGTCGTCGTCCTATTATGAAAAAAGGCTGGTCTCATACGTCCCCCGTTTTAGTTTGGATTAAGGGTGCGACAACCGCTAGGTCAAAAATCACCACTCTTGCCTAGAGGATATAGGGAGGAAAATCCCATGCTGGTGCTGGTCAGAAATAGCCACGGGTCTAAGTGAATAAAAATATTTATCTATCTATCCAGGTTGAAAACGTTTTAATTACTTTGTACAAATCGTGGGTGTCAATATAAATTGTTAGGCGTAACATGTGCACAAGTGGACAATGGAAACTTTGAAACACTATTCCTGGCGCTGACTCAGAAGTCCGGAAGGATTGACGTTAAATAAATAAATACATAAACAAATTAAATAAATAAATACACTTAGATAAACTATGTGCCAACATTGTGTTGCTCTAGTTTATGCTACTGGATTCGCCATGTTATCGTGGGGAACCTGTTTATAGTGCCTTTCTTCAGGTATATTACTAGGTATTTTGGAATGTCGACAATTATGGAGGGAATTCCCGAAGGCTGTTTTAGAGCACTCAATCCCTTGACTTGTGGGTTTCAAACCCAGGTTCTCCGAATTTAAGTCTCGCGCTTTTCGCTGCAGCCAACACTATCAAATATATACCTACGATTTAATAATACTTTGTGTTTCTGTTTGGAGAGGGAGAAAAGATTAGTTCCTTTTTGTATCCATTAAACATTTTTGGATGAAAACATTGACAGAGAAATTGAGGAAGGAAAAAAAATGAGTGAGAGAGCATTCGTTGATGTCCTCTCGTTTCTATTTGTGGTGTTTATACACCATATTTAATTTTGTTGGTAAAATCGGGTATATACGTTTTAATAATAGTAATAAAACTCAAAAGTTCTCAATCTTCGTTGATCGATACATGTATTTGATAGAAACTAACCCTCTGAAGAAGGTTGTATTTATGAATGTGTGTCGGCATGGAAATAAGTCATTGCTTCCCTAGGAATGAGTCTCACCCGTGGTGAGCATCGACCAATCACGTCTTGTACGGGAACCACCGCCTGCTACGAACGGGATCAACAAACGACGAAATAATTGGATGAGCGAAGCGAAGACTTCAATTTCACTGACCCCTCAAAAAATTTAGCTCAAGTGTTTTGTTTGTTTTTTTTTTCTTTTTTTGGCTGTTTGTTCGCTCTCTACCGGGCAAACGGCATATGCGATCTTGATGAAAATTTGACAGGACCTTCGAAAACTCTGAACTTAGACTTGCCACGTTTTTGGGTATAATCGAAGAAATATTTCTCATGAATATCGTACTTTTACGATTTTTTTCGTTTTTTTGTGCGATATTTTCGTGCCATTCGGGCCAATTTTGACCAAACGGGTGGGGCAACAACGTTCATATTATACATGGACATTAAAGTTATGATGATGTAGTACATTTTGAAAGAAAAAGTTGAAAAAGTTAGCCAGAATCTACAGAAATAAAGCTTTTAATATAAGTTTTTTGATTTTTTGTGCGATATTTTTGTGCCATTTGGGCCAATTCTGACCAAACGGGTGGGGCTACAACGTTCATATTATACATGGACATTAAAGTTATGGTGATGTAGTTTCTTGTGAAAGAAAAAATTGAAAAAGTTAGCCAGAATCCATAGAAATAAAGCTTTTAATATAAGTTTTTGACGGTAAATGATACCAATTGACAAGAAACAATAGAAACTAGACAACAATCACCTACAATGCGTAGGCAACAAAACAAAGCACTTGCAAAAGTAAAGATATCCCACGCAAACTAAAAACTTTGAAAAGCTCATCCATCAACGCGGCGGGACTTTAGCGACGATTTTACAGACACTTTCTTTACTCTAACAACTCGGTTGCTCATAACTTGTTACATTATCATTTGACTCTCTACTCATTTTTGGGGACCTTAAACTGTATCCTTATATAATGCGATTACAGGGATCTAGATCTCTTAAACATCCCTTACCGGGTCTCTTACAACTATCCCCACTTCAGTACTTAGCTGAAGAAAGGCCAGGTTTTCCAGGACAGGTGACGAAAAAATCAAATCACTCATAAATATAAGTTTTGTTTTAATGCCTCCACTCTAGGCAAAAACACAAACTAACCATGTATTGCCTAAAATGCAAGAAAAATACATTTGTCTTCCACGTTAAAAGCCACGTAGCTGTATTGATTCCATAATATTTATGTGTTTCACAATATTTAATACACTCCAGAAATTGTTTAGAAAGAGATTCTTTCTCAAATTTTATTGCTCCTGTGTCAGCTAGATGACAAATTAAATCACTATCAACTCGTAATTCAAAAAGTGATAAACTAGTAGGCATATTTATCACATTATAACCTATCACTCTGCAATTTTAATTTAAGTATTAACTTCCTAGTTTCACAACGCCATCAAACAGTTTTAAATTATGTTCGCAAATAGTTATATAAACATGACTTCTAAAGATTAATTAATCATCCGGTGTGTATAAGTTGTAAATCTCAACATTTACACAATACAGCATGCCAATGCGGAGGATTTTTGTCAGGATGGTGCAAAATAAAACTTTCTTGTACGTCCCAATGGGCCTGAGGCGAAACTCTACCACGTGGACATTGTTTCGTTGAAAATTTGGAACACCTTGACGAGATGGGGCGTAATCTTTGTCAAAGGGGTTAAGGGGTCTGAGCTAAGTGCCCTTTCTTTAAAAATCCTTTCGAAACCTGGATATTTATTTTCTCATTAAAGTCACTGTAGTATAATTATACCCACACATAACAAAAACTTGTAAAAATACTGCCAAACCTTACACACTCAAAAGAAATGAGATCTAAAAAAAAGGGCCAAGCTCATCTACACTTCCACATTTGCGCATTCTTAATTCATAAACGTTCAGTGTCCCGTAACAACATCCTAGAAAAGCTTGGCAAAATAGAATTTGCAACTAGTATTAATTTAAACAAAAAAGTTCATCCAAATTCTTTTTTTTCTAAATAATTTAAACGTAATGGTAATGCAAATTCTATTTTGCCAAGCTTTTCTAGGATGTTGTTACGGGACACTGTACGTTTATGAATTAAGAATGCGCAAATGTGGAAGTGTAGATGAGCTTGGCCCTTTTTTAGATCTAATTTCTTTTGAATGTGTAAGGTTTGGCTGTATTTTTTTTACAAGTTTTTGTTATGTGTGGGATCTCATTACTTTTTCAAGTTCCATTGCAAAATTATTTGTTAAAATATAATAAATTTATCAAAGTCGATTTAATTGCTATGAAATTAACAATTAACAATAGAATGTAAAATATATTGTGCCCCAAAGACATGCTTTTTGTAAACAATGTGGGCCATCATTGTCAAGTAACTAGGCCGCTTCGCGAACGCTTTTTCCAGTGGCGTTGATGGATGAGCTTTTTGGAAAATTTCTGTCCAATGATTACGTTTTCAAGTGGAATCTCATTACTTTTTCTATATTACTTGATATTACTTGTTAATTATACACCTGTAAAAGGCTTATATTAAAACCTTTATTTCTATGAATTTTGACCAAATTTTTCAAATTTTTCTTTCAAGAGGCACTACATCACCATAATCTTTATGTCAATGTAAAATATGAACGTTGTAGCCCCACCCGTTTGGTCAGAATCGGCCCAAATATCACGAAAATATCGTATTAAAAACCAAGGGAAAAATCGTTAAAGTACGATTTCTATAAGAAATATTTTTTCAAATGTCTCTTAGATCATCACATATTTAATTTAAGTGATATTAAACGTTCCCCTAAAGTTTCATCAATATCGGAGTAGCCGTTTGCCAAATATCACGAAAATATCTCATTAAAAAAAGAAAAAATCGTAAAAGTACGATAGTCATAAGAAATATTGGATCGATTATACCCTAAAACGTGTCAGGTCTAAGTTTAGAGATTTCGAAGGTCCCCTCCAATTTTCATCAAGATCGCATAAATGCCGTTTGCCCGGTAGAGAGCGAACAAACAGACAAAAAACTAACAAAAACAAAACACCCGAGCTATTTTTCTTGGGGTAACGTAATAATGTAAGTGGGAAAAAAAATACAAAGTGAAATTGAAGCCGTCGCTTCGCTCATCCAACTATAGTTACTTGTTGATGTTATGCCTGTTTAAGGATTATATTAAAACCTTTATTTGGAAGCCTTCCAGCAAACTTTTTTAACTTATTTTTACAAGGAACTTCATCACTATTACCTTAATGTTCATGTAAAATGTGAACGTTGTAGCCCCACCCGTTTGGTCAGAATCACTGAGCAATTGAAACTGACGAATTAAAAAGTAGTCAGTAGTAAGTAGTCAGTAGTAACTAACATCCTTAAAGTGATTTTGAGCATGTTTCAAGTCATTTTTTCACCAAGAAGTAATGTTCGTACACCAACCAAATTTGGCAAGTGTTGTCAGGTACCTAGCTTTTTAGTTCACATAACGTTTCATGACGGCTGGGTAACACATCGAAATCACCCCAACTCTGCTTGCTGTATAAGGTGCCAGAGTGTGTAGCGCACCGCGGCTTGGCTGCGGCGCCCTAACGGGCACCTAGATTCACTATTGGCATGCTAGTATATTATTAGACGAGGGAGCGCAGCGACTGAATATCTCCATTTAACTCTCTTTTACTGTGATTCTGTGTGTACATCGAAAATCAGCCGATTCGTTGAATCGATTGCGCTGAAATTTTAAACAGATATCCGGTACGAGTTTACTGAGAACTGCTAACAAAAACCGCTAGATCCATTGCTTATTAAACCTACAAGAAATTATAAATTGAAAAATAGGCTGCATATGTGTAGGAATTATTTTAACGTTTGTTTTTGAAAAAAAAAATATTTGTTATTTGTCAGGCTGTGAAAATGCAGTGCCCGAATCTTGCGCGTTCAAGGTACCCCCAAATTCCACTCGAAGGTTGAGTAAACCTTGCAATCTTTACACGTATTTCGTACTGGCTATGTTTTCCATGGTAATGCCAAAGATGATAGACTACACTGCGTTATATGCATTTCAAAACATGTTTAATAATTTTAAAAATACAATCCAGAAATTACAAAATCTTTCCCGGCCAGAGGATTGAACCCAGGTCTCCCACATTTTGGGTATAAGGGCATCTTAGCCAACTAGACTAGGAAAACGCCAAGTCGTTGTTAGACGACAGTGAACGAGTCATGTGTCGAGTACCCGGGAACATTTGCATATAAGTTTGATAATTATATTGGTATAAATTAAGAGAGTATCCGAGGAAACAAGGAACAGTATGGCTCTCTGGCGCGAGAGCGAAGAACTAGAGAATCGGGGATAGGTACGCCCACCTGATAGGAAAACGCATGATGAATCTCGTCAGTCTACGAAAATACTAAGAATATTATGATTGTATATTTAATTCACCAAAATTGCAATTTAGGAAGCAATAAAATACATTAACCAAATAGATTTCCATCCATTTCAACCATTTCCTCTTACAAAACTACCTGAAAGGTATTATCTAAACTGGACTTTTGGGTCTCGGCAGTGAATGTTGATAGGTTCTTGAATAAAGCATATGTGGGACATTATTTTATCTAGCCAATTACACTACCGATTAATGTCTGTGTTTATATGTAAGCAGATTACACCAGATGTTTGAAAAATGGATTCAACCTCCTATCGCCCTTCGTTTTGCACATTTAAATGTCTTTTCAGCCGTTCACGCGAGATTTTTAGGCCTAGGCCTAGTAGATTTGCTTTGGTGCGGTGTCAAAGTAGGCCTAGGGTCTACTTGTTTATTATTTCGAGTAGGCTCTTCATTAATAGAAGCTCGAAAGGGTGTGATAACATTTACTATATGATAATATAAATAAGGCCTGTATACGAAATTAAGTCTGACCAGAATATTATTATTTTAGCCAGAGTTTTGCACGTCTGCTAGGCTAGTCGCCTTCACAACAACAGCTGATGCCTATCCAATTTATTGAAATAAATTGATAGTTATGGAATACAGACTGATTAATTATTTTTTAAATTTATATTTTAGTAGTAACAAAAATTATTAGTTTTCTTCTAGCCGAGTCATTTGACACCTAGGGATGGTTGAAACTGGCAAGAAGTAGGCCTAGGCCAAGCTAGGCGGCCGTCAATTCTCCGCGCTGTTCTCTCATTTTATCACAGCTCTAGGCCATTAACATTTTGTCAAATTACTAGTGCACGCTCGCTTTAGCATAGGCCTATTATACTACAAGGTTATTTTAAACTCTGGGATTAGTAATTGATGCTCTTTGTTTTAGGACAAACAAATCATAGGCGCTAGTAATTAGAAATGCAGTAGGCCTACGTGGGAAGAACGTACACTATATGAAATCACTAATTCTTTACAGATATTCATTATGTTCAAACTTTAATTATACCACAAGATATCAACCTATAGTTCTGAATCAGTTTCTATTATGTAACTGGACGTTTTCAACAGAAAAGGTAGGTTTCAAGATTGGGTCCATGCAATGTTAACCAAGCATGTGGACGGCAGCTATCCCCTTTTACCCAGCCATCTTGCTAAACAGCTGATTGCTCACTAGCGCTCCATCGGACCTTTTTTCTCCGGATACACTCTAAATTAAAAGAGCGGAAAAAACACTCAAATCGAGTGAAATTTCGCTCCTTTTTTAGCTTGTATTTGCACCACTCTTTCTGAGTGACCACCACTCTTAGAATTGAGTGAAATAATTCCACTCAATTATAGAGCGAAATTTTCACTCTGAAATAAGGGTGATAATCGCTTATAAAAGATCGAAATTCACTCAAATAATAGCGATATTTTGGCTTCAAAGATACTCTCTATTTAGGCTATTAATAACTCAAATAGAAGCGAAAATCACTCAAAATTGAGACAAACTAACTTCCCTAAAAAAATATCGCAATTCAATCAAAAAGTAGCGGTGGGAGGGAAGGAAAGGGAGATAAATCGCTCAAGTAGCATTTAAATTCAGTATACGTATTGCATATAGGTACACATGATATATTATGTTATTTTCAACTCATGTTAATAGGTCAATATCATAAAACTACAAAATAGTATTATAGCAGCTGTATGCAAACATCACATTGATATGTAGATGGACGACTGCGTTCTCTCTCTTCACTGTGGACGCCCATGAAAAGGCATGCATATAATAATTTCCATTAAGTTTTATCTAGGCCTACACAGGATATATTATGTTGTTTTCAACTAAAACAATGAAAACACAATGAACTATTCGTGCATATAGAAGTACAACAGATGTCGACATTTAGGCCCTACCTTTTACTTTTCGGCGTTTTCCGCAGAAATGCCCTTCCAATTAGAACGTTGCACACTTCATCACTACACCGGTAATAACTATTTTTCCTTGAAGACTTACACTGGCAAATGGCAATGCGCACACGGTCACGAACTAACAGACACTGACGAGTTAGTTGGTTTCGAAGATGCTGGACGTGTTCAGAGGACCGTTGATATATATTGGAATGCCCTACCTCGTTCTTTGTCATGAGTACATGACAAGCAATTATTACCAGTGACATGTTTGAAACGTCGCCGGTAAAATCTCTGCTATTCATCCCCTAGACTTGGCACCGATCAGGACAATACAGTAGACATACAATAAGGAGAAGCCCCATTCATCGCTTAGATAAATCTCAACACTAATCCCTTGAACAAGCTTTATGCATCGCTCACTATTGACTGAACATCGCTAACTATAGAGCGGTGTCACATGGTCACTCAGCACATTTGAGCTAAATAATGATCACCCAATACATCGAGTGACAATTCCAGTTAAAAATGAGTGACGAACACTCAAAACGAGTGAAGTGACCATCCGCTCGGCGTATTGAGTGAAACAAACCACTCAAATAATTTAGCGTGTAGGACATGCGTTTTAGGCAAATTGCTGTTCGCTCGGCCGACTGACATCACAGGTCTCTGAAATTTTGAACATGTGTCACGAATGTGGAAATATGCATTTCCAAATTTTGTTTTAAAATCGTTTATAAAAAATTAATTAATTTTCACGAATTTTGATTTAGTTAAAAACTCCAAAATTGACTATATTCGTGATTTTTTCTGGCTGATTAAGACAAAATTTTGAAAATCTATGACCGCAGGGCTGTCCATGTATGCTTTATTGACAACTTTACAAAGTTTCATATACGTCGGATGCATCTTGGCCGAGCGAATAGCTATTTGCTAACTGTCAAATTTGTCCCATTCCCTCTTAAAGTGTTTTTAAGCTTAGTTGGTACAAGGGCGCGTCAACTGTAAGGCCATTATGCTCCACTCTAGCCTATGATAGGCTAGGGAGGCCATAGGTATAGGGGGTAGAAAAGGAATGTTACTGGGTACTCAACACATGGATCACTCACTCGTCTAACAACGACTTTGGAGTTTCCTAGTCTACTTACATGGGCCCGTGTTGTACCTCACGGCCTGTACGTTGCAATTGCGTCAGGACTACATCCAACTTTTCCAAGATCCTCGATTATATATGTTCCATTTTTTACTCCATTTGTATTTTTTTTATTAGACGAATGAGCGCAGCGAAAGTGACAACGAAGTCTTTATAACGCCACTCGATCGGGCCTTGGTCGTGATTAATTCTATGTGTTAAATGTTAAATGTTTTTCTGTCTGTCCGGTCCCATACGACCGAACGGCTAAATAGATTGATGAGCTGAGATTTTAAACAGACATCTGTGACCAGGTAACTGAGAACTGCTAGCAAAATGAGCACAATCCATTTCGATTTAAACCTAAAAGAAATTATAAATTGAAAAATAGGCCTAACATGTGTAAGAGGTAGGTTTTGCTTTTGAAAAGATCACTGCCTCCTAGATGCTACTGGGTTGCAATGGAGGCAGTGCAAAAAATATTTGTAATGCAGTATGCAGCAACCAATGTGCAAACATCAGCTCGTAAGCATGGAAGATTTTAGCTTTCCGTAACTAGAGGCGAGCTCTGGCAGTCGTTTCGGGGACCTTTCCTCCTCACCTTGACCACCACCCCAACGACGACAGCCGTGACAACACGATGATGATAACAAACGGTGACGACCATGACATGATAACCCCCCTTTCCTTCCCCTACCCGTGGCTGGTTCTGACCAGCATTGGACTTTACTACCACATCCTCTAGGCTAGAGTGGCGCATTAAGAACTAATGGTTAGCCTTAGATAGGGGGAAGAAAAGGGAATGTTACCGGGTACTCAACAGATGGCTTACTCCCTCATCTAACAACGACTTTGGCGTTTCCCTAGTATATTTTTTTTAGACGAGTAAGCGCAGCGAAACGGAAGTTTATAACGCTACTCGATCGGGCCTTCTCGTGACTGTGTCCTATGTCTGTCTGTCTGTCCGGTCCCATACGGCCGAACGGCCAAATAGATTGAGCTGAAATTTTAAACAGACATCCGTGACCAGGTACTAACTGAGAACTGCTAACAAAATGAGCACAATCCATTTCGATTTGAACCTATAAGAAATAATAAAAAGAAAAATAGGCATAACATGTGTAGGAATTCGTTTTACGACAATGGTTTTGCTTTTGAAAAAATCACTGCCTCCTAGAATATGCTAGTCGGTTGCAATGGAGGCAGTAGAAAAAATATTTGTGATGCAGTTATGCATTGAATAAAGGGTATCGAAACTTGCATGGGTACCACCAAATTTCGCTGGGAGATTGAGTAAACCTTGCAATCTTTACTCGTATTTCGTACTGGTTATGTTTTCCATAGTATTGTCACAGTTGATGTAGACTAATCTGCGTTATATGCATTTCAAAACATCTTTACTTTTTTTAAAATACAATCCACAAACAACAAAATCTTGTCTGACCAGGGCATTGAACCCAGGTCTCCCACATTCCGGGTATAAGGGCGCCTTAGCCAACTAGACTAGGGAAACGCCAAAGTCGTTGTTAGACGAGTGAGTGAGCCATATGTTGAATACCCGGTATCATTCCCCATACTGGGCTATAGATCCAGCCTTAGGTAGGCCTATATGGGAGGAAAGGGGATGTTCTCGGGTAATCAACACATGGCTCACTCACTCGTCTATCAACGACTTTGGCGTTTCCCTAGTTATTTTTATTTATTATATAGGCGTACTTAAAGAAAAATTTCTGACTCGTGTCAAAAACAAATTAACTGAAACACTATTTTACTAATAACAAACCAGTCGAACATCACCCATTATTTTACAATGACAGGTTTTTACGCGCAGAACTTTCCCACAAATTGATCATGTTCTCACTGGTAACCCAAACTCACGTTGGTGGTTTTGACTAAGAAAAATCTCATAGTTACAAGTTTTTTTTATGAGGCTTCCAAGTAAAAACACAAACTGACCATGTCCTAAGCAATAATCAAAAGGTCTTGCCTAAAACGCAAGAAAAGTTGATTTGTCTAGCATTTTAAAAGGTATGTATAGCTGTATTTCATAATGTTTGGACAGAGATTCTCAGTATTTATAGCTCCTGTGTCAGCCAGAATGACAAACTAAACTAATATCAACTCGCAATTGAAAAAAACTAAACTAGTATTTATCATAATCAATGCACTCTGCAATTTTCATTTTAGTATTTACTTCCCGATTTCACAACGCCAACAAAGAGCATTAAATTATGTACACAAATATACAAATGATAGGATCTAAAGATTAATTATTTATCATCCCGTATAATTAAGTTATAAATCTGGATATTACCACAACGCAAATACACTTGCAGCTAATTGCTAAAGATGCGTGTATATAAGACCTATATGGAGGTGATACAGTATAGTCAGATAGCATCAGCACCTGTGACAAGACACCTGCAAATAATACTAGTTGAGGTATGTATGGCATGTATCATCATCTTTACAACAATGTTCATAATCATTAATTTAATACATTTTGTTGATTTAATTTTGTAATTTTATTTCTTCCTGTAAACTCGTACTTTGTACTGATTTTAGTACGCAAGCTGGATCCCCGTAGTTATTCAATGTTCATTGGACAGATGTCAAATACAGATTGAATTTATAGAAAATTAAAACTTGAGTTTATAGCAAATTCCTGGACGCTCGGCGGCCTGTCATCACAGATGATTGAAACTTAGAAAGTTGTCACGGAAGCAGAAATTAAGGGCTCAATTGTTACATTTTTCTAAAATTTCATTTTTAAAAAAAATGTAATTTTTTTTTTAAAGAATTTTGGATTTTGTTAACAAGTCTTAAATTGACTACATTCGTGATTTTGGTTAGATGATTACCTCAAAATATCGCAAATCTACGACTGTAGGGCTGTTCATGCATGCTTTATTGACAACTCTGCAAAGTTTCATGTTCGTCGGGTATTTCCTGGTTGAGAGAAAAGCTTTTTGCCAACTGCCAAATATGTGCTCTGGACCCTCCTGGCGGTCGTGCTGTGTCACGTGGTCATCGTGACGTCACGACCAGGCTCGCTACAGAACCAAGATGGCGTCGCACTGAGGCAGTGGCTCAGGGAACAGCACATGAACTGAGATTGTATTCTTTGTTCTCCTGGTTACAGATGACCGTGCTCTGGACCCTCCTGGCGGTCGTGCTGTGTCACGTGGTCATCGTGACGTCGACAGCGTAGAAACCAGGCGTCGCACGCATCTCAGGGAACCAAGACTGGGTCGTCTCCGGACATGGCGCGGACGACAGTCGTCGACATGTCGAGGGACAGTCCAGCACATGAACTGAGATTGTATTCTTTGTTCTCCTGGTTACAGATGACCGTGCTCTGGACCCTCCTGGCGGTCGTGCTGTGTCACGTGGTCATCGTGACGTCACGACCAAGCTCGCAGTTGGAGGACTCGAATGGCGAGTCGGACGAGGAGGACACAGGTGACTACTTAGTTGCAATTACCTTACATAACGCCTTAATCTAGTTTGTCTTCACCTATTCCCCTTTCTCCCTTACCTTCCTTTGTAACTGTATCGCTTTTGTTCACCCTTTGTCAGTATTACCATACTTTGACTACTGTATTCTTTTTTACTTTTTAAGTTAGGCCCAGTTCCCACAACTTTTGGTTTAGTCTTAAGAAATTGTTTTTGTTATATCCTGATTCGTTGGTAATGTTTTAGTGGCCTGTCATAATGAAGTTACTCCTTTTGATTGATCGTCGTTACTCGTAATTATTCTTGACAACTGATTGTTCCGTCTTAAGAATTTTTGTTTTGTTAAAAACAATTCTTAAGACTAAAACAATAACAATTTAACACGCACATCCTATCCTGTTAGTACTAAATCAATTTGTGGGTACTGGGTCTTATCTTTAAAAATTGCGTTATGTCTGAATGACAACTTGTTTTCTTTATTATGTGTTTGTTTTCTTGCAATTTATGTGTGTTGTTTGTTGTACCATTGTGACGCTAATACAGGCTAAAGAGGGAATTGTGCCCTACAATGGTCTTCTCGCAGAGTGACGAGAAAAATACATATAAATAAATAAATAAATGAAATACACACCGATGGCATGTGCAAAAGTTTTTAAACTTCTGATGTGGACTTAAGTCCATCAGTTCTTGGCTTTATATATGTTAACGGTGACTTTGGAGCAGTCCTAGCAACGAGGTACATAACAAATTGCAAGTTTTTTCAAATTAGCCTTCTTGATTCTGGCGCTGTTCACGGGTGGAATAGTATCCAGCCTGATTGATCGGTGCTGTTTACTACTTAAATATCCGGTCTCTAGTTGGTCACGTTAGTGGTACTTACTTAGTTAAACGATACATTTTTCAATATCTTCGTCTCTTTTGCCCAAACTACTAAGCAATAATCAATAACAGAGTTTAGTTAAACGATACATTTTTCAATATCTTCGTCTCTTTTGCCCAAACTACTAAGCAATAATCAATAACAGAGTGAAGCTAAAAGTAACCTCAACATTCTCTCAGTTACAAACCTCTTCATTCCACTTATGATTCCAATTGCTGATGATACTTTATTACATACATATTCATTATGTTTCTTAAAATTTAAATTACAATGTAAGAAAACTTTAAGATATTTAAATTCATACACTCTAGATATTAACTAACCATTTCACCCTGAATCTAATAGGATTGTCCCTTATATACATAAGATATCAACATTTTCGTTTGATATCGATAATTGAAAGTATGTCATAGCCCAGTCCACCGTGGCCCAGTCCTATTACTAAACGCTCTGTCTCCCATAATAATTATTTGCGCGCGATATCAATGGCGCTAGTAATTTTGAAAATCGTCCACTCGTTCGTGGAAAGGATAGATTGAACCGAACGTCGGCGAACATAAAGATTGTTTGAGCGCTCTGCGGTGGCGGTGGCGGTGGTATTACCAAGCTCTTTGCCGTCAAAGAAGCATGTAAACGCAGGAATCACGCCGGACAGAATGCCACCCAACGTGCCACCGCACTAGCATTGACGTGGTCATCTCTACACGGTGTGACGTCATTATGCCTTGGGGTGGCGTCGTCTATGGCCTTGGTAGGAGGAGGATTCCCCAATCGTCAAAGAAAAAAAAAATAGAAAGAGGGGATGTAAAATTTAAAAAAAATCTTTCCCACACCAAAAACTTAAAATGGCGTAACAAAATAAATGTCCGTTTAGTCTTTCTAAATTGGACTTGCTATGGTCCAGCCATGGCACTCAGTAATAATTACGTATTCGTAACTTATACTTTGAAGTACATTTACAAACATGCCATTCGCGGTGCCTAACTGTGATGGTTAAGGCATGAAACATATGAAAACTTTTAATGTCATAACAGTGTATTGGGAACCTACTCATAAGACGTATAGATTTTTTATTTAATAATAAAATAATAATAAATTTGCATTTTTTTAATCATACAAAACATGTTATAAAAACTATAATTTAGAATGCTAGAACAACAGAACGACCATTTCTCCCGTACTACATGTTACTCTCGTGAACAATTACATTATGATATACGAACTTTGATATCTATCGCCAAACATCGTCTGAATAGTAAAATTAAACACTTTACAAGCTAGGGGACGGGAGCGCATAAAGTAGAGAGCAAAGCTTCTAAATCAACGGATTGAAAGATACAATAATTGAATTTCCTGTAACATAAAATTATTTTTGCTGGAGGTGCTAGGTTGGTGGAGTTCACCCTTGAAATGGGGATAGCCACGTTTCTTAATCTCAAGGATATCCACAAACGTTTTGTATTTTGCTTTTTTGAATTGGCAATGTCAACAAAAAACGAATGTCAATCGAAGGTAATGTTCGATTTTTATCCTACGTGACACGCGCAAACAGATGTACATAAAATGAGTGCATAAGAATAGTGCGTAAACTGCTCTCTCTAATAGAGGGGTGTAAAACGACAAACACAATCACTAAACATTGTCCTCCGTCAACTGCTCACCGTGAATTAACTAGTGTTTTTTGTTTTTCATTGCAGGTTTTGTAAACGACACTGACATGAGCCGAATGCTCCCGGAGAGACCCGATAACGACGTCGAGTCCGTCGAGACGACAAATTCAGGTCGCCCTGCCGGTCAACCCTTCCGCTGGGGGTGACGTTGAAGCTGGAAAAATATAAAAAAATATACTTACAAAATGTTTAAGTATTTTCACCTGTTATTCATTTCTCTTAGTCTACCCCTTCGTTCGAAGTATATATCGATGTTATGAATTGCAAATTAACTGTAAAATTATTTGATGTAGACCAAAATGAGCAGAATTTACAGCAAAGATGTCAGAATAATTAATTTTCGCATTAAACCTTTTAAATAATAAACATTACTTACTGTAAAATAGCCAAATACCCTGTGAAATAAACTTTATTTATTTGACAATCACAAGTGTCTTTTTATGTCACCCAGATGCCATTACTGTATATTGCCTCTTGTAGCAAAATTCTCCTATATATCCTGAATAACTATCTATGGACAAAGAGCAAAACATCCTGTCGCATTCCAATCCAAGAGTACTTATTTGGACTTGCCGCAATGTTTTGTAGAAACCAAAATGGCTGCTAAGGGGTGTGAATGAATTGCTTCAAGTGCTACTGACCTAAGTGATTTTGGTAACCATATATTTGGGAACAGCATACGAACGACTCGCCACGCACTCCTTGCATGTCAATTTCACTTTCTGCTGCCATATCGAGAATACGTCTCGAGAGGGTTTTCTCCAGCAGGTGGTGGATCCCCAGCGATGGCTGCTCTCAAGATGATAAGTTCATCATCTAAACGCTGCTCTTGGGAGATCCTTGTTACATCCACGAGTGGACTGACATCTATGTCCACGACCTGTACCTGGTGCTCTGGCATCTCAAACTTTATCCTGCCCGTTGCGTCCTCCACATGTAGTGGAAACAGCTCCTCTGGCAGACGATCTGGTTGCTTTGACTTTGAAGTGCTCTCTACAGGTGATCGACTCAGAGAATCTGCCAATATTTTGGAAGTTCCTCGTCTGTATCGTATTGTACAGTCTTAACCTTGCAGTCGCAGTACCCATCTGTGGACTCGGCTGGATGCGCGGTCTGAAGAGAACATCCATGAGAGTGATGCACGATCGCACAAAACGGTGAAATGTGACATATCGACATATGGTCGAATTTTTCAATGGCCCACCACCGCCAGGCATTCCCACTCCTGCACCGTGTATTGCTGTTCATGCTTGTTCAGAGTTCTACTGATGAACGATATGGGAAGCAATTGAGATACATCAGTGGTAGGATGTGTAATGTATCCAGATAATGTAGGAACTAGGTCTGAGTAGGCGGTAACCTATATTTACAGGCCCCCGCCTTTACTTCCTAAGTTTACCAGTGGTATGAACTGCACCACAGCAGTTCAAGGTTGTACTAACTGTATGTGTACCAAAGAGTCTTTGGTAAAGAAGGGGCGTTTTCCGACGCCATTCCCCTGTGGTTCCTTACTGGGGAAACATCTACATAACTGTGCATAACCATGTATCAAGTGTATTATGTGTATCTAATAAATAGTTAATATGAATTGAAGCATAATTACTACCATTGGGTACTAAATCCTACTACTACTACTAGTGGTGTGCAAGGACACCACAGTTGGCGACGAAGGTAATGGAAGGTACTGTGAATATTCCAAAACATAATTTCGAGGCCCTAGGCCATGCTCTAGGCCTAGGCGAGATACGACGCATTTGACAAGGTGATTTCGTGATTTTCACAATGTCCAAAATGGGTCATTGGGGCCTTATGATGCAGCAGAGGAAAACATGGACTGCATACATTGCCAGGTTTGAAATTTTAGTAATTGCAATAAAATTGAAGACAATTTGAAAAAAGCACTTTTCTAACAGTATGGGAGCAAGAACATACACATTGCTTTTTGGGGGTTGTGTGCCCTGACAAACCAAGAGATCTAGCATACAATGAGCTAGTGGAAGTACTGTCCAAGCACATAAGTCCGGCTCCAGGGAAAATAGCGGAAAGATACAAATTCTACCAAGCTGTCCAACAGGATAACGAGTCGATCCAAGATTTCGTAGCTAGAATCAAAAGTCTCACTACATACTGTGGATTTGGACCAAGGATAAAGGAAGCTCTTCGAGACCGTTTCGTGTGTGGTCTACGTTCCGATAGGATTCGAGTTCGTCTTCTAGAGAAGGGTGACCCACATTCGAAGACGCAGTAGCCCTAGCAGCCACGTTAGAAGCCGCGCAGAAGGATGCAACAGCCATGGGGAGGGAGCGTCCAGCCGGTCTACATCATCTAGGCCTACAACCCCGAGGGAAGTTCATGAGCAAGCCAAAGCCTACAGCCCGATCGACAGCAGCACCCGCAGTGGTACCCAGTTCCGGTTCTTCACAACAGTCGGGAGGTATTTCAAAATTCAATACCGATGTTTTTCATGCAATGGAGAAAACCATACTAGAGATAACTGTAAATTCAAAAGTTATGTTTGTAATTTATGCAAAAGGACAGGGCATATTGCCAAGGCCTGTCGTAGCCAAGCTAATAATAGAGGAACTAAGCCAACGCAGTTCTTATCTATGGCAGATACACCAGTGGATAAACCCCTGGATGATTCTAGTGTATTGTTCCAATTGAACTCAAGACAGATTGTATGCCTCCAATAATTGTGCCAGTAATTCTGGAGGATAGTTTAGTAAGCATGCATTTAGACACCGGTTCTGCAGTAACCGCAGTCTCTTTCAAATTCTTTGAACAATATCTCAAGCACCTTGTATTCCAACCATTGAATTTAACTTTACAAACGTATGCCAAGCATAGCATCACACCTAAAGGAGTGGTGATGGTAAAATGTTAAGGTTAAAGGTGGACAGGTTCATTCTTTACCATTACAGGTCATTGCAAATGGCGGTCCTCCTATTCTAGGCAGAGATTGGTTACTAACCTTGTTTGGGGAAAAATTGGATTACCGGATTGTTGAATGTGCAACAACATGAAGGCGAGCCTCCACAGGCTGGTACAGTACATTTCAGTGAAGTAGAGCATAATGCAGCAGTGGAAGCAATAATTGCAAAATTTCCTAAAGTATTTCAGGAAGGGTTAGGAAAATTTACTAAAGCTAAAGGTAGCTTACATGTAAAAGAAAATGCTATACCCAAATATTACTAGGAAAACGCTTAAGTCCCGCCGCGTTGTTGGATGAGCGTAATTTGGTGCATTGAATGCTGCCATGTGTTACGCGGATTTTCTGTTGTTCTGTGAAAAAATTATTACTTAGCCGAAGATTTTTTAAAATTAAATTAAATAAAATAAAGAAATAACTTAATTTTTTTAATAAATCCTAATTTAAAAAAATAAAAATCGTAAAAGTGCAATTTTCATAAGAAATAATTATTAGATTGCGCTCAAATTTAACACGAGTATATTAATTCATGAAATTAAGGTTCTGTGAAAAAATCATTACAATAGGATAAAGCATGTAGGTGTTATAAGTCAAAGAATTGTTTTAAAAAAGAAAAAACCCGTAAAATTTGATTTTCATGAGAAAATAATTTTTCGATTACGCTCAAATTTCACACGAATATTTTAATTCATAAAATTAAGGTTCTGTGAAAAAATTATTACATTCGGATAAAGCGTGTAGGTGTTACAAGTCGAAGAAATTTTTAAAAAATCGAAAAAAATCGTAAAATTGCGTTTTTTATGAGAAAAAATTTCCCGATTGCGCTAAAAAAACGTGGCAGTTCTAAGTTCAGAGATTTCAAAGGCCTCCACAAAATTTCATCGCAATCGGAATATCGGTTTAGCCGTAATCGTGTTAACAGACACACAAAAATACAAAAGAAAAAAAAAGAAAAAAACATTCCGGATTTTTTTCTCCAGTGTAGTGAAATGGAATCTTCGCTACGCTCATCCAATAAAGCTAGGCATCTACCGTATTCATTACGACCCAAGGTAGAAGCAGAGTTAGAGAGATTAACTAATCTAGGTATTATTACGCCAGTGGATTATAGCGAGTGGGGTACTCCTATAGTTCCAGTACCAAAAGAAGATGCAGTGTTCGCATATGTGGCAATTTTAAACTAACACTCAATCCCGTGTTAGAGACTGATAGATATCCTGTTCCAAGGATCGATGACTTGTTTGCAACGCTACATAGCGGTCAGCAGTTTACTAAATTAGACTTGACTATGGCCTACCAACAAATTGAATTAACGGAAGATTCTAAAAAGTATGTAGTTATTACTACTCATAAAGGTCTGTTTAGGTACAATAGGATTCCGTACGGAGTATCGTCCGCACCTGGTATTTTTCAAAGAATTATGGAGCAATTGTTAGCCGATATTCCAGGAGTTAGAGTATTTCTGGATGATCTCCTAGTTACAGGTAGAACACGACAAGAACATTCCGAACGATTGGAACGAGTTCTAGGCCGATTAGAGGAAAGTGGTTTCACAGTACAGCGAAGTAAATGTCAATTCTTCCAAGATTCTGTGTCATATGTAGGACATACCATTGATCGGGAAGGGTTGCGTCCCTCTCCGAAAGTAGATGCAGTTATTAATGCACCATGTCCTCAGGATATTTCACAGCTACGAGCCTTAATAGGTCTTGTGACATTCTACAGCAAGTTCATTCCGAACATGGCTTCTTTGTTGAAACCATGGTACCATTTACTGGAAAAGGATGCGGAATTCAAATTTGATCATAACTGTAGGGTGGTTTTTGATAAAGTCAAGAAAATCTTGTCATCTAATCCTCTCTTAACACACTACGACCCTGATTAACCCTTAAAATTGGTATGCGATGCTAGTGCGTATGGGTTGGGCGCAGTCTTAGTGCATGTTATGCCAGACAATTCGGAGCAGCCGATTGCCTATTGTTCCCGCACCTTGACCAAACATGAAGTACATTATTCGCAGATTGATAGAGAAGCCTAAGCATCTATTGGGGTGTACAAAAATTTTTCAATACTTGTATGGCAGACATTTCCTACTGGAAACTGATCACCAAGCCTTGACGATTATATTCGGTCCTAAACGTGGTATTCCAGTGATGGCAGCCAGTCGATTGCAGAGGTATGCATTCTTTCTTTCTGGTTTTTCATTTGACATTTCGTATGTTAAGTCTCGCGATAATGTAGCGGATGCATTTTCGCGACTTCCTCTCAAATGTACAGAATCTGCCGATGCAGATACTTCCTACATTAATTTTGTAACTTCTAGTAACTTACCAGTGTCTTGCAAAGACATAGCAAAGGAAAAACGCGAAGTAACAGTATTTTATCGAAAGTGTACAATTTTGTAGTAAGGGGTTGGCCAGAATCAACTACAGGTTTAGCACCGGAGCTAATGCTCTATTACTACAAACGTTTAGAACTTTCAGTTGAGCATGGAGTTTCTCATGTGGGGCTATTGAGTGATTATACCATCCAAATTTCAAGCTCATTTCTTAGCCGAACTACATGACAGCCATTTAGGAGTAGTGAAAATGAAGGGACTTGCACGTACGTACTTTTGGTGGCCTAACATAGATAAACAAATCGAAGAGTTAGCTGCTTCTTGCATAAGTTGTTTAGTTAACAGGCCGTCACCGGAAAAGGCACAGTTGCATGTTTGGGAGAATGTAACAAAACCTTTCGAACGTGTGCATCTTGATTTTCTGGGTCCTCTTCATTCAAAAATGTTTCTGGTGTTAGTGGACGCATATTCCAAATGGGTGGAAAGTTTTGAAGTTCCATCTACCGCGGCGGTCCATACTATTCGAAGACTTCGTTACCTCTTTGCGCAATTTGGTGTACCCAAATTAGTAGTATCAGACAATGGTCCTCCATTCCAGTCAGCAGAGTTCAAACAGTTTTTGCAGTCCAATGGTATTCGACAAAGTTTTTCTCCTCCATATCATCCCGCTACCAATGGATTACCGAAAACATGGTTCGAACTTTCAAATCCAAAATAACGTCCATACTAGAGTCTGGATCCGATTGGAATCAAGCTATTTCTAAGTTCCTTTTGTTGTATAGAAATACGGTTCATTGTACAACAGGGGAAACTCCGGCTAAGCTATTTTCTCAATAGAGTATGCAGAACTAGGTTAGATGCGATCTTCCCAAGCACATCCTCTTTTCGTGAACAGCAACAGTCTAAGCAAATACAGAATGCATATGGTTCTAGAGTAATGTCCTTTGCAGTTGATGACAGAGTGCTGATAAGGGATTATAGAGGTAATCAGAAACAGAAATGGATTCAAGGCAAAATACTCCAACAGTTAGGTCCAGTCACGTATAAAGTTTATGTCCAGGGAGAGGACATAGTGTGGAAAAGACATGTAAATCAGTTATTAGCTGATCGGAGTAATGTTGTAAGAGACCCGCCGTATAATGCGGAGAGGAAGATTGAGGTACAAAGTAATATTGAAAATGTAGAAAGTGATGATGAGTAAGTGCAAATGCAGGAAGGTGAACAGAACACTTCTCCAAGTCAGGATACAGTGGTTAAGTTTGGGTTTTAGATCAGGAAAACCCATAATTACGTCACCTCTAACCACCACTACTCCGGCCTTGGAAAAGCCTTCTGGGCCAGGGTTTGAGAAACGATACCCTGTAAGATTAAGAAAACCCAAAGTACGGTTTGATGTGTAACAATGAGTATGTAAGAACTATTCTTGTAAAATTCTGTATTATAATAATATTCATTATGTTTCGTTATGTTATCATTTGGTGCCTACAGAGTAGCCAGTAGGAGAAACCATTAGTATGTAAGAACCATTCTTGTAAAATTTCTGTATCATGCTGGTATTCATTATGTTTTATTGTTTCTTCCTGTTGTTACCCTGCTTTGAAATTAAGCCTAGGGGAGTTGTAATGTATCCAGATAATGTAGGAACTAGGTCTGAGTAGGCGGTACCTATATTTACAGGCCACGCCTTTACTTCCTAAGTTTACCAGTGGTATGAACTGCACCACAGCAGTTCAAGGGTTGTACTAACTGTATGTGTACCAAAGAGTCTTTGGTAAAGAAGGGGCGTTTTCCCGACGCCATTCCTCTGTGGTTCCTTACTGGGGAAACATCTACATAACTGTGCATAACCATGTATCAAGTGTATTATGTGTATCTAATAAATAGTTAATATGAATTGAAGCATAATTACTACCATTAGGTACTAAATCCTACTACTACTACTAGTGGTGTGCAAGGACACCACAGGATGCACATTTTCTTGAAGCAGCACAGCCCCTAATCCCACGCCACTAGCATCTGTTTCAATGACAAAAGGCTTGTTCATATCAGGCAGAGCAAGGGTTGTTATTTTAACGAGTGAACTCTTCAGGTTTTGGAACGCCTCGATTTGCGGATCTGCCCACTTCCATGTAATATTCTTTTGTAATAGAATGGTGAGATTCTTGGCAATTGTAGAAAACTGAGGAATAAACGTTCTGTAAAATCCCACCAGACCCAAGAAAGCTTGCAACTGTTTAACAGATTTTGGAGCAGGATAATTTTGAATAGCTTCGACTTTCTGTGGGTTTGGGCTAACCCCGTCACGATGGATCACATGACCAAGAAAGTCGATGAAAGTTCTGAATAACTGCAACTTATCCGGATTGGCCGTAAGACCTGCTGCACGGAGCCTACGAAACACCTCCTCTAAATGTGCGAGATGCTCTTCCAATGTTCTTGAGTATACTACAATATCATCCAAGAATGCCATACAAAATTTGTGTAATATGTCCTTGAGTACTGTGTCCATGAGCCTCTGGAATGTTGCAGGAGCTCCAGCCAGCCCAAATGGCATTCGTGTGAATTCAAGTGTTCCTTGGTGACATATGAACGCAGTCTTACTGCAATCCTGTGGAGCCATTGTTTTTTTGAAAAAAACCTTGTGACAAGATGGTAGAAAACCATTGTGCAGATCGTAATTGCGCCAGGACCCAGTCAGTACGAGGCATTGGCCATTTTGACACTTCAGTAACACTATTCGACCGTCTGTAATCAACTGCCAAGCGGTAGCCCTCCAACTTTTTAGGCACCAAAACCGGTGCACTAACCCAAGGGATTGTTGATGGTCGGATGAGATTCTGGTCTATCATATCATCGAGCAACCCATCCATTATCTCTCTCTTTGCCTGGTTAACAGGCCGCAACCTGCATTTTAGCGGTGGTGCTGAACTGGTCGTGATTGTGTGAGACACGACTTAGGTGACACCAGGAGATTTTTTATAACTACTCTCTTCATGTATATATTATCTTTTGTTGTAAAAAATGTAAAATGTATTTAAATAATTAATGTTAAATTTCTATGTATGTATATGGCTTAGGTGGAAGATCAATCGTGTTGGATTGAACCTCGCCTTTTTGTTGTTAGGTTACATGTTTCTGTATGTATTTAAACAACAAATAAAGTACTATCTATCTATCTATCTATCTATCTATCTATTTTGAGAAAAGAGTTTTGTACTTTGCCATAAGATTTGTTAGTTGTTTTTCATGTGATAGGGGGCAAGTAGAGGTAAAACTCAGCAGGTCATTTGTGGCCACATTGGACAAACACATTTCATGACCTATGGCCATCTACTTGTGGCAATAAAGGTTCTTGGAAGTGGTACAGAATTACCTGTCTGTCCCATCAGCCAGTGTTCATTCCCCATCTGTGAGGTAATTTCAAAAACTCGGAGAAAGTCGCGGCCCAGTATAATATAACGCCTCATATCAGGCAAGAAGAAAAATGTTTGATTTTTTATAACCTCCCCTTGTCGAATGGGAACCAGAAGTTGATACTGACAGCTCGTGCTTCCTGATGCCATAAGCAAATCACAGTTACTCATCACAGCAGTGAAACCCATGCTCTGTAAGACCGAAAATACAACTGGTCCAAGCAGAGAGCAACTGGAACCTGTGTCTAACAATGCTCTAAATGTGTGACCGGCCATCTGTAGTAACACAGTCGACTCATCATCAACGTTTGTCCCAACATTCTTACTCAGTCATTACATCAAGTGGTGGCCCTTCAGCTGAAATGACAAACATACCATGCGTATCTGCCTGAACTGACTTTAATTGTTGCACCTCCCTTACAATTTGATACGCGAAGTTCGGAGTGGGTGGTGTTACTGGAACTGCGTTCGCCCGTTTTCTGCCAGCTGTGGACAATTCCTATTGAAGTGGTGTGGAGAACTACACTTCCAAAAATATTTTTTTTTCTTTTCTACCTGCCGACTACCACCCGATCTTTGTAGAGGAAGTCTTGACTGAGTATCCATTTTATCAGACGTACCAAAGAATGTCGGTCTTTATCAATGCAGCTACTGGATGTGGGGGAGGTTTGTAACATGACTGGCGCCATATTATCGCTTGGATTTCCGGAGCTGCTTGCGTCATTTGCTGAAGAGATGTAAATGTTCTGCCTTGTAGAAAAGGATAGAATTTGGGTGCATCTGGCGTAGAACCCGCTGCACCTTCTCTTTGTCAGATACCAGTCCCCCGAGCCTGTCATAATAGCTAGCGATGGTCCTGATGTAAGCCGATAAAGGCTCTTCTGGATGCTGTGTCCTGGCTTCTAGCTCAGCATGTAAACAAGCCAAATAGTCGGGACTACCGAACTCCTCCAGGAAAGCTGTGCAAAACGCATCCCATGATACAAATCCCTCTACAAAGCTCAACCATCGGAAAGCATCCCCAACCAATGATACTGGAAGAATTTTAGTCACCATCGTATTCTTTGAGAGGCCCTGGGCTCTCCGTAATATTCCAGTTTACCAATAAATTCCTGGGGAAGACATGGATCCCGAAAACCGAAGAATAAAGGCATTTTTGTTTGTAATTTTTGGTGCAGGCCTACTGATAGGTCTAGGCCTACTGGCACATCACCAGTTTGTGGATTTACCATACCATCTGTCCTTGCTGCTGAATTACCTGACAATCCCCAGAGTTCATGCAAATCCTTCACTGAATTGTGGTCTCTTCCTCCTGCACTCGCCAACGCCTGTAATCTGCATGGACTGGAGGTAACCCCTACTGCAGCAGGGGGGCTGGGTGCTTTGCTTAAGAAGTAAGGAGCAGATACTTCAGCCAATGGAGCGCTATGGTCCGACGTACTCAATGCTAGACTAGGTACCTGTGCGTCTTCTAAAGCTGATCGCAAGATGCGATGGAAACTGGCTTCGTCTTGCGTTTGCAGGTTCAACATAGCCTGCACAATGTCCAACGGCAAGCTATCACTGTTTATTTACAGTCAATACGCTCTGTTCATCACTTGATAAAACCACAATTTAAAATAATAAAAAGTTAGGACGAGCCCCCAAATTGACACGTTGTCTAAGTATTATTAGGAATTAGAACACAATTTACATTTATCTTCATTTTATTGATCAAACCGATCTAATAAAATACATTTTATATCTTAATCTTTTTCTCTTACATTCATCTGTCTTCCCAATCACAACCGCCTTCTTCTTGATCGGTTCTTCACCATGATATCAAGCTGAGCCTTTTTAATGATATTACTAAGGAACAGCCTCTTGGAAGATCATTGCCAATTCATTAGGCCCAAGTACTAGATAACCAGTGACTAAATAGTTGCACATCTAGTACCTAACTAAAGATAAAACAGTCGCACATGCGACAATGTTACTCGGTTGCAATGGAGGAAGTGGAAAAATATTTGTAATGCAGTTACACAAACTAGGTCTATCAAAACTTGCATGTTTAAGGTACCCCCAAATTCCGCTGGGAGATTGAGTAAACTTTGCAATCTTTACTCGTATTTTGTACTGGCTATGTTTTCCATTGTATTGTCACAGTTGATGTAGACTAAACTGCGTTATATGCATTTTAAAACATGTTTAATATTTTTTTAAATACAATTCATAAACTACAAAATCTTATCCGACCAGGGGATTTAACCCAGGTCTCCCGCATTCCGGGTATAAGGGCGCCTTAGCCAACTAGACTAGGGAAACGCCAAAGTCGTTTATAGACGAGTGAGTGAGCCATGTGTTGAATACCCGGTATCATTCCCCATACTGGGCTAGATCCAGCCTTAGGTATAGGGGAGGAAAGGGGTTGTTCCCGGGTACTCAACACATGGCTCACTCACTCGTCTATCAACGACTTTTGCGTTTCCCTAGTTAGGTCGACATAGAGATGATTATAATAATAACATATACCTGAATGTATGTGTGTGATGTTTGAGTGTATAATCGTGTGAGTGTAAATTTGTGATGATAAGTGAAATATGAATTTTAAAAAATTGGTATAGTTCCCATTTTTTAAATGTAACAGTATGTTAAGAATAACTGATCGAAACGGAAATCAAATCAAATCAAAAGAAGACTCAATGGACCAACCAATACACTCATCCATCAACACGACTGTAAATAATATTCTCGAAAGCCTACTGTTCTTGACTATTAAATTGCCAAATATTTAGGTTCTACGTCCATCAAGTAACATGTGAATGTGCTACTATAACGCCATCGACTCATTGGAACCAACAACCAACCACGTTATAAATACTAGGCTCTTCGCGAACGCTTTTTCCAGTCGCGTTGATGGATGAGCTTTTTTGGAATATTTCTGTCCAATATAAGGCCTACGTTTTTAAGTGGAATCTCATTACTTTTTCTATAGTCACTTGATATTACTTATTAATTATACACCTGTAAAAGGCTTATATTAAAACCTTTATTTCTATTAATTTTGACCAACTTTTTCAACTTGTTCTTTCAAGAGGCACTAATTCACCATAATCGTTATGTCAATGTAAAATATGAACGTTGTATCCCCACTCGTTTGGTCAGAATCGTCCAAATATCACGAAAATATCGTATTAAAAACCGGGGGGAAATCGTAAAAATATGATTTTTATAAGAAATATTTTTTCAAATGTCTCTGAAATCACAACATAATATATAATTTCAGTGATTGTAAACGTTCCCATCAATTAAGTTTCATCAATATCAGAGTAGCCGTTTGCCAAATATCACGAAAATATCTCATTAGAAAACAAAAAAAAAATCGTAAAAGTACGATAATCATAAGAAATATTGGATCGATTATACCCAAAAACGTGGCACGTCTAAGTTCAGAGATTTTGAAGGTCCCCTCCAATTTTCATCAAGATCGCATATGCCGTTTGCCCGGTAGAGATCGAACAAACAGACAAAAATACGAACAAAAACAAAACACCCGAGCTATTTTTTGTGTGTAACGTACGTTTAAAAAAAAACTCAAAGTGAAATTGAAGTCTTCCCTTCGCTCATCCAACAAATTTCTTGAGTTTATAAGACACTTTAAGACTTTGGTAGGTATCTTCGTCTCAACTTGGGTCAACATTCTGGGGAAGCAATGGTTTGTTATACTACGTTTACATTACAAGCATATTACGCGGGTATAGGTCTAATTACTCGGGTAATTTCTATATGTGAACGCTTGAAAGTTGGTACGCTGATAGGAAATTACACACTAGAGTTTTCAATCACAATTTTGGCTTAGAATGAATGGTTAGTCTGTGGTTTTTTGCACACTCACAGTCATGCCATCATACTGCCGCATTGATGGATAAGCTTTTTTTTGTAAGTTTTTAGTTTGCGTAGGTCCACTTTTTCTTTGCATGAGCTTTTTTAATGCAGTGTATAGGTGATTGTTGTTAAGTTTCTATTGTTACTTGTGAATTGTTATTATAAACCTCAAAAAACATGGATTATAAATGACTTTTCCAACTTTTGCTTTCAGAAAGCAATACATCACCATAACCTTAATGTCCATGTGAAATATGAACGTTGTAGCCCCACCCGTTTGGTCAGAATCGGCCCAAATGTCACGAAAATATCGCACTTAAAATTAAAAAATCGTAAAAGTACTATATTCATGAGAAATATTTCTTCGATTGTACCCAAAAACGTAGCAAGTCTTAGTTTAGAGATTTCGAAGGTCCCCTTAAATTTTCATCAAGATCGCATATGCCGTTTTCCCTGTAGAGAGCGAACAAACAGAAAAAAAAACAAAAAAACACCCCAATTAATTTTTTTGAGGGTCGGTGAAATTGAAGTCTTCGCTTCGCCCATCCAATCAATTACTAGGAAGCTTCGCAAACGCTTTTTTTAGTCGCGTTGATGGATGAGCTTTTTAATTATAAAATGTTAACATTAATTTAAAATAATAAAAACATATTATTAACACGGCCCATACAAAGCAATCATTAGGTCTGTTGGATCTTTGATTGTTTGTAACAAGGCTGTGAGTAAGGTATAAAATCTCCTGTGAAGTTTTGTATTTTGGCAATTTTAATAATAATTGACCAATAACAGTCCAAGACGAGCCACCTAGCTCATTTATCGCCACTTAAAAATATATATGAATGAATGAATCTTTATTGTACAATCTTGAGTGTATTACATTCTTTACCGATTTTGTAGTTACATTGTTGTTATTATGCATATTTATTAATCATGATTCTAATATAAGACTAAACTAAGATGAAGTTAGATTTTAATTGCATAGTTGGAATGTTTACTGGTGATCTATGTTTATAATATAGGCCTAAAACTAAAACTAACACTAAGAGTAATTATATAATCAAAAGTAGCATAATGCTAAAACTAAAAGTAAAGAAAATAAGATAATATAATCTGATTGTGACATGCAACGGTAGCATATTGAAGGTTAGACAAAAGAAGAAAAGAAGACAGAATGTGGTGTATAGCGCAACAGCATCGTTACACGAGCAATCTCCATCTCGATTCCTTTTGAGTTTACATTATTTAATTTTGTAGTTTAGAGCTTGATAAGAGTTGAATTATAATCAAAGCTTATAAATGAGGGGCGTGGAAGAGTTGCGGTATTGGGTAGATGTAGTTTTTTCAAGCATTCTTCTTCTTCTCTTCTTCTCTTCTTCTTCTTCTTTCTTCTTCTTCTTCTCTTCTTCTTCTTTCTTCTTTCTTCTTCTTCTTCAACAAGGCTGTGAGAGATCTAAAATCTTATTTTCGTGCAATTTGGAGGATCTAGAACCAATCGGGTTGGGCTACACCAACGTTTCACAATGGACATTAAGAAAGATGTATGTATGACTTTTAAAGAAAAAGTTTAAAAAAAATTAGCCAGAATCTATAGAAATAAAGGTTTTAATATTTAACACGTCAAAAAACTCAAATTAAAACCTTTATTTCTATAGATTCTGGCAAACTTTTTCAACTTTTTCTTTCAAACGTCAATACATCACCATAACCTTAATGTGCATGTGAAATATGAACGTTGTAGCCCCACCCGTTTGGTCAGAATCGGATCAAATGTCACGAAAATATCGCACTAAAAATCGAAAAAAATCGTAAAAGTAAGATATTCATGAGAAATATTTCTTCGATTGTACCCAAAAACGTAGCAAGTCTAAGTTCAGAGATTTCGAAGGTCCTGTCAAATTTTCATCAAGATCGCATATGCCGTTTGCCCGGTAAAGAGCGAACAAACAGACAGAAATACAAACAAACAAAAAAAACACCCGAGCTAAATTTTTTGGGGGGTCGGTGAAATTGAAGTCTTCGCTTCGCTCATCCAATAAGACACTATTTACATAAATTTGTGTTTATAAATTATAAGCAAGTAAAAATAATTACACTCTGTGTAATAATAAGCAACGATACAAGTGTTTGGGGAGGGGGGACCTAAGAGTTAACAAACCATTCGTTCAGCAAAAATTGTAGTGACTATTGTTGCTGAATGTGTGCATAAGCTTAGCATTAGCATCAGCACCTGTGAAAATACACCTGTAAATACTAGTTGAGGTATGTATGGCATGCATCATCATCTTTACAACTAGGAAGCTTCGCAAACGCTTTTTTTAGTCGCGTTGATGGATGAGCTTTTTAATTATAAAATGTTAATATTATTTTAATTATAATAAAAACATATAAACACGGCCCATACAAAGCAATCATTAGGTCTGTTGGATCTTTGATTGTTTGTAACAAGGCTGTGAGTAAGGTATAAAATCTCCTGTGAAGTTTTCATACAATGGCTGTGAGAAAGATCTAAAATTTATATTTTCGTGCTATTTGGGCGGATTCTGACCAAACGGGTGGGGCTACAACGTTCATATTTCACATGGACATTAAGGTAAGGGTAATGTATTGACTTTTGAAAGAAAATGTTGAAAAAGTTAGCCAGATCTATAGAAATAAAGGTTTTATTATTTAACACCTCAAAAAACTCAAATTAAAACCTTTATTTCTATAGATTCTGGCTAACTTTTTCAAAATTTTCTTTCAAACGTCAATACATCACCATAACCTTAATGTGCATGTGAAATATGAACGTTGTAGCCCCACCCGTTTGGTCAGAATCGGCCCAAATGTCACGAAAATATCGCACTAAAAATCGAAAAAAATCGTAAAAGTACGATATTCATGAGAAATATCTCTTCGATTGTACCCAAAAACGAAGCAAGTCTAAGTTCAGAGATTTCAAAGGTCCTGTCAAATTTTCATCAAGATCGCATATGCCGTTTGCCCGGTAGAGAGCAAACAAACAGACAAAAAAAAAAAAAAAAAAAAAAAAAACACCCTAGCTAAATTTTTTGGGGGGTCGGTGAAATTGAAGTCTTCGCTTCGCTCATCCAACAATGTTCATAACTAGGAAAACGCTCAAGTCCCGCCGCGTTGATGGATGAGCGTAATTTTTTTAAACGAAAAAAGCGTAAAATTGCGATTTTTTTAATAGATAATTTTTCGATTACGCTCAAATTTCACACGAATATATTAATTCATAAAATTAAGGTTCTGTGAAAAAATCATTAAAATCGGATAAAGCATGTAGATGTTATAAGTCGAAGAATTTTTTTTTAAATCGAAAAAAATCGTAAAATTGCGATTTTCATGAGAAATAATTTTTCGATCGATTTTTCCCCCCGTGCAGTTCTTTGACCAGAGATTTCATAGACCTCCATAAAATTTCATTGCAATTGGAGTATTGGTTTAGCCGGGATCGTGTTCACAGACACACAAAAATACAAAAAAAGAAGAAAAAAAAACATTCCGGATTTTTTTTCTTTTTTTTTCTTTTTGTATTTTTGTGTGTTTGTCCACACGATTCCGGCTAAACCGATACTCCAATTGCGATGAAATTTTGTGTTGGTCTTCGAAATCTCTGAACTTAGAACTGCCACGTTTTTGAGCACAATCGAAAAATTATTTATCATGAAAATTGCAATTTTACGATTTTTTTCGGTTTTAAAAATTTCTTTGACTTAAAACACCTACATGCTTAATCCGATTTTAATGATTTTTTCACAGAGCCTTGATTTCATGAATTAAGATATTTGTGTGAAATTTGAGCGCAATCGAAAAATTATTTCTCATGAAAATCGAAATTTTACAGTTTTTTTTTCATTTTTAAAACAATTCTTTGACTTATAACACCTACATGCTTTATCCTATTGTAATGATTTTTTCACAGAACCTTAATTTTATGAATTTATATATTCGTGTAAAATTTGAGCGTAATCGAATAATTATTTATTATGAAAATCGCAATTTTACTCTTTTTTTTTTTTTTAAATAAACGATTAATAAAAAATAAAAAAATAAAGTTAATTTTTTATTTAATTTAATTTAATTTAAAAATCTTCGACTTAGTAATAATTGTTTCACAGAACAACAGAAAATCCGCATAACACATGGCAGCTCAATACACCAATTACGCTCATCCAACAACGCGGCGGGACTTAAGCGTTTTCCTAGTTTAATACATTTGTTGATTTATATTTTGTAATTTTATTTCTTCCTATAAAGTCGTACTTTGTGCTGATTTTAGTACGCAAGCTGGATTCCCGTAGTTATTCAATGTTCATTGGTCAGATGTCAAATACAGATTGAATTTATAGAAAATTACAACTTGCGTTTACAGCAAATTCCTGGACGCTCGGCGGCCTGACACCACAGATGATTGAAACTTTGAAAGTTGTCACGGAAGCAGAAATTAAGGGCTCAACTGTAACATTTTTCTAAAATTTCATTAAAAAAATAATGTTAAATTCTTTTTTAGAATTTTGGATTTTGTTAACAAGTTTTAAATAGAGCATATTCGTGATTTTGTTTGGATGATTAACGCAACATATCGCAAATCTACGACTGTAGGGCTGTTCTTGCACGCTTTGACAATTCTTCAAAGTTCATGTGTGTCGGATATTTCCTGTGCGAGCGAATAGCTATTTGTCAACTGCCAAATGTGTCCTATTCCCTCTTAATGAATACCAAGTTGATAATGAATCCTGTGGATTGAGTTGGCCCGTGTAAACATAATTTAGGAAAATATCACCTGCTTGAATCCATGACGTGTAAAGTCTTGTTTACATAAGTTCGTCAGAGGCGACGCGACGCGTCCAACGCACACGTGAAAACATTTAAATGAAAACGAGGCCTAACCGAAAGATGACGCTCGCGATCCTCTGATTCGGGAGGACCCGGGTTCGATACACTCCACCGGCTCTCTTTCGTCTGAATGTTTTTGCCAAGGTTTACTTCGCTCAATCATGCGAATCCAAAGTTGAAACCTTTTAAAAATACCTTGGACTTACCTTTCGCAACACTAACCTTACTGAAAGTACCTAGTTAATTACACAAACACCTTAAGATGAATTTTCACTTGTTTATAAGTAGGTTTCTCTGAGAAACTAGAAAATCCATTTCTGTACATGGATCGAGCTTACTGACGAGATACATTCACGTGTAGTCCACGTGCCACTACTTTATTCTGCCCCGTACGACACGTGTCACACGAAGCCAATTATAAAGCGGATTGTGAACGCCTCGAAGACGTATGATCCTATCATTACTGGACAGAGTGACAGAGGTGACTTTCATCCTATTACCCCAGTAATTTGTTAGCCATATAGTCGTATTCGGTCTTCCTTTCTTGGCCGTGCTATAATATATTATATCCACCTTGAGAAGTTGAGAGGTGAGCTGTGATCATAGATAATGAAATGCAAGTTTAGGACTTTTACATTTGCTTTTACTTGTTCTTTATAACATTAAATACATAAAATTAATGCAGTATTTTGTGTATTTTTTATGCCCTTCTAATGGAAACAATTAAGTATTTAAAAGACTTAATTTAACAAATTGACATGTTTTAATTGTTACCTATATAGAAGGGTATTGAAAATACCCAAAACATTGCCTTAATTTTATTAATTTAATTTAATAAAGAACATGTACGTATAACCCAATTTTTTTATAATCTCAGCATTAATATTATGAACATGAGTATAGAACTCAATGATTCACGTACTAGATTGATATTGTTTTATTTTATATCCTATTTAGTAACATATCAGTAAGTATAAACTGATTTACTGAGGAGGGCAATAAATCAAAGATAAATTACAAATAATTGCTCACATAATATAAGCAGTACTGGACCTGAACAAATATATAAAATATGTATCAAAGAATATACACGAACATAATATTGAAAAAATACATTAATAAAGCAAATTTAAACTATTTAACCAGAATTAAAGGAAGTTAATCTAATAGTAGTTTATCATTGGAAACTTGCAATAGAAGAAAACTTTAGGAAAAATGAATAGGAAATGAAGAAGGAAGAAGAGAACATTTTTTAACGCAGTACGATTTCTTTGCTAAGAGAAACGAAAACCACTTGTTGAAAATTGTAAACTTTGTAACAGCCTAGTATTGTTTGTTGGTATAAATCTTTTAAAAGTAACAGGGCTTGATACAACTGAAAAAAAACAATTCTCTGTTCTTAAACGAAATGATATAAAAAGCATCGGACAATATGGTTCAATAATACTATACACCTTCATCCATCAACACGAATGTATAAAGTGTTCCCAAAGCGGACTATATTACAAAAAACAAAATGCGACTATTGTGGCATAAGACTTTAAGAGCTCCTTCAAAATATCTCAACTTCGACTTGTACCTTAGATATTTCATAAGTGCTCTGAAAATCGAATCAATATTATTTTGTTTCATCCATTTGTCCGGTGGGGATCAAACAATCCCAAACAAAAATATAAAACCCGAAATTATATTTAATGGGTAGTAAAACTGATGCTGTCTCTACTTGTGCTAGCTTGAGTAGCTGGCTTATTTTGGTGTCACTTTTAAACAGGAATTATGTATTAAAACTGTCAAAAGAAATTTAAGGAAAATGAGGGGGAAATGGAGCTAAATAGACTAGCGCAAAACGCTCATCCAAAAACGCGACAGTAATAATTGGTGCTCGCGTAACACTCATAAATGTGCACAATGAACACTAAATTTGGCTGTTATATGGGTTGCATGAGATTGCTACTTAACGGTTTTAAATCACGAACAATTAAACAATGGGAAATAACATACATCCATTCATACTAGACAATAAGCAATTGTTTTAAAAAGGTATTTTAATGTGATATGTGCAAGTGAATAATATGATTATACCTTTTACGTCAGTCATAAAATCCAAATTAAATATTTTATGAGAAGGTCTTAAAGTTGCAACAACATGAAATATTCAGGAAACATTAAAAAATATTGGAAAAAAATATTTATAACAGATTGATAAGCTTTTTAGAAAAGCACAACATTCTAACAGAAAGACAAAATGGATTCAGAAAGGGAAAATCTACCAGTGATACAATTAGAAGATTTCTATTAAACGTAACTAGTGAAAAGGATTCAAATATTGATACTCTGGGTATATTCTGTGATCTCACAAAAGCTTTTGACTGTGTTGATCACAATATACTCCTCACTATGGAGTACGTGGTGATGCGCTAAAATTATTAAAATCATACCTAACAAACAGAGTACAATATGTAGAAATAACTAGCAATGAACATTGTAAAATTTCACATACCATTTCGGACTCTGACAAAAGTATATGTGGTGTGCCACAAGGGTCAATTCTTGGCCCTTTATTTGTCATTGTCTTTATAATTGATCTAACTGAAAGTATAGATGATGCTGAACTTTTTGCTGACGATTTATCCACAGTCATAAAGGCTGATGAAAGCAAAGCTCTTCGGGATAAATCAGAAGAAAGACTGGGTGGTTTACAGCTAACAAACTTATTTTAAACGCAAAAAAAAACTATATCCAATTCCACTCAATTCTGAAGATTAAATCTTTAAATAAAATACAATACCTAACTAATTTTTCAGATAATTCAAATATAACAGAAGTTTCATCAAATGTATTTCTAGGCTTAACAATAGACCAACATCTAACATGGCACGATCATATACACAAACAATACCAAAACTTAATTCGTCTTGTTATGCTATAAGGACCATCAGACAGTAACATCCCCACAGCCAAAATATTCTACTATTTATTATTTGAGTCATATATAAGCTACGGAATTGAATTTTGGGGTATATCGACCCACATCAATAAAGTTTTTATTATACAAAAAAAGCAATTAGAGCAATTTGTTCCCTTGATCCCACAGATCACTGTAACGATTTTTTATATGCCACAAAATCCTTACCATTTCATGTTTATACATTTTCAAATCAATATTAGTAATTACAAAAATATACATACCTACTCAGTAAATGCAAATGTCCATGATCATGACACACGTAAAAAAAACACCTACAGCTAAACTCATATCACACAAAACTTGGACAAGTAAACTCAGACTACTTACATAGATCTCTTTATAACCATCTTCCAGAATCCATTAAAATCATTTCAAGCTATAACCGTTTCAAACATAAACTAAAACAAATTTAAATTCTAAAAGCCTACTATTATCTTATTGATTACTTTAATGATACACTCACAGAAATTCATGTTATCACTTGATATTATTGATTGACTATAATATAATGAAATGATTTTTTTTTATTACTCGATTTGGTTGGTCGGGAAAACACTCCCGTAGGTGTAATTGTTTTTATTTAATACAATCCAGAAATTAAAAAAGTCCGCCCCGACCGGGACTCGAACCACGGACCTCCCACATTCCAGGTGAGCGTCTTAACCCCTAGACCACCAGGACGGGTACATTTTAATCTCTGAATTGTAGTTGCATTATACATCTGAATGGATGGAACAGCACTGCAACGAAATCTGTTGCCTTTGAACTGTCCACCAAACATTAATAATAATGTCATTACAGCTTACGCAGGTATGAGCGAGGGCTTATTTCTCGATTTGGTTAGTCGGGAAACACTCCCGTAGGTGTAATTGTTTTTATTTAATACAATCCAGAAATTAAAAAAAAAAAAAAAAATCCGCCCCGACCGGGACTCGAAGAACCACGGACCTCCCACATTCCAGGTCAGCTTTTACTTTTCAATAATTATTATTATTTACAATAATATTACATATTAAGACCATCTTCCAGCTTTTTGCGGAAACTAGGTTTAATAGCAGCATTTACATCGTGATGGGCCATGATGTGGGTATATGATGGAGGGGTAGGGGGAAAGGGGGTGTAGAGTAGTAAGAGATATTTTCCCCCTACAATGTAGGTTGTTTTATCCTGAATCTGTGCTAGAGGATCTCTTGGCTGGCTTAATTATAATTATTGGCACACACACCTAACACACGGATATCTCTTAACCAGAGAAAAGGTTATTCCCATATGTGACACATGTGATGTACCTTTAACCGTACATCATATGCTAGCAGAATGTACCAAATATGATGCCTTGCGCATGCAATTTGATCTCTCCCAATCATATGAAGAACTTCTATCATATGATAACGGCGACAAACTTTCCAAATTTCTCATCCAAAGTAATCTATTTAACAAACTTTAATTAACTTCATACACATTTCTTTAATTACTTTAATTTTATTCCCATACATAACTTTTGTTTTGCTATTACTTTCGTCATCATTATTTCTTTTGTTACTTATACACTTAGAAAACTCTTAAATAATAAATAATAATAAACATAATAATAATAATAATAATAATAATAATAATAATAATAATAGTAATTATAATAATAATAATAATAATAATCAAACACACCATTAACTCATCTAGTCAATTGTCATAAACACAGGCGGCGCAATATGACCTAACCGGTTGAAGCGCCCTAGCTTCTCACGTCGTCGTCGACATATTAAGACAATTTCTCATTATACTAGGGAAACGCCAAAGTCGTTGTTAAACGAGTGAGTGAGCCATGTGTAAAGTACCCGATTACATTACTTTTCTTCCCCCTACCTTGGGCCTACCTAGCCTATCATAGGCTAGAGAGGCGCATTATGACCTTACAGTTGACGCGCCCGTCCCCGTATACCAACTAAACTTTAAAAACTATTATTTATACGAATATAATTATCAAACTTAAATGCAAATGTTCCCGGGTACTCACCACATGACTCGCTCACTCGTCTCACTACGACTTTGGCGTTTCCTATAGTCTAGTTGGCTAAGGCGCCCTTGTAGCCGAAATGTGAAAGAAGTGAGTTCAATTCCCTGGTCGGGAAAGATTTGTAATTTCTAGATTGTATTTCAAAAATAATTGAACATGATTTGAAATGCATAATATAACGCAGTGTTGTCCATCATCTGTGGCAATAGGGCCTACTATGGTAAACATAGCCAGTACGAAATACGTGAAAATATTGCAAGGTTTACTCAATCTACGAGCGAATTTTGTGGGTACCTTGACGTGCAACATTCGACAGACCTTGCATGGGCACGGCATTTCACGGCCAGGCGAATAATAAACAAAAAATATATTTTCAAAATCTAAAACATTGTACCCGATTACATTACTTTTCTTCCCCCTACCTTAGGTCTACCTAGCCTATCATAGGCTAGAGAGGCGCATTATGACCTTACAGTTGACGCGCCCGTCCCCGTATGCCAACTAAACTTTAAAAAACTATTATTTATACGAATATAATTATCAAACTTAAATGCATATGTTCCCGGGTACTCACCACATGACTCTCTCACTCGTCTAACTACGACTTTGGCGTTTCCCTGGTCTAGTTGGCTAAAGCGCCCTTATAGCCGAAATATGGGAGACGTGGGTTCAATCCCCTGGTCGGGAAAGATTTTGTAATTTCGAGATTGTATTTAAAAAATTATTAAACATGTTTTGAAATGCATATAACGCAGTGAAGTCCATCATCTGTGGCAACAGGGCCTACTATGGTAAACATAGCCAGTACGAAATACGTGAAAACATTGCAAGGTTTACTCAATCTACGAGCGGAATTTGGGGGTACTTTGACTTAAAACATTCGACAGACCTTGAATGGACACGGCATTTCACTGCCAGGTAAATAAAAAACAAAAAATATCTTTTCAAAATCTAAAACATTGTCGTTAAAATAATTTCATAACATTGGAAGTCTATTTTTCAGTTTATTATTTCTTGTATGTTTAAATCGCAATGAATCTTGCTGATTTTGTTAGCAGTTCTCAATAAACTCGTACTGGATGTCCGTTTAAAATTTCAGCGCAATCTGTTCAGCGATTCGGCTGATTTTTAACGTACACACACACACACACACACACGCACGCACGCACGCACGCAGAAAAACAATAAGGGCCGTTTAAGTCGAATGGAAATCACTACGTTCGCTACGCTCACTCGTTCAATTAGTATAAGTAACATTTATTTGATTAAGCTAAAGGACACATACACTAAAAATTGTGTTGTTGTTATAAAAAATGTACAATTTGTCCTAATAAAAAATTGAAATTGAAAAAAAGTTAATAAAACTGCCAAGAGGGCTCACGCAAAAAGTCGGCAGGTAAGGACGAGGTGGAAGGGGGTGAAATATTGACGTTTTAATAAATAAATAAAATTTGTGGAATGACGATATTAGCTCATTTAGACCACGCGTCCAATATAATGGCCATACCAATTTGATTTTTTTTTAAATTTGAATTTCAGTTTTTTCAATTTGGCCAAATAAATAATTTAAATTGTAGAATTCAAATTCATGTGTTTTTTATCTCATTTTTATAGAACGAAAGGCAACTTTTTTTAGAAGATTGAAAACATAAATCTGCCAAAACGGTCAAAAATGTTTTTTTTTTCAGGAAATTTAAAATATTTCTAGTATTGCTGGTATTTGAGATATAGAAAATCCAAAATATGCAAAAAAAATCGGAAAAATCTAGTTTACTAAATGCACTTACGATATGCATTTGAACATAAATAGTTGCTTTTCTTAAAAATCCAAAATTTCCCAAAATTCCCTAAAAATTGACAATTTCCCCCCCCCCCCCCCTATATTTGTTCCTATGTGATTGTATTATCTATCATTAAATAATTTAAAATTTTGTGGAATTGATCATGGTCTGAATGAGTTAGGCAAATCTTACCATATTCTGCCCTCTTTGTCATTTATTCACGAATAAACTCATATTCCTGGAAAGATTGGAGTATTCTAGTGGTTTTGTGGTAGAGACGTGAATTTTGACACTAAAACTTGGTAGACTATTATAAACTAAAACTGCCAAGAGGACACAAAAAAAAATCAAATGGTTAGGGGTGTAAAAGGTGGTAGAAAAATAATGTGCCTTCAAATTAAATCTTTTATATTTTTTTGCAGAATATATATTCTTATTTAAAAAAATAAAAATAAAATGCAACCATGTGATAAGTTTGCAAATTTACCAAAATTCTCAATCAAATATGTCGTGTCGTGCGACCGCTCGTTCTGTGTGAAACTATGTTTGTTTTCCTTTGACCCATTTACTATAATGGTGCACAGACTCTTTGTCTATGGACATTTGGTAGAATCAGTCCATTGGTCTACACCGCTTTTAAGGCGACAAATAGTATAACTGGACATTTGGTCTAGTACTTTATGGTCTTAACAGTGTAATCTCATAAATACAAAGGTCTTGATTTAAATTAGTACATAAATGCATAATTTTAGAACACTTGTAATGAAAATAAAAACTATGCATGCCCATTAATGTTACTTATTTTATTTGTATGTATGTAATATGCAAATCCAAAATGTATACATACAATTTTTTTTTATTCTAGGTAGGCCTAGGTAGGTATTCTAGGTAGGCCTATGCGATAAAATCAGTCTTTTTATTTTTAGCATTCAGCAAAAAACATAATTTTTACTTACATAATATATTGTTATCAAATCAATCTAAAATCAATGTGATACAATAATTTAATTTTCTTCCTAATCAGGCACCATTTCCTCACAAAATGAGGATTTGTAACTTACAACTTTAAAAAATTGTACATTATCGTTGTTATACTTATAATTTTCATAATTTTGTACATTTATTCAATTTGTTGCTGGTTACTTTACTGTGCTATCTCCATCTGCAAGCTGTGTCTTTATGACTTCCGTTTACCTCTGATTTTTCTTGAGATGTTATGAACATCCAAATTGATGCTTGATGTGAAAATAAATAAAAGCTTCTGGTATCTGCTATGCCAACTCAGACGAAATGATGGTCCTGACAAAAGTTACTTATATAAAATGACGTTTTAGTCAAATAGTCGGATTAGACCAAAGGTGGTTATAGACGAAATGTCTAAAGCTAGACGAAATGTCTTGAGAGTTGAGACCAAAAAATAATACGACATTTCCTGGTAGCACTGTCAATAAATGTGAAAAACTGGTTGCTCCTTAACCACAAATAATTTGAATGTGTTTTTTTGGCTAAGGCGGTGGCTCAAAGTGATTCAAAATGAATGATGACAAGTAAAAATTAGTGTCCGTTAGTATTTTTTACAAAGAATTTAAATGTTTGGACTTAATACGTATAAAATAAAATATCAATAATATATGGTTTATTTGCATTATATCTAGGTGCCCGTTAGGGCGCCGCAGCCAAGCCGCGGTGCGCTACACACTCAGGCACCTTACAGTAAGCAGAGTAGGGGTGATTTCGAGGTGTCACCCAGCCGTCATGAAACGTGTTGTGAACTTAAAAACTATCAAAATCGAGGGAATTATTTATTTATTTAAATGATATTTTCTCGCCGCTATAGGTACCTGACAACACATGCCAAATTTGGTTGGGATACGAGCATTCATTCTGGGTGAAAAATGGCTTGAAACATGCTCCAAATCACTTTAAGGATGTTGGCTACTACTGCTACTGCTAGCTACTGCTACGGTCTAATTCGTCAGTTTTAATCGGCCCGCGATTCTGACCAAACGGGTGGGGCTTCAACGTTCACATAGTGATATAGGGTCTTTTGAAAGAAAAAGATGAAAAAGTTTGCTGGAAGGCTTCCAAATAAAGGTTTCAATATAATCAATTATATGAATCATTAATTTGTTTTTGGTAGTATTCTATTAACAAACATTCGAAGCTTCAGGTATGTAAGTTTCGTTGTGATAACGCAAAATTGATAGCAGATTTTGATGAAAAACTATCGCAATGTGTAAAATGTCAAAAATTTACGGCTGACTAAACTTGCATTTAAGAACACTTACGCCCCTCACAAAAGTATTTAAAGGAGTGATGCAGTGTTCTTTTGGAATCATGCCTGTAAAGTTTCGTTTACATTGGTTAATATCTTCTAGCTCAAATAAATGCATAAATCTTGACGCGCTCCAAATGTGCACGGATACATACATCTCTAAACTTGTCCCAAACCTATAAGGCCGCGATAGCCGCACCCTAAAAAGAGTCCATAGGCTCGGTGTGGTTCTACAAGCATGCACGTATGTTACTAAATGAAATGCATTCGACATAAGACCAGAAGATCCTAGTTTTTTTAACAATACAACAGTTAATTTAAAAAAATAGAAATTAGCGAACGTTATTTACAGTCGCGTTGAGGGATGAGTGTATGTGTGTAAGTGATACACGCACATACGGATGGACGCACAGATTTATAAGTGCTCTTTAAATAGGGAGCTTCTCGCGGTTAAATATGAAATTTTAAAAAAATGAAATTAATATTAAAATATTATTGACCGAATATCGTCTATATACACTATCTTGTCATCAGTCCGTTTAGTTTGGATGCTTAATTTTGTTCAAAGTTAACAAATCATTCATTGCTCAGCCTAAAATACTATGTACTCAAGCAAATGATCAAGACAGGGGAAACTCTTCACGTTTCTAACATTAGACTCAGGATGAAGGAAAACAATTATTATTTCTAATTTCATCGTATAGCCAATACTTCTAAGTTTATTTCATCAGGATTAATTGTCATATTTTCATAAAAATTAGTGTTAATAATAAAATCTTGTGGCGTCTTTAATTGTACATTGCCCATGATATTATATACAAATATCTATTAGTTACGCAATTAACTTAAATTTACATAACTGACAAACGACGAGATGGCATAAAAAATTCAATATCAGAAAGGTAAAAACTAAAAAGCTAGCCAAATATAATGTTCGTTATCTTACGTATTTGCTAATGGAGAATTAAACTATGGCCGGGCAATGACATAGCATTCAATTATCGATATCACACGAAAAATTCGATATAGATACATCAAAATGTTATTATTTGTGTAAAAAATCTAAATCTAAATAAAAAAATAAAAATAACAATTGTATCAAAAGAGGAGGCTTGGGCCTTTTCGAAAAATGTGTAACCAAAAAGGATTAATTACAAATCCAAAAAAAAATCGTAAAGATTTTTACGTTCTCACACTCGCGTTTAATGATCCGGCACCTCCACCATATCTAAAAGTCATTGCAAATTTACTATAATGCAACCCTGCACAAACACTATAAAATTTAGTTCGCTAACTAAAATTTGAAGAAATAAATCCGTTCTTCTTAGGTATTTACAACATAAAAGGCACACATGTACATTCCGAAAAATTCTTATCCTCAATTATTTTTTTTTTAAACTTTTAAACAATTTTTTTTAAAAAAAAATACTTACAGTACTAGCACAAACGAAAGAATGCAGATTCCATCAACACTGGTGATCGTGGTGGGGGTGGGGGTTTTATTAATGCGAACAAAAGAAATGTTGTCTTTGTGTTTGAAAGGGAAATATCTTATACCAACACACGCATGTGTAGGTTGCCCTTTGGGTTGCTTACATCACCATTTATTAAATAAAAGTTTAATTTATAGATGCTAATGAGTAGCTCACGCATTACGCACGTGCTACGTCTGTCGGTGACGGTGACTTTGTTCCATGGAAATTCTTAAAGGTGACGCAGGATTAATAAAAGCAACACTCTTTCTGATTCTCAACACTTCATAGTTTATTTTCTCAGTAAATGTTGTCCTAATTTTACAAAAATTTCTAAATAATAAGATAGAGAATAGCGGAAATACATAATTAATTGGTGTACATTTTATTAGCACGCCTTTTTCAAATATTTGCACAACATTTTTTAAATTGAAAACCTTAACTTAAAATATCAAACCTTGGATTTTTAATAGTACACTCTTTCTTGGTTCTGAATTTGGTTATAATTAGTACTTCTGAATGAGCACAGAATACTTTCCGTACTTTACAACTCCGATACAACAAAGAAGTATTGCTCTAAGATAGTATAAATTGAATCAGTATTGAGAATATTTTTCTTGGAATAGAATGGTTGTGGAAGTCGTTCCTAAACATGAGCGTCGTCCAAGCTTTCAGATAAGATTATTTTTCCGGAGCTGGAGTTTCTTCAGCTGAAATGAAAACAGAAAACATTTACTTGTTTTAGAGGAAGAAGGCGTGATTTGATGTTCGGCGCGTTCCTTGTCCTGCAGCCATAAATCATTACATCTGAATACAACTTGGCAAAATTAATAATGTAGGACATTTGTAATATCCTATCATATCAGATATGCAATATTTATCATAGACCACTCAGAATATGCGTAGTTATTTAACTGTTTTTGAGCATTTTGACAGATTTTTAATTCTAGAAAATTGAATTGATTTTTTGTTTATTCTCTACTAAGCCGCTTAGCGAACGCTTTTTTTAGTCACGTTGATGGATGAGCATTTTTGTAAGTTTTAGTTTGCGTGGGATCTCTTTACTTTTTCAAGTGCTTTTTGCACGCATTGTAGGTGATTGTTGTCAAGTTTCTATTGTTACTTGTTAATTGTTATGTTATACTTTAAAAAACTTAAATTAAAACTTTTTTTTTTATGGATTTTGGGTAAATTTTACAACTTTTTCTTTCAAAAGGTACTACAGTTACTACATCACCATAACCTTAATGTCCATGTAAAATATGAACGTTGTAGCCCCACATGTTTGGTCAGAATCGGCCCAAATGTCACGAAAATACCGCACTAAAAATCGACAAAAATCGTAAAAGTACGATATTCATGAGAAATATTTCTTCGATTGTACCCACAAACGTGGCAGGTCTAAGTTTAGAGATTTCGAAGGCCTCCTCCAATTTCCATCAATATCGCATATGCCGTTTGCCCGGTAGAGAGCGAACAAACAGAAAAAAAAAACAAAAAAAAAAACACCCAAGCTGATTTTTTGGGGGGTCAGTGAAATTGAGTCTTCGCTCATCCAATAATCAATCAATCAATGGAAAATTGCTATGATAGATGTCTTTATAATTCATTTCTATACAATTATGTAAAATTACAAATAGATTGGACTGAAAATTTAAAAATTAAAATACTCATAAAATGAGCATGCTGTCTCCTCTTAACGTAACGACCCTCCAGTTTTGCATTTGGCAGACAAAGATGTAAGATGCGGCTACTAAGCTGTTACTTTGCTGTGGGGGGAACTTTTCCCACAATCAAAACTATTCAAAATGCTGAACTGATGGCCAATGTTTTCAATTTGAGGTTGTTTCACATATTTGATGTATAAATAGTCTATTGACGTAAATTTCAATTTGCCATCTATAGAAACTTAAATAAATTCGTATTTGGATTTTATTGGTTTTTAGTAAAAGACTTTAATTAAAAGCGCACCGAACTAACTAACCCTTTTTACGCATACTCCACCGACGATCCACTAATGGCCAACTGGGTATAGGCAATTAAAAATAGAAAAGAGCGACCACATGGCAGAGCACGATTCACCTTCGGGCTACACCAGAATCAACAACGCTATATTGCTTTGTTGCCACTTTGTTGGCTCCTTGACGGTTCGAATAAATGGATCAACGCTCACAATAATTCGTTACAAGCTTTTGCGGTACCGGTATCTTCTGCCTTGGAAGCAGAGATTCATCCAAGACCAATGAGCCAATCATCACAAGCTCAAAACGCGGTTTGACATTTTGACCAGTTAAACCCCCCTTTCCCAGTTGAAGAGTGGGGAATCCACCTTATATCAAGGCCATCCCGATGCCATTACTGGGTACCTGTATCCTATCAGTATCCGTCGTAGATACACTCTGGTTTGACGGACCGCAAATCAGTCCACGCCTATGCGAGTGCGGTGATTTTCCTGCGTTTGCTTCTTTGACTACAAAGAGCTTATACCGGAGAGCTTTGGAAATCTGTACCGAAATCGATAAAGAAGTTGCCCTAACCGCGAAACATCTTTATTAAAGGGGCTAAAAACCCAAACAATTATTTTTAACTACGTGATCTATAGCACAATAATACTCTTAAATGACTGTTTAAAAAATTATATCTTGTAACTGTGATTTAACACGAATTTTTTAATTTTTTTGATCCAGAAATTGGCGAAAATTGGTGTTTTGGAAAATTTCCTAAATCGGCTTTGGCCTGCTTCTTTTTGGGTCCACATAGATACTAGAGCATAGTACCAATCTAAAATGCCCCTTTATAACATCGTGTCTTGAAACTGTGCCCAAATATACCCTCAAACACGCAAAAATATGCATTCCAAAATCACACCCCATCTTGGTAATCAGCATATTTTGACCGAACTACTTGCCAAAATTACAAAACAAAATATAGAGAATTTACAGAAAAGGCTGTCGTATACGTCAATAATGGACAATATTTTTTTGGATCAAAATCCTCCAAGGTCACGGGGCATAAAGATCGTCCCCATGTTATTTCTTATGGGAGATTTTTGCCGATGGGACCTAGCTCGAAAAATGTCATGTTTGACAATTTTTTGGGAGGTCATGGTGGCCCCAATATTGTTTCTGTTAATTGCTAAATTCATTACTAGTTAGCCTGAATGAAATATATTTTTTGAGTTTAGCGGTTAAATACCCCTTTAAATGTTTTACATGGTTCAAATAACAATGGTTCTCAAATTTCACAGATTATAATATTTTAGCAAGATTCATCCCATGATTACGGATTTTATCAACGTGTGCGCGTGGGTGTGTGAGGTCGTGTAAAATGTAGTGCAGTGCAGCATTCATGTCGTATTACCATGGAGTTATAAATAGTACTGGCGTACTGGAGGCGCAGGTGTGTGGTCGGCGGTGTACAAGCTAGCACTTCAAATTGGCAGACATTTTGATTGTTTACTTTGGTAACCAAGGTAACCTCGGGCCTACCACAGTTCATTGTAGCAAAGTTAACCTGCTAGTAGATGGTTATAACAATCAAAATGGCGAATAGGCTCAAACAAACAAACACGATCGTGGACGTGCTGTTCCATTTGAGCTAGACCTCCTTATCATTCAACTCCATGGTATTACTAAGCTAAAATCTGGTACGAAGAGCTTTGTCCCAAATGTTTATTGCTTCTTACCACTGAATCAGCTCTGGTACTCTAGCAAAAGGCGGTGCAGGGACAGAATGTAGTGACTTCGAAACAGCACCAGCATTTATGCCCTGCACGATTTACTGTAACGTTCAATTTCTCTGACGTCACAGTAGCCACGTGACACAACATAACCACCATCACCACCAATAGTATCCATAGCAACTTCATCTGCAAACATAAACGTGTAAGCCAGTTGTTTAACCGAGGTCGTTTAGCCGGTCCCCACTCGAACACCGAAGTAAAGCAACCTTTAGGCGTGGTAAGGGACTGAGTGGTTGAACCTTCTGCCCTGAGACACACGTATACCGCTGGTTAGAGCAGACGGAGGGTTCGAGAGCTAGTGTAACGGCTGTGTTCTCCTCGACATCTGTTTGGTATGTCTTAGTTAGGGGAGGAACCTATATGACTGTCAAGGTTACACCGTCCTTCCGGATGGGACGAACAGAAGTTGGTCCCCCTGGTACTTTTTGAAAGGGGTTAGCTTCGTGCCGGTACCGGGTTTCCCCTCTTCCCTTCAATTTATACTTTATTCATCATCTATCACCACTAATCATCTCGAAAAGCTAGCATTAATATGAGACGTTAAGCAATATCAAATCAATCGAATAAGTATTCCGTTTTTCGAGTCTACTTAACTCAGTCACAAATTTGATTTTCAAATCAATCCTGTCAGTGCCTACACCATCGACGCTTGAACAATGGCCAACCAGGGATCGGAATTTTAAATATTACGTATTATTATATTTACTTGGAAACACTACCCAAAGAACACAAAGTGTCCAAAACATATTGCCATATAGCTGAAAGGCTTACGTGGAGCTCTTTTTTTTCTAAATATTTTGTATTCATTTCATCAGATTGACATAAAATATGTCATATTATAATTAAGAACATGAATGCAAGAATAACAAAAAAGCATCAGCCCTATAGTACTTTCGTACCTGTTAACCCCACATTGGGACTGTGCCAGCTATGGCTATTTTATTAGATTTTATCTCTACACATTCGCAATGTAAGTGAGGCAAACGTTGAGAGAAACTCAAGTCAAGATTGTGGATGAAACACCCAACTCAAGTACGATATGAAAAGAAGACTTGACCATTTTATGACAACTATATAAGCCTAACTAAATTCAACCATTACAATTTGACAGGATCTGTAATCGTTTACACGGTTACATTGCAATGTAAGTTATGTTTTTTTAAATTTTATTTAGAGAGATGACCCTTTCACACTGTGTTTGAATTATTTTACTCACCCTTTCCTTTCTACAATATTCTCAAATGCTTAAAACTATGTTTTTTTCTAAACAAAATATTGCGTTTTTGACAACGTTCAGCAACAATCAATTCAACGAATAAATATTGTCACAGTTATTATTGCCATGTTAACTATTATATATATTTTTTTAAATTAAAGAGATGAACTACTCAATTACATGTGTTTGAAATATTTTAAAACAGTCATTTTCTAATGCTTACAATTTTTATAATATATTGACAACGTTCAGCGACAATATTCTCAACAAAGTTTGCTGAACATATATCATTAATCTAGAGCGACGGTCGTCGCCCGCAGCCAAGCGCATGCGACTGCTTAGGCGAAGACGAACTCGCGGCCCTGTATACAGCTACCAGATTTGGGGGGTTTTCAGCTATCTGCACACGCCGCCCCAAAAGATTTACAATCTTGAAACTCGGTATATGACCTGATATGTGGTCCATGACCTACAAAAAAAATTAACTCGATCCGATAACCCGTTGTGTGTTAAAAAAAGGCTCTCAACATCGTCGAAAACCTTCCGGCTGGCTGGCTAGCTAGCTAATTCTCCGCGGAGCTATATTGAGCCCTACACAGAAAACAGTAAATCTTAGAACTTTGAAAGCTGGACCATACTTAGATGTACCTCAGACGCAGTGCCTTTTGCTTTCAAAACTAAAATCGGGTAACAGGGACTGGAGAAAATCAAAATTTGGCTGATAATCAAAACATGTAATAACTAAGGCGTGGTAATTTGTACAAACTTGAAATTAAACATGCTTTTTACCATTATAAATATCTAGCGTCGAAAACACAAGGGACTAAATTTGGGGAGACCGTGGGCCCAAAAATGTCACAAAACAACTCTGAACTTAAAATTTTTATCATTTAAAAAAAGGGCTATAACTGAGAAGTTTTAAACGTGGAATACACTTCGATATTTCTCATTCTTTATTACTTTTGAATATGGAAAGCAAAATTGCATAACGGGTACTGGAGAAAATCAAAATTATCAAATGCTATAGGTAATTCCGTACTTTAAAGACCCTTTACACGAGCAATTAATTGCTAGCAATGATTGCTGGAAAGTTGAGCAGAGTCCTACTTTTGGCAATTATTGCTAGCAATTTTTCAGAAGGCGTGTAAATGCGTTATAGGAAATGTATGTATCCAACTTGGATTCAATTAATTGCGGCAATGCATTGCTAGCAACTAATTGCTCGTGTAAAGGGCCTTTGAGACGCTTTACAGAGAAAACTGTACATCTTAGAACTTTGAAACTAGAGTTAGACCACACTTAGATGTCTCTCATATGCAATCACTTTAGCTTTCAAAACCAAAACCGGGCAATAGGGACCGGGGAAAATCCAAATGAAAATCCAAACGCGTGATTACTCAGGCGTAGTAATTTCTAAAACTTAAAATTAAACATGCTCTTAACCATTATAAATATCTAGCGCCCAAAACACAAGGGGGCAAATTTGGGGGGACCGTGGGCCCAAAACTCAAAAACAAAACAAAACAATATAAACAAAACAACTCTCAACTTAACAAATTTAATCATTCAAAGTCCATCATTCACGCCTTGATAGGAAACAAACAGCAAAAAGATGTAATATCCCTCACAAATACAAAAATTTGTAAAAAAAAAAAAAACAAAAACGCCAGCCAAGCTCTCCTTCAAAATTCTTCGACTGTGATATAGAAGTTGTGCCAAGCTTTTCATTCTTTCTCCCTAGTTTCGCATTGAATAGAAGTAAAGTAAGATCATTTCGCCTGTTGACGAGCGCCAAGCCAACCAATTTCGTGGTAAAAAAGTAAAAATTTTATAACTCAAAATCATAAAGAAAAAATTGCTTGGCCAATGACTTTTAAGAGTTCTCGTAATGAACCAAATTCAATAGCCAAGCATTTTTTTTATGATTTTGAGTTTAAATTTTTTTTTTATCACGAAAATGGTTGGCTTGGCGCTCGTCAACAGGCGAAATGATCTTACTTCTTTTCAATGCGAAACTAGGAAGAAAGAATGAAAAGCTTGGCTCGACTTCTATATCTCACAGCATTCATAGTCGAAGACTTTTGAAGGAGAGCTTGGCTGCCGTTTTTTTTCTTCAAATTTTTGTATTTGTGGGGTAAGTTTTACCTCAGACTTGTATCGTTTGTTGATCGAGTTTTGTATCTTAATTGCTTGTAATTTCTAAAATATGCAATTTTATGAAATAATGACGTTTTAACGAAATTGGTATAAAAGAATGGTTGTAAGAACACAATAAAGCAAATACGCTCACCTTCGAAAGCTAAACACTGTAAAATTAATATTGACACCAAAGTCTAGCGTATTACAAACCTTTGCTTGTCCAGAAGATTGACCACACTAGAAGTTGAGACGACGACGTGCTCTATACCTGCCAGTCTGAAAGTGTCTTTAAACTCCAGAACTGGTATTTATAACCTGTTGGTTCAAATGTTGATTGAATTGATTGATTGAATATTGCTTAACGTCTCATATTTATGCACTTTGGCTAATCGAGACGATGAGTGGTGATAGATGAGGATGAAGTATGAACAGAAGGGAGGAGGGGAAACCCGGTACCGGCACGTAGCCTACTCCTTTCGAAAAGTACCAAGGGGACCAACGGCTTAACGTCCCATCCGACAGGACGGTGTAACTTTGACAGTCATATAGGTTCCTCCACTAACCCGGACTGCCGAGCAGACGTCGAGGAGAACGAAGCCGTTACACTAGCTCTTGAACCCTCCATCTGCTCTAACCAGCGGTATACGTGAGTTTCAGGGCTAAGCGGTCACCCACTCTACCCATGACCACGCCCGATTCTGCTTAACTTCGGTGTTCGAGTGGGAACCGGTTAAACGAGCTCGGCTAAACCGCTGGCTTTTGGTTCAAATGTGTCAATAACGTTAGTAGCACACTCTTTCGTAATACCATGGACTTATAATAGTAACTGTCGTTGGAATACGATCATGTAACTTGATGCATGTAAATTCTAGTATTCTAAATTTAAAAGCACACTAGCGAGTGAATGATTTATCTGCAAAGAAACAGCCATCAACCCCTTCCCTTTCCCTTTCCTCCTCCTTTCCTCACTCTTCCCACCATAACTCAATCCCTAAGTGAAATAGTTACCTCCCCAAAGACAACGCCATTTTTTCAAAAAGAGTCCATAGGCTCGGTGTGGTTCTACAAGCATGCATATAAACGTATTCGACAGAAGATTCGAAGATTCTTAGTTTTTTTTAATAATGCATCAGTCAATTTAAAAAAACAGGCATTAGCGAACGTTATTTACAGTCGCGTTGAGGGATGAGTGTATGTGTGTAAGTGATACACGCACATAAAGACGGACGGATAGATTTATAAGTGCTGTTTAAATAGGGAGCTTCTCGCCTTAATTAAGGTTAAATATGAAATTTTGAAAAAATGAAATTAATATTAAAATGTTATTGACCGAATATCGTCTATATACAGTTTCTTGTCATCAGTCCGTTTAGTTTGGATACTTAATTTTTTTCTGGATTAACAAATTATTCATTGCTAAGCAAATGATCAAGACAGGGGGTTTCTTACACTTGACTCAGAATGAGAGAAAACAACTATTATTTCTAATTATATCACATAATCAATACTTCATAGTTTATTTCATCAGGATTTGTTGTCATATTTTCATAAAAAATAGTGTTCATAATAAGATCTTGTGGCGTCTTTAACTGTACATTGCCCACGTCATTATATACAAAAATATCTAGTAACGCAATTAACTTAAATATACATAACTGCCAAACGAAGGGATAACGTAAAAGAATTCATCAGAACGGTAAAAACTAACAAGAAAGCCAAAGATATTCTTCGTTATCTTGCGTTTCTGCTAATTAAAGATTTTAAACTGTGGCAGAGGGCTATTCAATTATCGATCACACGAAAATTTCTATATAAATACATGGAATTGATATTATTTATGTGAAAAAATCTAAATCCAAATAATAAAAATGTATATCACAACCTTTTTTCCAACAACATTTAGATGGGCAAAGGGGTGCTCCACAGTTTATCTTGGGCATTACTGAATCAGCACCGGCCTGCCAAGCTCGGCACCTCATCTTCTTCCTCATTTTCTTGTCGTAACACCAGCTCTCTCCACTTTTTCCTGTCCTCCCACCATCTTTCTCTCTCTTCAACCACTACACACTCCTCTCCTCTATCCTCCACATCTGCCTGTTCTTGTATTGCCTCTATCACGAGGTCTTCCCACTATTTTCCTATCATTCTTTAGTTCAAATGCTTGTCTTGGGATTCTATTCTTCTCCATTCTTCTCATATGTCCATACCATCGTAGTCGCTCCTTTCCCATCGTGAACTTTAGGCTGTCTACTCCTACTTTCTTTCTTATCATACTACTTCGTATCTTGTCCAACTTTGTCACACCTGCCACACGGCCTATCAACTTCATCTCAGCTGCCTGTAAAGCACTTTCTTCTTTCCAGCACATTGGCCACGTTACAGCACTATATGTTAATATAGGCAGGTAGTACATCATATACAGGAGCATATGGCATCTTTTAGGGAAATGCTTATTCCAAATAAACTAAATTAAATTAAAGTTAAAAAATAAAAATAAAATTGGAGGAGGCCTGAGCCTTTTCGAAAAAAGTGTGGCCAAAAAGTTTGATTACAAATCCCCAAAATTTCGTAAAGATTTTTACGTTCTCACACTCGCGTTTAATGATCCGGCACCCCCACCATATCTAAAAGTAATTGTAAATTTACTATAATGCAACCCTGCACAAACACAATATAATTTAGTTCGCGAACTAAAATTTGAAGAAATATATCCGTTCTTTTTAGGTATTTACAACATAAAAGGCACACATGTACATTCCGCAAAATTCTTATCCTCAATTTTTTTTTAAAAACTTTTAAACATTTTTTTTTTTTAAATTATAGTACTAGCACAATCGGAAGAATGCAGATGCCATCAACACAGGTGGTAGTGGTGGGGGTGGAGGTGGTATTAATGCGAACAAAGGGATGTAGTCTTTGTGTGTGAAAGGGAAATATCTTATACCAACACACATGTTGTTGGTTGCCCTTCGGGTTGCTTACATCTCCATTTATTAAATAAAGGTTTAATTTATAGATGATATTGATAATGAGTAACACACGCATTACGCACGTGAACGTCTGTCGGTGACGGTGGTCCTGCAGTAGCACCTATGTGATCAATTCATATTATGGTAATGAGGTATATTTGGGAGACTTTGCTGCAGGAGGCGACTCACAGCAATGAATTAGCACCTTGAGCTCAGCTCACATAATTCTTTAGAAACTTAAAGTGAATTCAAAGGGGACTTTTGTTACGTAAGGCGTCAAATGGTTAGCACTTTGCAGTAAGTCACTCCGACGCAAGTAAGCAGATGCGCGCGATTTTGGCAGGCCAGTGAGCGATCGGTATTTAAAATCGGGGACCGCTGATTGGCTGCAATCCATGCGCTGGTAACGTCAGCATCTGCTTACTTGCTTCGGAACAACTATAGCACCTAGTGCTCATGATATTCCATGTAAATTCTTGAAGTTGACTCAGGATTAGTAAAGGCAACACTTTTTCTGATTCTCAACACTTCATAGTTTATTTTCTTAGTACATATTGTGCTAATTTTACAACAATTTGTTAATAATATGATCGAGAAAAGTGGAAATGCATTATTAATTAGTGTACATATTATTGGCGCACCTTTTCAAATATTTGCACATTTTTTAAATCGAAAACCTTAACATAAAATATCAAACCAGGATTTTAAATAGTACACATTTTGTTTGTTCTGAAATGGGTTATAATAAGTACTTCTGAATGAGTACAGAATACTTTCCGTACTTAACAACTTCTAACTATAGGACATCTTGCTCTAAGATAGTATAAATTGAATCAGTATTGAGAATATTTTTCTTGGAATAATATGGTTGTGGAAGTCGTTCCTAAACATGAGCGTCGTCCAAGATTTCAGATAAGATTATTTTTCCGGAGCTGGAGTTTCTTCAGCTGAAATGAAAACAGAAAACATTTACTTGTTTTAGATGTTCGGCGCGTTCCTTGTCCTGCAGCCATAAATCATTACATCTAAATACAACTTGGCAAAATTAATAATGTAGGACATTTGTAATATCCTATCATATCAGATATGCAATATTTATCATAGACCACTCAGAAAATGGGTAGTTATTTAACTGTTTTTGTGCATTTTGACAGATTTTAAATTCTAGAAAATAGAATTTATTTTGGGTTTATTTTCTATCATCAATCAATGGAAAAGTGCTATGATAGATATCTTTATAATTCATTTTTACACAATTATGTAAAATTATAAATAGATGGGACTAAAATTATCTAAAAATTAAAATGAGCATTTAACGTAACGACCCTCCAGTTTTGCATTTGGCAGACAAAGATGTAAGATGCGGCCACTAAGCTGTTACTTTGCTGTTGGGCGAACTTTTCCACAAAACGATTCAAAATGCTGAACTGATGGCCAATGTTTACAATTTGTGGTTGTTTATATACATATATTATGTTTAAATGGTCTATTTGGCTAAGAATATTGACGTTTAATAAATTGTAATTTGCCATCTGTAGAAACTTAAATAAATTCGTATTTAGAGTTTATTGAATTTTAGTAAAAGACTTGAATTAAAAGTGGACTGAACCAACCCTTTTGACGCATACTCCACCGACAATCTCCACTGAGATCTGAGCAATCAGATGCCTAGTGTAATAAATGTGAGAATGTAATAAAAACTATTATTGATCTTGATATAAAAAAATGTGTCCCAATTACGTGTTTAACACGGTTCAAATAACGAAGATTCTAAAATTTCATACATTATATTCTAATAATATTTACCCCATTATTACTTAATTTATTTACTTGTGCGTGCGCGACATAAAGTGTAGTGCAGTGCAGCATACTACATGTCGTATTACTTACTAGGAAAACGCTTAAGTCCCGCCGCGTTGATGTATGAGCTTTTTAAAGTTTTTAGTTTGCGTGGGATATCTTTACTTTTGCAAGTGCTTTGTTTTGTTGCCTACGCATTGTAGGTGATTGTTGTCAAGTTTCTATTGTTTCTTGTCAATTGGTATTATTTACCGTAAAAAACTTATATTAAAAGCTTTATTTCTCTAGATTCTGGCTATCTTTCTCTACTTTTTCTTTCAAAAGGTACCAAATCACCATAACCTTAATGTCCATGTATAGTATGAACGTTGTAGTCCCACCCGTTTGGTCAGAATTGGCCCAAATGGCACGAAAATATCGCACAAAAAATCAAAAAACTTATATTAAAAGCTTTATTTGTATAGATTCTGGCTAACTTTTTCAACTTTATATTTCAAAATGTACTACATCACCATAACCTTAATGTCCATGTATAATATGAACGTCGTAGCCCCACTCGTTTGGTCAGAATTGGCATAAATGGCACGAAAATATCACACAAAAATTCGAAAAGAATCGTAAAAGTACGATATTCATGAATATTTCTTCGATTGTACCCAAAAACGTGGCAAGTCTAAGTTCAGAGATTTCGAAGGTCCTGTCAAATTTTCATCAAGATCGCATATGCCGTTTGCCCGGTAGAGAGCGAACAAACAGACAGACAGAAAAAGAAAAAAAAAAACACCCGAGCTAAATTTTTTGGGGGGTCAGTGAAATTGAAGTCTTCGCTTCACTCGCTACGCTCATCCAATAAGCTTAAATCAGGTACGAAAAGCTGTGTCCCAAGTGGTTAGCGCTTCTTACCAGCAGCTGGTGCTTCTGTCTTCGGAGCTTGAGTTGTTGGTGGTGCTGGTGCCTTAGGAGCTGCTGCTGGTTTCCCTTTCCCAGCAGCCGTCACAGTGGCCACGTGGCACAGCATAACCATCACCACCAACAGTATCCACAGCAACTTCATCTACAAACATCACAGAAAATTTGTCCACTTAACTCAGTCACAAAGCTGATGTTCAAGGAATGATTTTCAAGCCAACCCTGTCGGCGCCGACACCATCGACGATCGAACAATGGCCAACCAGGGATCGTATTTTAAAATAATATGTATTGATATATTTACATATAAACCCTGCCCAAAGAACAATGTGCCTCTAATATCTTGCCATACAGTTGGAAGGCTTACGTTGAGTTATTTATTTTACTTATTTTATTAATATCCTTTATTCAGTTTTACATATTAATGTAAAAAACATGCCATTATTATAATTATGAAGACTAAGAATGCAAGAGCAACAGAATGAACATTAGCCCTGTAGTACTTTCGTACATGTTACTTTTATTGCTCAATATCTTCATATTGAGTCTGTGCCAGCGAGGGCTATTTGAATAGGTTTTTTTCTCTAAACATTCGCAATTTAAGTAAAGCAAACGTTGAGAGAAACTCAAGTGAATATTATGGGTGGACGACTTGACCATCCAACCCATGGTCAATATTAAAGTACTTTTTCTCCCATTTTATGACATCTCTAAAAGCCTAACTTAAATCAGCCATCACAACTTGGCGGGACTTCTGTAACTCTATTAAAATTCACAATTATTGCAAATTGTAATGTAGATTTTGTGTTTTTTTTTTAAATTCAGGGAGATGACTTTTTTACATACTTGTAAAAAATATTTTTTCCAAAAATTGTCAAAATTTCAAATTTTGCAAAAAATATTTTTTTACAAAATTTGAAACTTTTTGTGAATTATTACATGATAAACCAATAATGAGGATTAAACAGATTCCAAAAATATAATTTTTAGAGTAAAATTGTTTTTTATGAAGATTTTAATTTTTTGACCTCCAGTGAGTTAATGGAAAAAAATCATTAATGATGAATCCATATCAATTATTGTTCATTAGGACATAAAGTACCATTTCCCAAATTTTTATGCTTTTGACTTTCAATGAACTATTGTTGCACCATTTCCACGGACGTTTTTGATTATTTGAACATGTCCGCGTTAATTTCTTTGCTGTCCAGGACAAACGACTGCTTCGAATTAGATTAAATTTTCAGAGAACCTTAAAAAACTCTTGAATTATTCTTTCCAAGAATATAAGTGCCAGCAAATAAATTTGTCACGTGAAAATCGCACTTTTCCACTATTTCCACTTTTGAAACTGAAAATTCCATAAAGTCGACTATTCTGCAAAAATCTTTAAATCGCATTTTTAATATCATTCAATTTTACCATTTGCATGTATTTTTGTTGGAACTACTTTAAAAAATTATATTCTATACTAGCAATGACAAAATGAAGTTGGATTAATATCATAGTTAAATAGCGTACAATCCACTTAAAAATGCTCAGCCTTCAACGCTAATGTACTCAAACGTGCAATTATCCGTATTTCTCATGTATGTTATCCATGAGTTAGTTTTATAAATCCTAAAAATGTATAAAAACATTGCGCTAACTGGCCAAAATAATTTGTGAATTTATGCTTGAATCACATTTTAGTAAAATTATTTACACTATTTTTGCCATGTCTGCATTTTTTAACAATGAAATCATATTACCATTAGAAATTGATTGTAAACAATAGTTAGAACATACAATTACCTACAAATCGGTGTAGTAAAAAATAAAATGGTTAACTGTGTCACGAGCTATGTACATTTTAAGATTGTACCGACTAAGCTTTTCAATGATTGCACATCCAAAAACAAAATGGCTGCTAAAAAAACGTATACCACAATTCGAAGTGACATCCTCCCTAGAGATGTTTCAAAATGTGCATACTACCACGTGGTCAAGTCAGCTTTGAGATGTTAAGTGGGTTGAACGAAACTTTTTCTTAAAGGTTCTGGCTCCTTGTCTAATGTGTTTGAAATATTTTAAAACAGTTGGCTTTTTACGGTATTCTGAAATGATTCTAATGTTGGTTGCTATTCCACAAAATTTGGCACTATTGACAACGCTCAGCAATGCCCTTCAATGTTTGCTGAACATATTATTATTAACACAAATAAGTTTTACTCCAAAACATTTTATTGATGATTGACGGAGTTTAGTATTTTACATGCTTGTAATTTCTAAAATATACAATTTTATATATAAGAATGACGTATGAACGAAATTACTATGAAAACATCACGATTGTGAGAACAAAATGAAGCAAAAAACACGCAAACCTTAGAAAGCTAAACACTGTAAAATTAATATTGATACCAATGTCTAATGTGTTACAAACCTTTGCTCGTTCAGAAGATCGACCAAGTTCTAGAAGTTGAGACGAGGAGGTGCTCGATACCTGTCTGGAAGTCTGGAAGTCTGGAAGTGTCTTCGAAACTCCAGAACTCCGTATTTATAGCACTGTTGATCTCAATGAGTCGATGACGTTGAAAGCACACGTGGCTAGCACACTTGCGTAATACCATTACGTAACTTGATGCACATTAATCCTAGAGATGTTAAACAATACAATAGTGAATTATTTTTATAGGCTTAAGCGAGCGCTTTTTACAGTCGCGTTGACGGATGAGTGTTATGTGAGTAAGTGGAAAACGCACAGACGAATGGATATATAGATATATTTGTGATGCTTATATAGGGAGCTTCGCGCCCTAATAATGAGGTTAAAAGATATAAATATCATAAATTAAAAAAATATTAAAATATATTTATTTTCTGTCAATCCGTTCGCTTATTTTTGGATGATGCATATTTATAAGGACTTTTATTGCGGGTGTGTTCTTGTGGATATGTTTCTTTACTTGGATCACAAATTATTCGTTGCTCAATCGTAAGTATTACTTACGCAGAATTAATAAAGTATACAAGATATGGAAAAGCTATTCACGTTTCTTATACTTGTCTCAGGATGAGGGAAACAACTCTTATTTCTAACTATTTTGGATTGTCAATACTTAATAGTTTATTTTATCACTATATTATATTAACATTTTTTCATAAAGTATTGTTCATAATAAGATCTTGATAAGCGAAAAATAATTATTTTGGCGTCTTTTGTTTTACATAATGCACAGTTATTATATACAAATTTAAAATATTTACTCAATATACTTTTAATTCATAATATTCATATATATATATATGTTAGTACTTTAGACAGAAATTAAAAAAGTGACTACACCGGGGTTTGAACCCGGGACCTTAGCTTACCGGGCTATGCTCTTTTTTTTTTAAAATAGATAGTCACTTTTTTAATTTCTGTCTAAAGTACTAACATAACAGCGTCATAGTCGCCTACTATAAAGCCAAGTTTAAACATATATATATATATATATATATATAATTATATATATATATATATATGTTTTAAGTATCTTAACGGTAAATAATCACGCACAGTATTATAGAAAATAACTTTTAATCCCGACGTTTCGGAAAAGTAGGTTTCCATTTCAAGGGAAGGGTAAAACAAAATTCAATAAAACAACAACAACAGCATTATAAAAATAAACAAATATAAGAAACAAAAAAACACACTACCTTGCAAACATAGAAAATTAAGATCCAATTGCAGTGACCCTAAAACCAAATCACATGGTTGCATTGTGAGTGTGACTTCTTGTGACCATTCTAGCAGGCCTATCGCTGTCTTCGTGTCTTGGTACCACTGGCAGCTCAGTCTCATACTTTTCAAGAGCTGCAGTATGACTTCTAGTCATCCTTCTGCTGGATTCCTCATTTCTAGACATGATGGCTGGCTCCGTCCGTATCGTCCCACGTTCGTCTAGAGCAGCAGACGCTCGATCAGTGATATATATATGTCAAACTTAGGGATGGCGTGAAAAGTTAGTAGAAAGGTGAAAAGTCAGTTAACGCTATTGTTAATTACCTTGCGTATCTGCTAAGGACCAATAGAGTAGGTAACCTGGATCTTCTATTAAAAATGTGTGTCCAAAAAGGGTTGATCATGACCGATTTCCCAAAATTTCGTAATGATGTTTATGTTCTTACTCTCGCGTTTAATGACCCGGCACCTCCACCATTTCTAAAAGTTGGGGTAAATTTACTATAATGCAACTCTGCACCTGAAATTTGAAAAATTAATTACATTTTTCTCAAGTATTTACAACATAAATAGCTTGTACACAACTTTCCCAAAAGTTTTTATCGTCAATTTTTTTTATGTAAATCTTTTTTCGATAGTATAAACTTGACCGCAACGCGTGTCCAACATTATCGTCGTACCCAGCGAGTATTAAGTTGTGATGGGTGTTAATAATAAATCATTTTTGTGGGAAGCCTGCCCAGGGTGCAATTGGCACAGGTAAGTTGCGGAAAGGACAACATTGTGAAGGGATGTTCGAGGGCTGTTTAAGAGGAATCAATCCCTTGAATTCGCATTAATGACTGAGGAAAACCTCGGAAAATACCTTCAGTCAGGATTTCCGGTCTCGACGGGTTTTGAAACCCGGGACCTCCAGAATCAGAGCAGGCACTGTCGGTTTAAATAATAAAACATTAACTCGTTTAACGTAACAACATAACTCTCTAGTTGTGAAGTTGGCGGACAACGATGTTTTGTAAACGTACACCACATTACAAACCAGTTCAAGATGTGGCTAGAAAACTGTTGCTGGGTGGGAGGTTGGGTGGATGGGGTAAACTGATTAGAAATGCTGAAGTGACGACCATTCTGCCATTTTATTGCTATCAATACATTTAGATTTATGATAAAACTCAATACTCTTACACTGGGACATATTAAAGGGGCTATTACCCCAAAAAACTATTTTTTACCACATAATCTATACATAAAATGACCGTTTAAAAATGATATCTTGTAACTGTGACTTTAAACGATTTTTAAATTTTTTTGATCCAGAAATTTGAGAAAATTGGCGTTTAGGGAAATTTCTTAAATCGGTTTTATCCTGCTTCTTTTTTGTTCCACATAAATACTAGAGCATCAGACCAATCTAAAATTACCCTTAATAACATCGTGTCTTCAAACTGTGCATAAATATACTCTCAAACACGCAAAAATATGTACCGGTATTCCGAAATCACACCCCTTCTTGGTAATCAGCATATTTTGACCGAACCACTTGCCCAAATTTACAAAACTAAATATAGAGGATTCATAGAAAAGGCTACCGAGTACGTCAAAATAATAGCCAATATTTTTTTGGATTAAAATCCTCCAAGGTCACGGGGCATAAATATCGTCCCGATCTTATTTATTATGGGAGATTTTTGCCGATGGGACCTAGCTCGAAAAATAGCAATTTTGACAATTTTTGTCCGGTCATGGTGGATCCAATAATTTTTTTGTTAATTTCTAAATTCATAACTGTTAGCCTGAATGAACTATAATTTTAAGTTATACGGGTGAATCCGAATACCCCTTTAAATAAAAACACCACTCGAACCATCACAACACATAAATTATTAAAAACACACTTATAGAACGAAGTGCGTACTTTTTCGCATGCATCTGCTCTCAAACGCGATGGAACTATGCCATCTCTGATTGGCTAAGTGTATTGACGTTTTTTTATTAATTACTATCACAATTACAAATTTATGTTTATTTGCTCTTGTTACAAGCTTAAAATTGACAAATGATCTCGGGTTTTTAAGTCCACCCACTCATCTGATTTTTAGCCGAGGATTTTTGGATGAGCGAAGCGAAGACTTCAATTTGACTTTGTGTTTTTTGTTTGTTTTTTACTTACGTTACCCCAAGAAAAATAGCTCGGGTGTTTTGTTTTTGTTAGTTTTTTGTCTGTTTGTTTGCTCTCTACCGGGCAAACGGCATATGCGATCTTGATGAAAATTGAAGGGGACCTTCAAAATCTCTGAACTTAGAGCTGTATTGTTTTTGGGTGCAATCGAAGAAATATTTCTCATAAATATCGTTCTTTTACGATTTTTTTTCGATTTTTAGTGCGATATTTTCGTAATATTTGGCAAACGGCCACTCCGATATTGATGAAACTTTATATTATTTATGTTATGATTCTAGAGACATTTAAAAAAATATTTCTTATAGAAATCGTACTTTTACGATTTTTTCTCCGGTTTTTAATACGATATTTTCGTGATATTTGGGCCGATTTTGACCAAACGGGTGGGGCTACAACGTTCATATTTTACATTGACATAAAGATTATGGTGATGTAGTGCCTCTTGAAAAAAAAATTGAAAAAGTTGGTCAAAATTCATAGAAATAAAGGTTTTAATGTAAGCCTTTTATAGGTGTATAATGAACAAGTAATATCAAGTAACTATAGAAAAAGTGAGGAGATTCCACATTAAACGTAATCATTGGACAGTAATATTCCAAAAAAAAGCTCAATCATCAACGCGACTGCAAAAAGCGTTCGCGAAGCGGCCTAGTAATTTATAGCGGACCTAGTCAAACTTGTCAACACTTACACCATCGAGCAGCGAATGATGGCCAACTAGAGAGCAGTTTTATAAATAAGGAACATTCTCCACCTGGTTGGACACGATTCACCCGCGGGTGACGCCATAATCAGAAAGGTTATTACGTATTGGGAAAGTAATAATTTATATATCTGTGGTTGTTTTTTCTTATTATCTCTTTGTGTATATTTATTAGTCAGTTGAAGGAAGGCGATAGACCTTCAAAATACATATTTCTTTGAGAAAACAGCGTTGTTAGTTTTATAAAGTTATAAATACAATTCGCAACAATTTCATACAATTTATTATATGCTTGTTTCTCGGACGGCTCAAAAGTCACCCGACACGAATTTTGGAGGATTTAATTGCATGTTAGAAGTTGAAACCCTTCTGCCCGAAGCGGGAATCGAACACGGGACCTTCTGCCTTGGAAGCATGGATTTATTCACTGGTCCACCGAGTCACACATCACAAGTGCGGAAGTTTATTCTGTCTATATTACTATGCTTATAAAATGTATATTGGTAGCGTAACATAGGATAGTTACGATTTTTTTTCAACAAACTTTGGGGCGGCTCCACCGAAAAAATATTTTATTTTATAAAAATGCTTATTTTTTCCTGTTGGATTAAGATTTGTTTTTAACCCGCTACCCACTTCGGATATTTATACGATTTTCAAATATACATTTTGTTTGGAAATCGGTTCAGTGACTGGTCTTAAAATCGAAAATACTAATTTACAATATGTTGCGTTTGGTGGTGGTGGTGGTGGTGGTGGTGGGGGGGGGGGGGAGGTGCTGAGCGAGTTAATGAAAAAGTAATCCTGGGCCGCACAAAGTATATTGTCCCAAAATTTGTTACGAAAAAATTGGAGAGAAGATAATATTACGATCCCAGTTAACCAGGTATAATCGACTTCCGCAGACTCTTAAAACTCGGTTTAGCATCTTGGCCGGTAAATCTCCTCATTCCAGTTGAAGAGTGGAGAATATCAAGGCCATCCAGATGTCGCCACTGCGTACCAGTATATCCTATCAGTATCCATCCGTTGCCGATACACAAGGGTTTGTCCTGCCGCAAATGATACCACGTCTATGCGAGTGCGGTGGCGTCGCATGCTATCGGCGTGATTCCTGCGTTTGCTTCTTTGACTGCAAAGAGCTTAGTAATTCCACCGCAACCGCGCAGAGGTCTGGAAACCTTGTTTCTTGAGAGCGCGTTCTCAAAATTAATGCATATAGGGGGATCTGTTGCACATGGGGATATCCCTATAAGTGATCCCTATAAGTAATAAATGTCATAAATGTCCGAATATAATAAAAATTAGGTCCAAACTATGCCATTGTCATTCGATTATCGATATCACACGAAAGTTACGATATCGATATCGATTAATCGAAATTGTATTATTTAAAAATGTTTTTAAAAACTTACCCCACAAAAATAGAATTGAATCAAACTTGTACGCCTGCTATAAAAATGTGTAGAAAAGTGTTTGATTTAAGGTATCGGCAAAAATGTATAGCGTATTTTTGCGTTCTAGCACTCACGTTTAATGACCCGGCACCTCCACCATGCGTTAAATTCAGGTCGAATTAACTAAAGCCTACCGATTGCCCCTTATCATAAGGCATGCGAACCAAAATTTAATTAGATAGATAATTTCTTCTAAGGTATTTACAGCGTTATAGGCTTTCACATCGACATTTAGAAGAAAAAAAATTTACACGTTTTTTAACAACATTTTGATTTATTTGGTTGATTTTATTAATATTTCGATATTTCGATATATAATATTCCCACATATTGATATCGTATCGAAATACCGATTTCTGTGTCCAGTCCTGGTAAATATTTCTAGTTTTATGCTTTATACTTAAAGGGGCTAAAAACCCCAAAAATTCTTTTTTACCACGTGATCTATAGCACAATACTACACTTAAATGACCGTTTAAAAAATTATATCTTGTAACTGTGATTTAACACGAATTTTTTAATTTTTTTGATCCAGAAATTGGCGAAAATTGGTGTTTTGGAAAATTTCCTAAATCGGCATTAACCTGCTTCTTTTTTGGTCCACATAGATACTAGAGCATAGCACCAATCTAAAATGCCCCTTTATAACATCGTGTCTTGAAACTGTGCCCAAATATACCCTCAAACACGCAAAAATATGCATTCCAAAATCACACCCCATCTTGGTAATCAGCATATTTTGACCGAACTACTTGCCCAAATTACAAAACAAAATATGGAGAATTTACAGAAAAGGCTGTCGAGTACGTCAATAATGGCCAATATTTTTTTGGATCAAAATCCTCCAAGGTCACGGGGCATCAAGATCGTCCCCATGTTATTTCTTATGGGAGATTTTTGCCGATGGGACCTAGCTCGAAAAATGTCATGTTTGACAATTTTTTGGGAGGTCATGGTGGCCCCAATAATTTTTCTGTTAATTGCTAAATTCATTACTAGTTAGCCTGAATGAAATATATTTTTTGAGTTTAGCGGTTAAATGCCCCTTTAAATAATATTAATCTTATAATAACCGATTTTATCAACAGATGGTGTGTGTAGTGTAAAGTGTAGTGCGGTATACATGTTGTATTAAGGCTAAAATCTTATATGAACAGCTGTGTCCAAAATGTTTATCGGCACTCTTAGAAGGATGACCAGGGGCAGGGGGTGATGCTTTCAGTGACGCCACTGTGACCACTCAGTGGCGTAACCAGGAATGTACAATGGGGGGGGGGGGGGGAAGGAGGGTGTAGCCGCGGAGGCCTTATAAATATTTCTTATATGTGACGTTTTGAACACCTGTAAACACGTTTTAGAAACATAAAGTATCAAGAAAATGTTAGACTTTTCTCATATTTGACGTGTTTTAACGAATCAAATCAAATACTAACTGCAAGGGGAATTGAACCCCCGTCCCCCCTTCGACACGCCACTGTGACCACGTGACACAGCAAGAGCGTCACTGCCTGTAGAATCCACATCAACTTCATCTGCAAATATGAAAGAGTGGGAGAGAGAAGATCAAAATCGAAAGATCGTTATTGGAAAACTATTCACTTCTCTAGGGTTGCATTTTATTCTAAAAGAAAGTGTAGAAACAACAATAACTATAAATCTTCATCATTATATTTTATTTTCTGGTGTTTATATACTTACGGTGTGTACTATGTTACGTAGAAATATTATTTTATTTCGTTTGTAAATGAATTTGTGGGAATAAATTGAAAAATTAAATGATTTAAACAAGCACGGTACGGGAGTACCCAAAACAGAGAGCGAAGCTACTTAATCAACTAAAATTGTCAACTTAAACAATTAAATAGTTCGAGATGCGTTGATCTTTATGGTGGCGGCGCCGGGTTACCATTAAAAACTACTCATCACTTATTCTGGCATTCAAAATTGTGGGGGTGCTGGGTTATGAATTTTCAAAATTTCTGGAACAACTCGTTTTTTTACTAGCCTACATTACATATTTTTATGTTATTGGAGTTATTGACCATTGTATGCTGTGAATGAAATTATTAATGGCCCATTGTGCATTGTACGACGGATCCAGGTGAAAAAATCGTTTGTGTTTTTGGCACATTAACATTCTTCAATTACTTATTGTATGGTGTGATTTAAATTACAGAATATGATTGTGCATTGTGTGATTGTTCTTTATATAACCAATTGTTAAAAAAGATATTAAGCTGCTCATAATAGCAAAATTAAACTCGACAATATTTGAAGAGTTTTTTTTATGTATTGAGTCCACTTACCTAACGTTAAGCTTCTAGTTTTTCGTGTTAATTGGATGAGCGAAGCGAAGACTTCAATTTCACTGACCCCACCCCCCAAAAAAAAATTAGCTAGGTAGTTTTTTCCCCCTGTTTGTTCGCGCTTTACCGGGAAAACGGCATATGCGATCTTGATGAAAATAGGACTGGACCTTCGAAATCTCAAAACTTAGACATGCCACATTTGTTGGTACAATCGAAGAAATATTTCTCATGAATATCGTACACGATTTTTTCAATTTTTAATGCGATATTTTCATGACATGTGGACTGATTCTGACCAAACGGGTGGGGCTACAACGTTCGAATTTTACATGGACATTAAGGCAATGGTGATGTAGTACCCTTTAGAAGAAAAAGTTGAAACAGTTAGCCAGAATCCATAGAATTAAAGGTTTTAATATAAGTTTTTTTGAAGTGATAATATTTTCAAGGAATCTTTTAAATCTCTTAACGCCTTGTTGAAGGTAAAGCTAATGCACAACATTCAGCAAAAATAGTATCTGCAATTTTTGCTGAATGAATAGTTTGTTAACTCTTGAGGTCGCCCCCCCCCCCCCCCCTCCCGCCAACATTGGTATCGTTGCTTATTATTACACAGAGTGTAATTATTTTTACTTGCTTATAATTTATAAACACAATTTTATGTTTATAGGCCTAGTGTATTATAGCAATTGATAATTATGATGGTATGACTGTGAGTACGCAATACACAAAAGACTAACCATTCATTCTAAGCCAAATAGTGATTGCAAACTCTAGTGTATAGACCACGTTTTCATTACTGTAGTTACTACTTGGGTAAATAATTACCTGGGTATAGTCACTTTCGTTCGCACGGCACTGGGAATATACCGTCGTATTGTGTAGTTGATTTAATTTCCGCCACGTTCTAGCTAAGAAGCTTGTAAGTTAGTTTATGTCGGTCTATCAAACTACCAGGGTAGTCAGCTTTGTGCGTTCACACTGCACCAACCTTACAGAGTTACGCGAGTAACCCGCCTAAATTACCCCTGTAAGATTTCCTACCAGCGTAGCAACTTTCAAGCGTTAACATATAGAAATTAACCGAGTTATTAGACTACCCGCGTTATATGTTAGTAATGTGAACGTGGAATAACAATTTTTTAATTTTAATTTCAATTATTCAATTTTTCAATTTCAGGCTCGAATACAGTACAAAACAAAGATACTATTTCCTAATTGAATTGAGGGTACTTGTGCATGGCTGCATTCATTCATCTTTGAGCACAATATAACTAATAACAAATTGATTTACAATCTTAAACAAAATCTAAAACAAAACTACTTCTTCTAGTTATACTGTTCAACTTTTTATATAATCTAAAATTGTATTACTGTATGTGTATAATTTAGGCTAAGAAACCTAACAATATCATAACTTTTGACTTTTGGTAAGAGATAGATAAAAAATAAAGAATAAACATTTTGTTTTGTAAATTATAAATTAAACGAAGACAAGCAAACAAAAGAATATGACATAATTTGTATTTTTTGTTCATAATTTTGATTCCTAGTATGTCCTCGTCACATTTTCGAATGTATTTAATAGCCATGTATGAAGTGCTTTTTTAATGCGTGAATATTATCACACTGTTTGATTGTTGGGAACAAGAAGGTTGACCCAAGTTGAGACGACGATACCTCCCAAAGTCTAAAAGTGTCTTCGAAACTCCAGAACTTTGTATTTATAACGTGGTTGGTTGTTGGATCCAATGCGTCGATGGCGTTATAGTAGCACATTCCAATGTAATACGATCATGTTACTTGAAGGACGTAGATCCTAAATATTTGGCAATTCAATAGTCAAGAACTTTTTGTAGGCTTCCGCAACACCACTTTAAATATATAAAGTCTTCATATCATAACTTAAGGATCGGTTTAATAAGTATAAGCAATAATTGGACTCATCATGTTCTTTTAGTAAATTAATATATAAATTAAAGGAAAAGCAATATTTCGGGTACTTTCAGTACCCTTCAAAAGGCAACAAACCAAACAAAACATAAAACTCCGTCCCCCAGCCAAGGTCGACACATAACAAACACGGCCATCTTGATCTCAATAAAAAATACATATCACATACATACATATAAATATGTATTTTTTATTGAGATCAAGATGGCCGTGTTTGTTAGATGTGTCGACCTTGGCTGGGAGACGGAGTTTTATGTTTTGTTTGGTTTGTTGCCTTTTGAAGGGTACTGAAAGTACCCGAAATATTGCTTTTCCTTTAATTTATATATTAATTTACTAAAAGAACATGATGAGTCCAATTATTGTTTATACTTATTAAACCTAACTGTTCTAAGAATCACAGTAGTTATAAAATAAGGATAGGTGTTTGTTTGTTTGGTTGATGTGATATTATATTATGTATTGTTTTGTTAATATGATCAATTTCACTTCTGAGACGTGTATTCTGTTGTAATGTGGCCGGAAAATAATAAAAATATAATAAAATAATAATGATAAATACCTCTTTTCGATCTCTACGTTGCTAGCGTAGGTTAAGCATAGGTTGAGGTGTGCAGAAATGATTTAGCATCTTGTGCTCGACTAATTCCATATAGTTATTCAGGATATATAGGAGAATTTTGCTACAAGAGGCAATATACAGTAATGGCATCTGGGTGACAGAAAAAGACACTTGTGATTGTCAAATAAATAAAGTTTATTTCACAGGGTATTTGGCATTTCCAGTAATTAATGTTTATTATTTAGATGGTTTAATGCGAAAATTAATTATTCTGACATCTTTGCTGTAAATTCTGCTCATTTTGGTCTACTTCAAATAATTATACAGTTAATTTGCAATTTAAAACATCGATATATACTTTGAACAAAAGGGGTAGGTAAGAGAAATGCATTAAAAGGTAAAAATACATCAACGATTTTTAAGTATATTTTTTTATAACTGTTGACAATGATTCAAAACTAAAACTAACTAACTAAAATAACTAACTAAATGTGCTCAGGCTCACATTATGATTACAATAATATTCTTGTAAAACTTTGACTTAAATTAATAAATAAATGCAGAATAAATTATCATTCGTAAGCTATGTTGGTTTTCTAGATAGCAGAATAATTTGCGTGATGCGTGATGTAAATGCAGATTTTGCTTTCAGATAATATGAAAATAATAATGAGTATTGATATGCAACTTAGATATTTAAAATGGATTAGAATGATTTGTTCGAGGTGTGTCCAGCTTCAACGTCGCCCCCAGCGGAGGGGTTGACCGGCAGGGCGACCAAGTCCTCGCGTCTCGGCCGACACGAAGTCGTTGTCGGGTCTCACCGGGAGCATTCGGCTCCTGTCAATGTAGTTTCTGATGATTTGACGCAAGGGTTTCCATCGGGTGACGACTGAAATGCCACGCTTAGGAGTTGTTACGAAACCTGCATTGAAAAACAAAAACAATAGTTAATTCACAGTGAGCAGTTGACGGAGGAATATGTTCAGTGATTGTGTTTGTCGTTTTACCCCCCCTTATTAGTGAGAGAAGCTTGTGCACTATTCTTATGCACTCATTTCATGTCCATCTGTTTGCTTGTAGGATAAAAATCGAACATTTCCTTCGATTGACATGCGTTTTTTTGTTGACATTGCCAATTCAAAAACGAAAATACAAAACATTTTTGGATACCCTGGAGATTAGGTGACGTGGCTATCCCCATTTCAAGGGTGATCTACACCAACCCGGCACCTCCACCAAAAATATTTTTTTGTTGCAGGTAATTGAATTATTGTATCTTTCAATCCGTTGATTTAGCAGCTTCGCTCTCTACTTTATCCACTCCCGCCCACTACCTTGCAATAAAAGTAAACTCCTTTGTAAATCAGTTTTTGTACTGAATAGGATAGACGTTAAATAAATAAATAAAAAATAAAGTATAATAAAATATTTACTTGCAATATAACTATTCAGACGATGTTTGGATAAATAACGAAGTTCGTATATCATAATGTAATTATTAACGAGAGTGACATGTACTACGGGAGAAATGGTCTTTCTGTTGTTCTTGCATTCTAAATTATAGTTTTAATAACATGTTTTGTATGTTTAAAAAAATGCAAATTTATTATTATTCAATGAATATAAATAAAGAATCTATACGTCTTATGAGCAGGTTCCCAATTATGACATTAAAAGTTTTCCTATGTTTCATGCCTTAACCATCACAGTTAGGCACCGCGAATGGCATGTTTGTAAATGTACTTCAAAGTATAAGTTACGAATACGTAATTATTACTGAGTGGCTGACTGTCCTTAGCAAGTCCAATTTAGACAGACTAAACGAACATTTATTTGGTTACACCATTTTAATTTCTTGATGTGGGAAAGAAAACTTTTATTTTACATCCCCTCTTTCTATTTGACGATTGGGGAATCCTCCTCCTACCAAGGCCATATAGACGTCGCCACCCCAAGGCATAATGACGTCACACCGTGTAGAGATGACCACGTCAATGCTAGTGCGGTGGCACGTTGGGTGGCATTCTGTCCGGCGTGATTCCTGCGTTCACATGCTTCTTTGACGGCAAAGAGCTTGGTAATACCACCGCCACCGCAAAGCGCTCAAACCATCTTTATGTTCGTTGACGTTCGGTTCAATCTATCCTTTTTACGAGTAGACAATTTTCAAAATTACTAGCGCCATTGATATCATTCGCATATTATCCTTATGAGAGATAGGGCGTTTAGTACTAGTACTGGGCCACGGTGGACTGGGCTATGACATACCTTTCAATAATTGGATGAGCGAAGCGAGCGATCCGAGCGCAGCGAAGATTCCAGTGTACTACACTGGAGAAAAAAATCCGGAATGTTTTTTTTTTCTTTTTTTCCGTTTGTATTTTTGTGTATTTGCTAACACGATTCCGGCTAAACCAACACTCCAATTGCAATGAAAATTTCTGGAGGCCTTCGAAATCTCTGAACTTAGAACTGCCACGTTTTTTTTTTAGCGCAATCGAAAAATTATTTCTCTTGAAAATTGCAATTTTACGATTTGTTTCGATTTAAAAAAAAATCTTCGGCTCATAACACCTACATGCTTTTTTCGATTATAATGATTTTTTCACAGAACCTTAATTTTATGAATTAATATATTTGTGTGGAATTTGAGCGCAATCGAAAAATGATTTCTCATGAAAATCACAATTTTACGCTTTTTACAATTTTTTCGATTTTTTCGATAAGTCCACATCAGAAGTTCGAAAACTTTTGCAGCAAGGTAAATGCAACTATAGGAAGTCACCTGTGTACTGCTCATCCGAATCGCCACTCGAGTCCTCCAACTGAGGGGTCCACTCTGCCTGTTGTTGGTTCAAGTCCTGTTCCTGAGCCACTGCCTCAGTGCGACGCCATCTTGGTTCTGTAGCGAGCCTGGTCGTGACGTCACGATGACCACGTGACACAGCACGACCGCCAGGAAGGTGTAGAGCACGGTCATTTACAACCAAACAATAATAATAAACATCTAGAAACAAACATTTTGTTGTGTGTTGGAAACATTACTTTTGTCAAAACTCCCCAGAATATCTTTGTCTGTCTCAGTTGAGCGGGTCTAATAAGCCAATAATATGTAGCCACGAAATTAGAACATCTCTAAACGAATTTATCACCTTCTTTTAAACTATTTCGAAAAAATTGTAACTCAACTATCATATCCCTGTATCCTTCAGACTTAAAACTAGGAAAACGCTTAAGTCCCGCCGCGTTGTTGGATGAGCGTAATTGGTGAATTGAGCTGCCATGTGTTTTGCAGATTTTCTGTTGTTCTGTGAAAAAATCAGAACTTTGTTGAATTTTTTTTAAATTAAATCAAATTAAATAAAAAATTAACTTATTTTTTTTAATTAATCGTAATTTTTTAAAAAGGAAAAAGTCGTAATATTGAAATTTTCATGAGAAATAATTATTTGATTACGCTCAAATTTCACACGAATATATTAATTCATAAAATTAAGGTTCTGTTAAAAAATCATTACAATCGGATAAAGCATGTAGTCGAAGAAATTTTTTAAAATCGAAAAAATCGTAAAATTGCGATTTTCATGAGAAATAATTTTTCGATTGCGCTCAAAAACGTGGCAGTTCTTAGTTCAGAGATTTCGAAGGCCTCCATAAAATTTCATCGCAATCGGAGTATCGGTTAAGCCGGAATCGTGTTAACAGACAGACAAAAATACAGAAAAAAAAAAAAAAAAAACATTCCGGATTTTTTTCTCCAGTGTAGTGAAATGGAATCTTCGCTTCGCTCGCTACGCTCGCTACGCTCATCCAATTAAATATCCATTACCATTCATTTCGTCTTTTTCATCTATACTTCGAAATAATTGTAATTAGGTTGGTAATTTACATTCATTTGGTAATGGGTGATATGATTTTGATATTGTTGCCTAACCAGACCTTTACCATTGTCTAACCATGTAGGATAAAGAGGGTATGGGCATGTCATTGTCCGTATACTGGCCTACCTGTCCCGTCATGGGGCAGTTAAACTACATTAAACATATTCTATGGCTGTTATCCGGTATCTATAGAGAACGACTTTGTTTGCTGTTGTTTGTGAAGGAATGTCTTTTATTTTAAAACTCAATTCCAACTTTCAAATCTAGACTAGGTCAACCTTGGAGTAAACTCAAGTCAAAACTGTGGATGGATTAGACATTTTCTTGCCAGTGCTGGGCTAACTGTATAGGGAAATAAATTAACACCCCACTCCCATCCCCCGATTAATTCGTTCCGACCCCCGACGTGAGAATCAACCACCCAACTCAAGTACGACATGAAAAGGCGACCTCATCAAACTTGCAACAACTCTTCGAAACTAAAGCACAGCCCTCTAAACTTGGCGGGGCTCCTACGCGAACCAACTACCTACACGCGAGCTTCCACCGACCTCCGCAATGACTTGGGGCGCTGCCGTCTCGCACGCTAATATCATTGCGACTAATAGAATAATAACATGATTCGGTTAGTCTTAGGTCCGTGCTCTCAATTACCTAGTTTGGGTGTTATTATAAACCGAATATATTACTGGCCAGAGTTGATGTTGTTTGGACATAGAAATCCTCCAAGAATATCACATTGACATTCTACCTTGTACAATACTTAATTGTATTACTATGTCTTTGGCAATCACGAGAGAATAATTCTGTTTGATAATGAAAGTGATGAATTAAGTCGATTGGGTTCAACCGTTGTTAATTGAATGCAAATAACACTAGCGAAGTGGCAAAGAGAGCATGCGACAATACATTGAATGTGATCATACTTGCAACGTGTATAAAATGTAGACTAGAGGTGGAGTAGACAGGTTTAGAATTATACTGAAATGAGGTGACGTGGTGTGTTTTAAGTTTAAGGTAGATTGGATTAGGAATGGTTGGCAGTATAGGAGTGTTTGAACTTCTGCGGTGTGCAGACACGTTTAATAATCCAAACGTCTTCCTGCCATACGTCTACGTTATCCATGCTTAACTATCACCAATAAACATTATTAATTACCCTAAAAATTATCACAATAGTAACTTTCCTTTTCCTCCCCTTACCCGTGGCTGGTTCTCACCAGCATGGGCTCCTCCTCCCCCCCCCCTCAGGTTAGAGTGGTGCATTATACCTAACGGTTGACGCGTCCTTAATCCAAATAAACCAAACCTTTTTTTCAGTTGTATCCATAATAATTTGGCAATAGCTAGACAATTTGAAAAACTGTATTTTCCCCTGTTACTATTGTAAATGTTTATTGAAAATCCTATACCTGTAATTGTTTAAACGCCCGAACCCTAGTTTGAATCCGTCTCATTTCCTAATTTTCTCTCTTGAAACACGATCATATTGTTGTATTTAGGATGTTCCTATTAAAAACATACCCGAACAAAAAGAAAAAAAAGAAAAAAAAGACACCTCAACCACGTGTGTTAATTACATGGATAACATCGATACAACGATGGTAATCGCAAATAACATATATGTTAGGTTTAATCGCAAGGTGTTAATTAGCACATGAGTAGTTATTGGGCTAACGCCCTCAGAGATACGTTCATCCTTGCGTTCTATGTCTAGAAAGTTCATTACCGAACTGACTAAGCTTCTAAACTCTAAAGCACTTGTTTGTTGGCGCCTTCTAAGAACCCTATCACTCGTGTGATCCGATAAGTTACACCCAGTAAACCTTGTGACGCTCAACTGTAGCCTACAGGGTAGGACGACCTTGTGCGAGGTGATATGGTAATACAACCAGATATTCTCTTTTATGAGAACACAACAGGGATTTTTTGCGCAAGAGAGATTTTATTTTTCGGACATCGTGTAATATGTCTCAAACTTGAAATAGATGTTAAATAAATATGTACAAAGGCTTTTTACAAAATAAAAAAAATGCATATCGATTATCATGTTTTGGAATCTGTGAAAATGTTCATAATACCAAAATACTTCAGCATGGATCAGTTTTAACTCTGGGTGAAAAAGCAAATAAGGGGTATATACGTTTATCCATTGTTACTCCAAGTTATATGAATATCAATTCATACAACTTGTGTGTTGTACATACAAAACTGATAAATTATGATACTTGCAAATGCAGAAGCCAGGGAAAATATACATATTCTATATAGATGCCCTGCGTACATTTATAAAGTTTAGTTTATCGAAATAACCCGTTTCCCCCTTTTCTGCTCTCAACACATAAACTCCGATACACACGTTGAAGAGGGAAATGTAAAGTTGTTTGCCCCCCCCCCTTCAAGCAATACTCACTCGGGCATGCAAATCTAAGTCCTGAAAAACCAATACATAGATCAAGTCCCACGGGCATCACAAACTGATCACCTATTGTACGATGTGATTTTTACCAAGTACATTTCTTTGGTGTCCATCAGTTCGTGAGCAACGAGCCATCACCACCATTTCGACTTCTTTTTCTTTATAATGTCGATACATTATGTATCATGTTTAGAGATGCGTGAAAATAGCGTTTTGTGAATAGATGCTACAAGCGCTATGTTTTCAATTAAAACTATGGTTTTCCAGACCGTTTTATTTTATTTTACATATTACCTATAATTTGTTAATACACATTTTTATTCAGATGATATTAATTCAACCTTGGTGACATCAGTTTAAAGTAATAATAATAAAAAAAAATCATACACAAGATTTTGAAAGTGGCCAAAAATAGATGCTTCAAAACGATATAAAATGACACTTGAAAATGCTATATACACGTATCTCTCAAATCATGTTTGGATGAGCGTAGCGAGCGTAGCGAGCGAAGAAAAGATTCCATTTCACTACACTGGAGAAAAAAATCCGGAATGTTTTTCTTTTTTTTCTGTTTGTATTATTGTGTGTTTGTTAACACGATTCCGGCTAAACCGATACTCCAATTGTGATGAAATTTTATGGAGGCCTTCGAAATCTCTGAACTTAGAACTGCCACGTTTTTGAGCGCAATCGAAAAATTTTTTTCTCATAAAAAACGCAATTTTACGATTTTTTTCGATTTTTAAAAAATTTCTTCGACTTATAACACCTACATGCTTAATCCGATTTTAATGATTTTTTCATAGAACCTTAATTTCATGAATTAAGATATTCTTGTGAAATTTGAGCGCAATCGAAAAACTATTTCTCATGAAAATCGAAATTTTACAGTTTTTTTCTTTTTTAAAACAATTCTTTGACTTATAACACCTACATGCTTTATCCTATTGTAATGATTTTTTCACAGAACCTTAATTTTATGAATTACTAGGAAAACGCTTAAGTCCCGCCGCGTTGTTGGATGAGCGTATATGGTGCATTGAGATGCCATGTGTTACGCGGATTTTCTGTTGTTCTGTGAAAAAATCATTACTTAGTCGAAGATTTTTTTAAATTAAATTAAATTAAATAAAAAATTAACTTAATTGTTTAAATTAATCGTAATTTTTTTTAAAGAAAAAAATCGTAAAATTGCAATTTGCATAAGAAATAATTATTTGATTGCGCACAAATTTCACACGAATATATCAATTCATAAAATTAAGGTTCTGTGAAAAAATCATTACAATCGGATAAAGCATGTAGGTGTTTTAAGTCGAAGAATTTTTTTAAAAATCGAAATAAATCGTAAAATTGTGTTTTTTATGAGAAAAAAATTCCCGATTGCGCTCAAAAACGTGGCAGTTCTAAGTTCAGAGATTTCGAAGGTCTCCATGAAATTTCATCGCAATCGGAGTACGGTTTAGCGGAATCGTGTTAACAAACACACAAAAATACAGAAAGAAAGAAAGAAAGAAAGAAAGAAAGAAAAAAAAAAAAAAAAACATTCCGGATTTTTTTCTCCAGTGTAGTGAAATGGAATCTTCGCTTCGCTCGCTACGCTCATCCAAATATATTCGTGTATAATTTGAGCGCAATCGAATAATTATTTCTTATGAAAATCGCAATTTTACGATTTTTTTTTTTTTTTAAATTACGATTAATAAAAAAATTAAGTAAATTTTTAATTTTATTTAATTTAATTTTAAAAAAATCTTCGACTTAGTAATAATTTTTCACAGAACAACAGAAAATCCGCATAACACAATGGCAGCTCAATGCACCAATATTACGCTCATCCAACAACGCGGCGGGACTTAAGCGTTTTCCTAGTATATTACCATTGCCCGCTGTATAAGATTAAACCGCAGTATATCCAGCCATCACCAGCCATCCCAATACATTTGCTTTCTAAGTTTTTACTTTTGGATTGTTCATTGCTGCCCTTGGACATTTTCTTAAATTATTCTCACACTCGTCATATTAGCAAGGAAAAGGTCTAGTTATCCCCATGGAGGTTAAGTTTAAAACATCATTACCGGTATAGCAATTCTCCCGTAATAGCTACTGGTGTGTCGTTATATTGTCCAGCCTAAAGGCCTACACACTGCGGATGGCATGTATCCCCCTTCTGAATCATTCAACTAACGTTGCACAGAGAATGACACCGCAATCTAACCCCAATAATTGACTTTCAACCTTTTGAAGTATGTTTCTTCTAAAAATATTCCTTACCAAAACCAATCAAAAAGTTTGTTTTAAAAATAACTTATCAAAGAAGGTTAATTAAAACTCGTGTTTACAAAGATCCTGAAGGCTAGTGGTCTACCTGAACGCTGATCCCGAATACATATTTACCCGCAAACAACCTGTTAATAAAATAGCCACGCGCTGCGACGTGCCCAGGTTAAGTAAATAGAAAGGGCGCGAGAACTTTTCGTGATACTTTGGGAATATTATTTATTTATTTTTAGAACCCATTCCGCTCGCTTCTAAAGTCTATAATATAATTAGATATTCATCTTAACGTTAATAACATCCTAGACTTGATCCGTAAAATATATTTAACATTTTCGCAGATCAAATTATAACTGATTTAATTGAGTATTAATATATATATATAGCAAAAACTAAGTACAATTGTTTATTTTTAAGTACATTCTGACTTGTTTTTATTTATTTTCGTCTGAATGTCTGGAGACGTAAATAAATACCATACATATAATACTCGACAAAATTATACAATTCCATAGAAATGTTTAAAATAAATACGTGTTAAGCTTTATGCTATATCAGTTAGATATATATTTTGAAAGCGCTACGGGGAGCTATATATTAATGTAATATTACTAGCCTGTATCGTTCTTACTTCTTTGTTTTGAATTAAATTCGTTGATTTACAATCATTTTCAAGTTTTAAAATCAAGGTGCTAAATATTCAAAACCAAACACTATTTTCTAGCTTAAATAATGCATGATACTCAATTATAATTGTGATAGACAAGGCCTCTATAAAAAAATACGAAATGTAATTTATGTGTACACATTTTTTTGGTATCTTTTATTTCATTTTAAATTAAATAATTGTATTCAGTTTAGAGAAATACAATTCCCGTCGCCCCTCGGGAATGCAAGTGGCTGGTGGATTCCGGACGCTTGGTTTGGGGGAGGAGGTGATAGCGCCGTTGAGCCGTCCCAAATAGCCGGGCTTACCAGGCTTATGGCTGCCCTGGTAAACAACGACAGAGAACCAGCCTTCTTGCCTTCAAATCACATCCGCTAAGAGGGCGCTTCTGTTCTTTGAGTTACCGATTAAATGTGGATTTATTGTCTACTCTATCGTATACCCTCTTACAATGATTGGTATTTAATGTAGGACGTTAACAATTCATTGTTTGACAGTTTATCGTCTGAACTCGAAACAATTGTGAAAGTGTACTAACATAACATTTTTAATCGTTTTTAATACATTATACCGTTCAACTTTAGTGGCAATAAAACTGGTGACCTGCGATGGAGCAGGCGTACATTCTATATTCAATAAAGGCTTTATTTATTTATTTATTTATTTATTTATTTATTTATTTATTTATTTATTTATTTATTAATTTATTAATTAATTAATTAATTAATTTATTAATTTATTTATTTATTTATTTATTTATTTATACATTTATTTATTTATTTATTTATTTATTAAGCGAGCGAAGCGAGCGTTTCCATTTGACTCTGCCGGAAAAATTAGTCACTGTTTTTTTTTTTTTTTTTGTTTGTTTGTTTTTTTGTTTGTTTTTTTTTTGTTTGTTTTTTGTATGTCTCGCGATAACGTTCGAACGGAGGCTCGGATCGAGTTGAAATTTTGACCATCCGCAAGCTTTGTTCTCGATGAATGCCATTGTTTTGTGGCAAAATCGTTCAAAAAGTTAAAAAGTTAACATTAAAGTTAATTCGAAAGGTTTTTTTCATAACTAACCGGCGACAAAATTGAGATAGCCAAATCATTTAGAATGTCCGTCCGGTCAAGAATATGTAAATTTGATTTTGATCCGATAAGTAGTGTAGATGGAAATTACATTATAACAAAGTAACGTTGCCATGGCAACGAAAAGACGCGCGAAGTTTCTATCTAATACACTGCCACCTAGAAGTAATCAAAATACTTTCGAGAAAGCAGTCTATTATTTGTCACAAAGAGTTTAAATACTTTTCCTAAGGAGTCAAGGTCCTCTAATGGCGGTGGATTTTATCCACAAAGTAAAGGTTTTTACACACGGGTTTACCCAAATACCTTGGCAATAATAATAAATTGGAAACGCAAACGCCATAAATTTTAATGTGCAATGTGGGTCTAGCAGCTATAGCACGTGTTGCTTATCAACGCGTCCAACTGAGCGTTTCCTAGTTTATTTATTTATTAATTTGTTTTCTTTTTTTATTTTTTAATTCATTTATGCACACGGTTAAAAACGGCATTATTGCCGTTTTATATCAACCAATCAAGAAAATAAATCATTGGTTTTAAATTCGTATTTCGTAGCCTTTAATCTTTAATTGGAGAGCTGTAGGCCGCTAGAAGTTGCAGATGATTGATATGATTATATGGTGTCAATTATGGTGTCACTCTCTCAACGGAGAAGTAGCATCTGTGCCAAAACACGATCAATGTGAAATAAATGAATAAAGAAAAAAGAATCATTTGTGTCAAAATTATTTTTATTTAGCTCCAAATATGAAAAAATTAGAGTTGTTGCTACTTTTCATTTTCCAACGAATAAAAGTTTATATCAATAACAGCTTTCATTAAAGGCCCTACATTTGGAACTAAAATGTTAGTTTGACGTACAAACAATGTGCCTACACTTTTATCCGATGTAAAATATAGCGATTAAAATGCTAAACTTTACAAAAATTTGAATTTGTCCACCCTTCAGTTCACATTTAGTTTGAATCAGTTCTCCAAATTCAATATTTTAGTACGTGGATCTCTACAAGAGTGAGGTCTTCTTGAAAAGTTCATCCAGAAGTCTGCAATAGAATAAAAACCTTTTTTTTAAGAAAACGCGTGTAAACCACTATGCGTTGATAATTGTTTTTCGGTTGTTTTCGCGCAAAGTATACATTCAACCTCTTCCTAAATTAACCATGTAAAACAACATGGCAATTTCAGGTGTTGTTTTTCTTTCAAGGATTTCTCATTTACATTTTATAAAGATACCCAACTCGCCAACCAGACCGTATAGGCCATACACTCGCAGGGAAGCTTTCAGCTTCAGTTCTCCTGTCTGGGCGACTTTATTTCAACAAATGAGAACAAAGAGATTCCTGTTCTTTCCTCAACACAAACAAACAACCTATGGGATTCTCAGTGATAATAATTAGACTCTCATTGTCTTTGTCTCTCGTCTACGCGATCACGTGACGACAGGGGGCGGGGCTAATCGCCATGCGGTGGAATTGAACCTGTCACTAAGACTTAACTCGGATAAAGAAAAGAGTAAACATATTCTTTTCCCTCGAAGAAATGCATTGGTAAAATTTTAAACAAATATTTTTCTTGTTTGAGCTTTCTTTGCTATTTCCGTTGTTGAATTCAAATTTAAGTAGGTCGTGGGAAATTTGGCTAAATTTGAACAAATATATTTCTTGTTTGAGCTTTCCTGGTTATTTCCGTGGTTGAATTTAAATTGAAGTCTGTTGTGGGAAACTTTCCCAGGGTGCAATGCATGCCCCTCTTCAGTTGTCTAACGAGGTATAGCGGAGTTTGGATATTGTGAAGGGATTGTACGAGGGCTGTATAAGGGGACTCAATCCAGTGCATTCGACTGAAAAAAACTTCGGGAGGCTTCCAGTCAGGATTGCCGGTGGCTGGATCCGAGCCGTGCCTTCGCGAATAAGAATCTCGCTTTTTACGCTCGAGCCACCACTATCGGTTTAACGTGGATGAATTTTTACTTTTGAAGGCTATTTAAAAAAATAGATTGATTCTTGAATCTACTCCTTGTAACGTTATTGTGTTTTTCCCTAGTATTAATATCAAATCGTTCCTGGTAATGATGGTAACGAATGTGTGTTTATTAAAAGCACTTTGATAGTAGCTTTCACCAAACTTTGATAATCATAAGATTACATCCGCGGTGACGTAGAGTTTAAGTAATCTTCCGTTTTCCGTTTAAACTTCAGATTAAAGTTTGGTTAAACCGGTCCTAAGACTCTTTGTTTAGAAGATACCAAGTTTAAATTTCATTCATCCAGTTTAGTAGAAGCTTCTCAAAATATACGTGATATAATTTTCAAACTGTTGTACGCACACTTTAGCAGTACAGCATGTCAATACAGTTATGATGTTTAGAACATATTTTCCTTAATTTTTTTTAATGAAAACGTGTACAGATCATTGTTTTAAGAAAACCGTTTATTTATTTTGCCTGGAAATGCAATGTTAACAATTTTTTGTACGTACTTTTGTGACCTTTTAAATGAACTTTTATTCTACTTTTATGTAATCATGGCAAAGTGAAAGCAGAGTAAGTTACAACGGGCAAACTAACATTATGGGTCCGCGAGCAAATTTGAGCCGAGTTTGGATTGAAAAACAAAAATCAAATCGAGCATTGCAATTGTGGTGTTAATAATGGGTTATAATAATGTAATGAAAACTGGGATTCATTTTCATTCTTTTTGATCGGGTATAGATTCCCATCAATACTGGGTTTTAGGTATAACCATTCAACATAATATAATATTAGCGAACCAATCATCATTTAGTGAATGATGGGTAACTACATAGTCATCAATTCATCATTCATTATAACAATATTGATTCATATCGATAGATGTTGGTTTTTGTGTTGTAAACTGTAATGTTGAAACAATGCTCAGTATTAATAGACGTCAAAGGTCCAATTCACTGCAGTTATCAGGACCTACGTCACAATGGAATAACACACTTTGATTACCTTGCAAACCGGCACGAAGCACTTTCAAGTGACGGCCGGCAACTGTCTGGAACCAGCTGACACCCTGATTGGGCCAGCTGGAACGCGCCTAATTCAAATTTGCCAGTGGCCTGTAGCCACCAGCATAGGTAGGGAGAGTCAAGGAAATTGTTACGGACCTGTCACTACAAGAAATGATTTGGCTTCTTAGCCATCTTAGATGCTGGAAGTGTTTCCATGACTAGGGAAATGTTTTGTCTAATTAAAGCCATAATTTTGTGTAAGTGATTAAGTCATGTTTTATTAAATGTTACCTAATTTACATGATTACATGAGAACATAATTTTATGGTTAGAACACCTTCACTCTCCCAAGTCATTGATCCTTCAAGTTAAGTAGTCGAAAAGTGTACCGATATTTAAAATTTATAGATCAGTAGTCAATTTGCAGATTGATTCTTGATTGATAACTATTGGCGGCACTATAATAACTAGCTCCTCCTCTCTATTTATTGATTGATATATATGCTTATATTTGAAACAGAACCCCCCTCCATTACATCACACACCATAACAATTAATTCCATTTGTCAAACATTTCTAAACAAAAACATCGTATATAAATTTGGTAGGTAATTTTCAATGTTTTGGGTCCTTTTTATTTAAAATGTACTATTTGCCTGTTTGTATTTTTTTAAATCCTAAACAGCCTACTCTTACTTATGAAGTTGTGAAGTATATACATTATAATATGTAGGCCTATCTACGTACACCGCTTACAGTAGTACCGTCTGATAAAATCCCCTACAACTTGAGAGTACGCGCGCAACGTTGTGGCCAGGTCGACCTATAGTCGTGACGTGTGGGAGGAAAGGGGGTACATAATATTATCCGACCCACATAATGGGAGGCCTGAGGTGAGTGGTGAGTAAATATAGAGACAACTTAAAAGGCGAGCAAGTGCACGGCTGAAAGATTTCGATGACACTTGAACGCAGCTCTCGAGCCACTCTTGGAAGACAATGTGCAGAAGAAGAACGAGAGTCATTTTACACAATTTGTTACTGAAGACAAACATTTTCATGAACATGAACAGTAAATTGTCACCTGGAAAGGGTGCAATTTGTGCCTCATTTAATAACGTATTTGAGGTAGACATATTCGTGTTTCTGAAATGGGCTCTGTCTTTTGTTTCGATATGATCGAGAAAGATTACGGTTCGAATTCCAAAGAAAGAACTATGTTTCGTCGTCACCATCGTATATTTACGTCTGTATTATATTGCTGAAGTTCCTCCCACTACTGATACAATATTATCCCTGTTAGTGGCGCATGTTGCGCTACATAAAGCTCCACGTAACGCGATTATATCGTGACATGAAAGGATAATAGATCGTGGACTAACAGTATTGAAATGGTTAAAGGATTCGTACATTTGTAGTTGACAATTGATTTTAAAGTAGGCTATTGCGCTGTGATGACACGAGAGAAACCAAGAACCGGCTCCACCGGTGACTGAACTCGGATCTACTGCTGGGTGGAGGCTGCTCGAACATCTGAGTGACGAGGGCAGTTTTCATACCGCAGTCTGGGTTCAATGCCCGGGGAAGTAATGCACCGGTCAACCGGGGCTACTTTAGACTCCCGGGGCTACTTTCAATTACGGCACATAATACTTTTGTTATATGTTTGGTGAATATGTAAAGGATTATTTTATTCAAGTGCCTCCACAATACAAGATACCTTGATTTCAATGTTTATACGCATTAATAAAATATATTGTATATTGTAAAATATATATTCCTTACAATACTCCCCTTTCAAGAATCCGATTTAGTCAACATTGTTTTCCTTCCCCTCCATGTAAAGAACCATCTCAAGTTGTCCAATGAAATTCCAAAATATGTAATCTGCATTTTACTATGGCTTTAATAAGTACAAAGTTTCCTCGACTCCTATATGTCATCTTCCGATCATTCAATTTATTTTTTAAATATTAACAAATACAATCCAAAAAAAAATGTGTGGAAACGTCATGCCAATCTGTAGTAATTATTGATGTGTAATTATTGATTTTTGGTTATTTGTTTAGAAACGCGATTATTTTAATGAGAAGGTTATTTACAAACAGTGTAAAACAGTCCAAAGTAGCCCCGGTTGACTGTATTTTATAGGGATGTAAATCAAAAGTTGGAATGGCGAGGAAGCTGCGAATTCAATTTCATGTGTTAAACTCACAATAATTATATATTACATAATTTATTTTCACTAGTGTAAACACCCATTAGCGATAGTATTTACTCACTGAACACAACGTTTACTCACATCCAGTTAATTTAACTACGTCTTTGATTTCTGTTTACTCTTCTGTATGCACACAACATCACAAGATCCAAGCTTCATACCACGAACAGCTAATATAGTAATAATTAACGAAATTAACTCTAATAATTATTAATTATGCGTTGTATCCCCACGCATCACGAAAACCTAAATGTTGTTGATACTGAGGCCCATTACAGTCAATGAATGAGTGGGCAGCGCAGTATTGACAGCTACAGGGTGAGGTAGAGCGAATGATAGGTGGGGGTTGGTGGGATTGGGGGGGGGGTCTGCCTTCGGGCCCCTTTAAATTTAATTTAACTTAGATTAAAGGGAGGCAAGCATGCTCATAATAACAGTTTCAAATTTCTCAGACAATTTCAGTCACTTATTCATGATAATTTACATAATTAAGTAAGAAATGGAAAATAAAGGTAAATATCTTATAATTGTTTCCATAAATTAACTCGTTTTTTCCGGGATCTAGCCAGGCATAACGCAAAGTTTAAAAAAAAGTGCGTGCATAGAATGTGATTGCAGAAGCCTTATATCCATATTTACGCATATGAATCATTATATTTTATAATTTTATAGTTCGTCATTGTTTTAACATCGGGTTTGGTTTTGTAAATTTTAGATTTAAATCAAGTAAAATTTATTCATTTTTATGTTAGGGCCTACTCTCAAATTTTATACATTTTTTCTTCTCTTATTATTCCTCTTAATTATTAGAGAAAAAAAGAACATCGTTTTACTTTTATACATATTTACATATTTATCTGATCGCAACTAATGTTTTTGGATAAGCTTTAATGCAAACACCAATTATATATTTTTTCATTTATTTTTTCAGTCGAGCTCATATCCCTCTTTTGTCACTTGTAACACGATCCTTGCCCATCTTAAAGCAGACGAGTTCTTTCCTAACCGTCTAATCATTTTAACTTAACATTTTAAAATACATCATATAATCTTTCTAGAGCAGCACCATTTGAAGCTTAATTGTTAAATTCAAATACGTATAATAATATTTACACATTTTAAAGTTGTGCTATTAACACACACACCCCTTCCCACTTGAAGATGCTATCACTTTATTGTGTTATATTTCACAGAAAGAAACAATACTTTAAGGCAAGTTTCCAAGTGAGTAGCGCAATGAGACTGGTAGATTAGTATTAACAATGCACACCTTTGCATAAATTATTGCTACGATTTATTGTGCTAATACAACATCATTCAATAATAGTCAATTACCTAAGCAAGTTAATGGTGGGAGTAGACCAAAATGTTACGCATGTCGGATTTCGATTTCAAACGAATTCAGCTTTTGCATAATTTATTTCCAATAAGTATAGGCAGCTCCACGCTAATGAAGTATTTCGCGCGCTTAACGGGTGAATTGTAGCTATCGCAGGCTCCAATTACAAAAAGCGATCGCATTGGTGGCGTCGCAATAGCGCGCATTTGCTTTCTTTAGTGGAGCCCTAAGTACACTATTGATTTTCTTTTCATCTCACTTCATTGTAGTTAAACTAATGTACTCGAAAATCAATCTATATTTAATTTTACTATATATGGGAGACTTTTCCTCGCTAGAATCTGACAAGTAGCACAAAGGGTAAATTTTGTTTTGTATCTCATTTGGTGGAGGTGCCGAGTAGATGCGACTCGTCTAGTGTTGAAGCTATGCGCGTAGATCATCGTCGCGCTAGCCTCGCTGCGAGATGCCTAAAACACCGTCTAACATATTCTTTGCTTTTACTTTTCTTAAACTATATTATTCTATACCTAGTGGCGGCTTTGACATATAACCATAGTCTAATATACAGCCAAACGTAAATTGCATAGTCATGTTGACGAAAGAGGGTTGAGGTGTCACAATACCACTCCTCACACAAATAAATTTATAAAATAACGCAATCAGTTGATTAACAAATTACCTACACGTGCTGTAGGGTTGAGACTGACGATGACGAGAGTCATTGCAAGTGCGAGGCTAGGGGTAACCTTCAGAGCCGAAGTGCGCGATCGTAGCACCAGAAGACGTTGCTTCGTTACCTGTCTGTCTTGCGTGCTAAAAGGGCTTATAAGTCTCGGATCGGTGCGGAGCACTCGCAGTTTCTACATATTATGCTTGTAACATCACCACATTAAACGCGTATGAAAGTTGACATCACGCATCTTGAGCCACGACCGCGGATACTTTTGAAAAATTATTTTACAATACATACACATTGAACTTTCAAAAAATCAGTTTAATGGAGATGGATGTTTTAGGGTTGCTACATGCCCAGCGCACAATAGCACGATCGCACTGTCTATACTTATACTTAAATCACTAAAGTAAACATAGCAACGAATAAATTTGTATCATTGTTTTCATCAATTTAAAACCTCGTTTATTTGTTTTTATCATTTGGCTTACCCTTACTAGATACATAATAAGATTATAGTTCTGATCAGCTCGTTTCCGTTATAAATAGTCTAAAACGTTGTTTATCTAATTCTTGGCCAACACGCACTGTTCTTTGAACTAAATTTTGTATCATGCCACAAATTCTGAGTTAATTACTTTTAAACAGACAAATTACATGAAACGCAGTGTAAACCTTGTTTCTGTTCAAACAATGCCCTCGGCGAGTGGACTACGCAGTATTACCTTCAGGAAGCAACGATATAGATATTCTTGATTTGATTTTCATAATACGACCCTTGGGACACCGCTAGGGTACTAGTGGGGCTTTGACATGAAATACATGATCACTTAAACGGATTAAATGCCACTGAAGTAATGTTGTGTTTGCCTGATATTATATAATTTCACTCCAAAGTGGTAAATAATAGCGATGGGTGTGAGTGTTTACGTCATTTTATAACTGTCGATGTTATATATCCTGGCGTTACGTTCTAATTTCTGTTAACCATAATTGTTTGGATAATTTATTCATGCAAGCCTTCCATGAGAAGTCAAGTGACGTTATAGTTAGTAAAGTAAGTAAAGTAAGTAAATAAATTAATAGAATTAACTTGAATTTGGAGTGTACCCACTGGGTCATAACTGATTTTCAGCCATTCATAGCGTATCCAATATTTATATTGATTTTAAAGAAAAATTTTGTTTGGTCAGTTAAACAATGGCGTTTACGAAAGAAAAATCAACCATAATTAATTGTTTGTATTCTAAATTGATTGAAATAATATTTATTTTTATGGGCATGTTGTCAAAACTCGATTCACATTTTTTGACAACGTATCACCATCGCCGCATGGCTTCATAAAGTGAAAATACACTCTATGACATAGTATTGTGACATCATGTAAACTCTATGAAACTTCACACAAACTATTGTACAAAGTATCCTTATTGATATTCAACGACACAATCAAGGCTGAAAACAATAAAATATGACGTTCTCAGATGACAAAAACACACCAAGTCTGGTGGCGTAATACGGTTAACAAAAGCTCGACCAGACGACGTCGGCGACGACGTTTGACGCGATTATTTCCGTCTCAAACCTGGGAATGACGTCTGTGAAACACTAGCAAAACGCGAACAATCGAAACGAAAAGTGTAACTTGTGCCTAGGTTGGAGTGTTGACTTCGGTTCGAGGTCGAGTATGGTCGTTTACTGACGAGAACACACGAATGTGATTCGGAGTCTTTTTCAACACAGCGAGGGCTAATGTATGCGCATATTGTTCAGCCTTCCTGCCGGAGAATACTGGTGTTTAAATGTGATGATACGCAATACGCCGTAGCACCACATTTGTTTTCACTACACATTTCCCGGATTTACATTTCTATAATATCATATAGTTTCATTGCTGTTGGTCTACTGTAAATTCCTTCCTTACATAAACTCTTAGGGGAGAGCCCACCAAAAGAAGAATATAAGCTGAAATTGTACTTAAACAACTAGATGGTCGCGAAAATCAGAAAATTAAACAAATGCATCAGAAGTAATAGTTTTCTCACAGCGACGTAACCATCGTATGGTGGAGTGTTTATTATATTCTGGTTGTTGGTGGAGGTGCCGGGTACATCCTTGATGTTAGTTTGGGTGACTCTAGTCCCGCCCCCTGAACGGTGGGTCACCAAAAACGTATTGTAGCATCATTGTTGAAGGGCAATGTAAAACAAACTCATGCAATCGGATTTCATGTTCGATTTTTATCGTGACACGTGAGAGACGCACAAAGGACAGACGGACAGAAAAGCGATGAATATAGGTAAACTGAGTTTATTATATTGGATTAAATCTATTTTTGTCGAAGCGAAGACTTCAATTTCACTTACCCGAGAAAAATAGCTCGGGTGTTTTTCTTTTGTTGTTGTGTATTTGTTCGCTCTCTACCGGGAAAACGGCATAAGCGATCTTGATGAAATTTACAGGGGAGTTTTGAAATCTCTGAATTTAGATCTTTCCAAGTTTTTTAATACAATCGAAGAAGTATTTCTCATGAATATCGTACTTTTACGATTTTCACCCCGAATTGTAATGCGATATTTTCGTGATATTTGGCCCGCGACCAGGCAAACGGCTACTCCGATCTTGAGGAAAACTTTATGGGAACGTTTGAAATCCTGTACTTTGTTTGATATGTTATGATTTTAGGGACAATCGAAGAAGTATTTCTCATAAAAATAGTTTTTTTTTACATTGGACAAAAATAATCAACCATAAAAGCTCATCCATCAACGTGACTGGAAAAAGCGTTAGCGAAGCGGCCTAGTAGTTATATTGGCATTTATGTATAAACGATTCTGGAACTTGACTCAGAGATTACACGGAGCTTAAACGCGGGACTCTGATCCTTTAAGGCACTGATTCGATACCACTCGCCGGCAGTCTATAATAGACTGAAAGATTTCCAAGGTTTTCCTCGGTCATAGACAAATTATGTGAATGATTCCTACTAGCAGATCTTAAACATTACCTTTTAAGCGAATTACCTATTACCTAATTACCTACTTATCACCGAGGGGTTACGCAGGTTAAACTCTACAGTGCCCTGTGTGCATTCCAATAAAAAGTGTATTTAGTTAACCCCTGTCGACTAGTCAACGCAAAAGATACAAAAATATTATAACTATCAATATGTTGTTTCTTAAATATTATCTTTAACATACAAGTTATTCAATAAAACTTGCATTCAACAAATAAATATCAATGAATTAATTCATATTTAGAGTCTACCCACTTAGTCACAGAACTGATTTTCAGTGGGGGACTTCAATTTAAAGCGGACCAGGCCAATCCTGTCGGCGCAGAAACCAACTAGGAGCGAACTATGGGCTATCGGAGATAATTAATCAGGGTTTTATTCGTGGTTCAATGGTAACTGTCTAGAAAATTTATATTCGTGGCTGCTAAAAGTCAAAGCTGGAAGTTAGTTATAGATCCATGAGTTCGTTCCCATCACCTGTTGCTCTCTGTATAACAGACGAGTGTTTCAGCTCATTCCTGTTTGCAATGCCGAATTTTAACTGTTGTCGTGAAGTTAAAATAGAAGGGCAATTTTTTAATGTTGTTGAATGATTTTTAAGTTTTAATGAACGTTTAATTTTTTTAAAGATTTTAGCATTTTTTTAAATTAAGAATTTGAATTTGGTCCGTATTGAAAGCCGAATAGGAAAGACATTGATTAAATCAGAGCTGTCATCGTGACCTTACTCACTAAGAGAGTGTTATAACCCCCATCTTAACCTCGCTTTCCTAATCTCAATTACTATTAGCCATCATTGCAGACAGAACACCAGGAAAAGCACGTTGACTGTCTACAAGAGCTGAATTAATCTTTATATATTTTAATTATTTATGAATTGGCCACATACAGCATTTTCTGCCATTTCAGAGTGACCAGTATAACAACAGGTTATTAACAACGATGCATGATAATGAAGAAGGGAGGAGAGGAAACCCGGTACCGGCACGTAGCCTACTCCTGTCGAAAAGTACCAAGGGGACCAACGGCTTTACGTCCTATCCGAAAGGACGGTGTAATATATTCCTCCAATTAAATATTCATGCATTTACGAGTGCTAAAACGAACTTCTTATTTCCATGTGACGTCAGGTGGATTCACTAATTCATTTCAGCGCGCTACTAGACCTGAACCCAGCGAATGTATATATCCCATGGGACTGGAGAGGACGTTCGCACAACGGCTAGACGTTCTTATTTAATTTTTATTATTATTCAGCCATAAATGAGGTGAACCCTGCAAAAACGAAAATAAAGTAACGTAATTTACTTCTTGTCTACCATATTTCAACTTGGCCTATTACCAGGGACTAAAGCTCCCATAATAATACATGCACCCATTTTCTTTCCGTTTGTCCCTTCGTCCGTGTGACACGTCTCATGATCAAAACCCAGCATAACCTCTGTTTTGCATGTGTTTTTATTGACCTTGACAGGATATACGAGGACATACATAACAAGGTCGGGGATAGGGAGACTAGTCCTATCCAAAAGCGGGAATTCTACTTACCCGGCACCTCCACCAAAGTATATATGAACTTGAGAATTCGCTTTCTATTTTGGGTTCTCTCATATCTGTACTTTATTTTATTTTATTTATTCATATTATTGTTAATGATTATTTATTTTTATCATATTCAGTTAAAAAACTGATTTATAAAGGAGGACAACTAAATAAATCGAATTACATAGATGCAGACACAACAATGAACTATAGTTAAGTAAATAATTGGATGAGCGTAGCGAGCGTAGCGAGCGAAGCGAAGATTCCATTTCACTACACTGGAGAAATAAATCCGGAATGTTTTTTTTTTTCTTTTTGTATTTTTGTGTGTCTGTTAACACGATTCCGGCTAAACCGATACTCCGATTACGATGAAATTTTATGGAGGTCTTCGAAATCTCTGAACTTAGAACTGCCACGTTTTTGAGCGCAATCGGGAAAATTTTTCTTATAAAAAACGCAATTTTACGATTTTTTCGATTTTTAAAAAATTTCTTCGACCTCTAACACCTACATGCTTTATTCGATTGTAATGATTTTTTCACATAAACTTAATTTTATGAATTAAGATATTCGTGTGAAATTTGAGCGTAATCGAAAAATTTATTCTCATGAAAATCGAAATTTTACGGGTTTTTTTCTTTTTTAAAAACAATTCTTTGACTTATAACACCTACATGCTTTATCCTATTGTAATGATTTTTTCACAGAACCTTAATTTCATGAATTAATGTACTAGTGTTAAATTTGAGCGCAATCGAATAATTATTTCTTATGAAAATTGCAATTTTTTTTTTTATTTTATTTTATTTAAAAAAAAATCTTCGACTAAGTAATGATTTTTGCACAGAACAACAGAAAATCCGCATAACACATGGCAGCTCAATGCACCAATTACGCTCATCCAACAAACGCGGCGGGACTTAAGCGTTTTCCTAGTTATTTAAAATAGGATTGTAATATTACAACAACAATGCATTAAAGCACAACAATTTTTGTAACAAATTCAAAAATGATATAAGATGCATTTTTTATTCTATGAGTTGAATAAAAAAGGGGTGGGAAAAAAAGAAAAAAGAAAAGGAAAAAAAAAAAAGAAAAGAAAAGAAAAGAAAAGAAAAGAAAAGAAAAGAAAAGAAAAGAAAAGAAAGGGGAAAAACATTAAAAACACGGTCCACACTACGTTTTACAAACCTCTTCTCAACCTCAGGCATTATTTCATTGTTTCCAAACCAATTAAGTCTAATCAACCACGACCGTAACAGACGATTTTCATAATCATTACCGCCATTTGTATTGCACCCTAAGTATTATGGGAGAAAGGGAACATGAAATAAAATGAAAAATACTCGGATGATTGACGCTGCGTGACAGTGTGTGGGAGACTCGGTTCGCTCACACCCGACCATATGGCAGCCGGCGTGCTACGATATCTCGTCATCCGTGCTTGTCCGGTTGTCAGGGGTGATTAGCAGGGTGGGTTCTACTAATGCTCTAACCCGGGGTCGAACCAGTGATGTTCTGATTCCTCCGCGACTATGTGCATCAGTATCTACTAAATTATACATTACCGATGCTTTTATTCGCCGTCTCAAACAATAGAATTTCACTTGGTTTGTTGATTGAAATTTGTAAAGGTCAAATCAATTATTGTTTTACTTTTCGGGTCATTCCTTGTATGCGAATTAACTTTCCATTACCTAACTTTATACTTAATTCCACATTGAATTATTTCTGCAAGTCAAATCGCTAGGATTGAGCCAGTCTGCTTTTCCACGACCTTATAAAATTTTTCCCCGCTTTGTAAGTAGCGTATAACTACCACGTAATTAGTAATCTGGATGAAAGTGTACTGTGTGTACATTAAGAATATAATGAGGCCTGTGGCTACACCGCAGAACGAGGAAGACCAAACAAACTGCTACGTAAGATCATATTCAGACGATATCTATTAACTTAATTAAGGGAATAATAATACTAATAAAAACATTCCGGGATAAAAGGTTTTGAAGCTGGTTTTAAAAGCCACATGGTCTGACAGTATAGGCGGCCTCACAAAAAGTGAAAATCGGGGTTTGAGTCAAGGACAGTAGTTTTTTAGTGCATATGGTTATAACAGCGATGTGTGGACGTCTGGGTTATCCCAGCCAGGCGGTTATGTTTTAGCACTAGTTGTATATTATGGTTAAGACGATGCTTAGTTGGGGATCTGGGTTTGAATACCAGTCCATAGCTCGTGTTTCTAGCATAGAAAGCCTGAACAACAATGTGAACGACAGGACGAAGTTCGAAATCCCAATGAAATTAGCATGGGAACCAGTGGCGGCTCGTGGACATTATAACAGGTGGTGCTAATATACAGCAAACGTAAATCATGCATGGGTTATGTGTGACAGGGAAGGAGGGATTGTGAGGTTGTCACAATACCCACTCCTCCACACAAATAAAAATAATTGAAAAACGATTAAAATGCAATCAATTTAAATTAAACAACAATTACCTACAGCAACTGCTGTAGGGTTGAAGACTGACGAGTGAAGTGATTGCAAGGGTGCGCGGCTAGCGGGCGAACCTACACAGAGCCCGAGTGCGCGAGTACCGATAGCACCAGAAGACCGGTTTGCGTTTCGTTTTACCCGTGTTGTTCCCTGTCGTTGCGTGCTACAAGGGCTTAAAAGTCGTCGAATTCGGTGCGGAGCACATCGCAGGTTTCTACATATGCTTGGTTCAAAACCATCACCACCATGTAATACGCGGTATGAAAAAGTTGACAATCTCTGCAGCACGGCCGCGGATACTTTTGAATACTTAATTTTACAATACATACACATTGAACTTATCAAAAAATCAGTTTAATGGAGATGGATGATTTATGGTGGTGGTGCTACAGCACCTGCGCACCATAGCACGAGTCGCCAATGATGGGAACAATACGATTCGAGCCGAAAATGGGCGTTCGTACTTTTTGAACTTCGTCTACCAAATATTGCAATTTTTATAGATTTCGAGGACTCACACGAAAAAGTCTGGTACTCGAAAAAAAACTTTTCGTACCAAAATAAGTATTCAGTTTTCAGAGGGTGGAAACAGAACACAACTTTTTTATTTCCCTTCATGTAATCCGGAAAGTACGAAAGTAGTGCTCTCTAGAGGTTGAGTGTCCGTACTCAAGTGGAAGACTTGGGTTCGAGCCCAGGGCAGAGTAAAACTTTCTCACTTGGCAAACATAGCGTGTCTGATATTGCGTTAATTTTCGAAGGCTTTACAAGTATTGCCAACCTACGTACTGAAAACTCTCTTCCCCTAAGCTGGTCATGCATAATAAAACAGGTTGGTATCTGCTGACGTGGTTACCCCTACACACATTTATACCCGAAACCTAATAATAGACCCACCCTCGATATCCAAGACGTGAACTTTAGTGGTCTTAATGAAACTTTCATCGAGTTCAGACAGTAAGTTCTAATGTTTTCCACGCCCCCTTTTTGTTTGCAAAGAGAAAGTTATTAGTCGGTTTAACCCTTGTCAGTTTTATTAATACTGTATTCAGAGACTTTATAATGAACAGAAGCTATAAAAGACGAGAAACTCAAAGAGAAAGCAGGGAACTAAGGGTCAGATAGTTTATGGGTTCGATTTACTAAATCTGGTTGATTATTATTACCTGACCTAATAGTTCATTATTACAAAATATACTAGGCCACTTTGTGAAAACCTTTAACTAGTCGCGTTGAAGGATGAGTATATTTCGACTATCGCCCTGCATTCACAACAAAAATTGGTGTGCGGTTTCCATTAGAAATATTTCTTCGATTGAACCCAAAAACCGTAAAATGTGTAAGCTCAGAAATTTCTAAGTTCTCCTCAAAATTTCACGAAGATCAGAGTAACCGCTTTCCCGGGTGAGAAAGAGAACAAACAGAGAAACGAAACACGCCAAAGCTTTTTTTTCAGTGTAGTCTTATGAAGTTTGAGCTACATTATTTACGCTCATCCGATAGCATAGATAATAAGTATAGGAATTCCGATAACATTATTCAACCAAATTAATTACGTTTTTTCATAATTGCAAATATTTTAGCATCCACGCCATCTTAAAAAATTGTGAAGTAGGCCTATGAGATTTATAGCATTTAAATAAAGAATACATCCAATCGATATGTGTATTTTATATAATTTGTTTTCAACGCTACTGAAATTGGAGCGTCTTTTCGTGGCCTTCTTGCTAAAATGTTCGCACAAATCTCTTTAGCTAAGCTAGACTGCATGGGTTTCATTGAAGACGTAATAGCATGGCGGATACAAAGCATGGAACTTTGTTACGCGATCCGCTTACGTTTCGTCTTGTTCGATGCGACGATGCATGGGCAGCCATTGTGTGTGGCTTTTAGTTTAGGACTATTTAAGATGCTCCCTTTTGCAAACCCTCGTTGATAAATATATTCAAAATAAGGCATAATGAAATAGTTATTATAATGAAACTCTAAAGAATTGCATATTGTACAGGCTTATTCCTAAAAAAACTTTTGTAATGGTAAGAAAAAAAGTGTATTTTTCAGTTGATAAATATAACTGATTTACATTACAGATAACCCTCATTCTATCCAGTTGCTTCCGTTCACGCTGACATATTCATATTCTGTTCTTTTGAAGTTCGGGCGAATATTATACAATAAAATCTAAGTTGACATATTGTCATGTGCGTATGCACATGTCCATTGAGATTACGAGTTTTCCCCCCACAGACTTCACCAATCATGCCGCCTTTTATGGCCATCAGAGGCCGACATGGGCATTTCATCTCATGGGCAATATGAGTATACGCAGAATCTCATGTCTATTGAGACTGCCGTTCAATTTAACATTTACTAAATTAAATATAGATGTCAGACCAAAGACTCGGCATCATATCCCGAAGTAAGAATTTTTCCCATAACGACATTGAATTGTTTTTAAACAAAAATATTATACAACAAATTATCTACATATCGATTCGTAGTAAATCTTTTTTGTATAATATATTCATTCTTTACTGAACTTCTTCAACAGTCTACCCGACGACGGCGAAAGCATCAGAATTAGTCTCATATTTAACTATCTTTCTGTGTAAAAAGTGGTTATCGGTCGAGCCTACTCATTTTTAAGTCAGGTCTAAAATCAAGGCCTTGTCGATTCGTTACTGGGAAGTAGCACAATGTTTCAAAGTTGCTTTTCAATTTCAAAGTTTCAAATCGATGTCGAAGTTGTTCCGCGATTTCTACATCGAACGAAATCCGAATGTCAAACAGAATCCTGAACTAATGACCATTCATAATTCATCTACATCATTCACTTTGCGTGTCATAGTAGCATCAATAGTACGGTAATAGATAATTACTTGAAGCGATAAAAATAGATCACAAGTAGCACGCAAGACTCAAATTCTAGATGTCATCGGTTCAACACCAGCCACCCGAAATAAATTTATTTATTTTTAAATAAGTTTTCATAACTAAATTCGATAGACAGTGATTACTAAATAAATCATCTTTTGGACACCCTTATAAGTTACTATCAAAAGGTTTCAGTTGATATTTATAACAATTTATCCTTTTTGCTTGAATCGTCGTTTTTTATCAGACACATAATAAAATTTTTACACGGGAGTTTCAAAAACACGAAGGGAAGCAACTAAATCAACTCATCGTCAAAGAAGAATACAAAATTAAAATCATTCAGTGTGTTGGTAGATTTTGGTGGAGGCGCCGGGTCATTTTCGAACTTTTTTGTGGGCTAGCCACTCCCTCCCTACCCTAGGGTTGCCACAAACATTCCAACAAAATACTCATGTCAATCGGACGTCGTGTTAGGTTTTTATGGTGTGACATTAAACTCGCGCAGACGAACGGACGGACAGACAAGCTCTGCACCCAAAAGTAATATTTAGCACCATGTAACACTATTGTCATTATTGTAAGTGTTGTCTTACAACAAGGCCAACACTAGGACCATTGGCAAAATTTTACCAGTACAGGTTAAATATACTCGAAAATCTAAAAACTAAAGTTTCGTTAATTTTTACCCCCTGCGTCTTGCACTTGACTATATTACCATTGAATATAGATCATACTCAATTAAACTACAATATGTCCGTCATTTATATTTTATTATGTGTTATCTGGATCTTATGTCACCTATAGAATAACGGTTTCAAGACGAAGCTAGCACGAGTGACTGTAACAGTCAACAGGTGAGAGATACCTGGGAACAGAGGGCTGGTGCGTAAGACTATCTGACAGATAGAAAAGTGGGTGACGCAATATTTCGGAAATTTTAGTGATTGCCACTCTGTTTGAAGTTTTTCTCAGCCCTAGCGACTCATTATATTATTATTAGAGGTACATAGCATTTAAGTGACATTTTATAGCGTTTTGTAGCTGCATCTATTCTTTGGCTACCTCCACAGAAATTAATTTGCTTTTCAGTTCATAGAATAATAATTATTGTATTATAAACCAACTATTTAAAGAATTATTATACTTGTTGGAATTACTCCCATATATTTCTTATTTATTACTCTCCCATATTTAATGCAATCCAGAACTTTAAAAAAAAGATCGAGCTGAATTTTTTAAATACAATACGTGGCTTGTATTAAATATAACATTAGAGACAGTCAATGTGGAATGAAGACGACAAATTTTTAGACTTCTCGATAATTTACATGCAAAGTGTGAGTAGCTATTGGAAATAATAATTGTACCACAAAACTTCTTTTGCCATAATTTTAAAAAATGGTCTTGATATGGGGATTAAACTAACAAAACTGAGTATTTTTTTCAAATTTCGATATAGCGTGCAACATGTTGAAGTAAAAAAATTATTTTTAATTTCTAAAATCGAACTAACATAGAAACACTTAGCACATATTTTGCCAACGCGATTTCTTCAATGAAAACAGCAAAGTTCTTACCTTGCGAGAGGATATCGTTGTTGCTGACTGCCGACGTTCACTCTGTCGTCACTGCAAGCTAGCTGACATCTGACAGACGATGGTACACCACTGGGTCAAAGTTATATGAAGCGCGCGACTACCACCTGTGCCACGCCACGCCCCCTCACCCCCACGCGACCAATCAGAACGCACCACTTACCACGTCAGATCCTAATTACAACACTCATTCATTATATTTTAAGAGCTTATAAGGTTTATTTAACTAGGAAGCCACTATGTAAATCTGGGTATTTCAGTGATATTTATTTTCATATTTACGTCAATGGGTGTATTTTTAGTCATGTTCAGCATACATTGTGTTTTTGTAGGGCTTAAGTCCCATAATTATGGTTCACGAGGCTTACAAATCGAACTAATGATCTGCTTGTAGGTAGTTATTAATGGATGATGATTATGATAGAAAATATGTGGGTAGTGAAACATACCATTCTGCTGAATCTACGATCGCGGACGATGTTCATAGATTCGGAGAGGAACTGTTAAACGCCTATAGTCCTCTCCTCACTTGAATTATGTAGATATAAGCTTCGGTTTTGGAATAGTGGCAGATCAAAGAACATGTTTTTATACTAACAGCGCTTGTGTACTGAAGGGTAACACACACAACTTAATAACATTCACTTAATTAAGAAAGTTGAAACACTTGTTATGGCAAAGTTTATATACTAAGAAGTTTGCTGAACCTCAACTTTTCCGCACATTTCATTAATCGTTTCTTATAATTTTGGCCGATGACGGTCCTACTCAGTCTACGAAGTCGACCAATCGTTTGATTTATTTACTTTTATTTTATCTTAATAACCCATTCCCCTTGCTGTCATTTCTGCAATCCGTCGATATTTCGATACGATATCAACATGTGGAAATATTAACAATATCAATATTATTTGGCCTCGATGCCGAAATATCGAAATAAAAAAATAAAAAATACCAGAAAACTTTCAAACAAAAAAAAACTTGAAAAGCTAAAACGAAGATTCTAATTTTTGGAATGACGATGTAAAGCCTTTTACGCTATCTACCTAAAAAAGAGGATTTATTTCTTTAAATTTTGGATCACATGTTTAATTATTATGGGGGTGTCGGGTAGGATAGTATATTGGTCCTGACTTTTACGTATGGTGGAGGTGCCGGGTCATTAAACGCTAGTGTGAGAACGTAATAATCGTTATGAAATCTCGACGATACCTCATCAACTCTTTTTCCACACATTTTTAATCTCAGGCCTACTCTTTTAATACAGTTACTATTACTATTTTATTTTTATTTTATTTTTTTATTTTTTTTGCATAAAGAATAAAATTTTGAAACATCGATATAAAAATGTTCCTGTGATATCGATAATTGAATGATTTGTCATAGGCTATCTATTATTATTACGCAAGCAGACTTACAATTTTTCTTAAAAATAAGTAACTTAAAAATAGTTTTAAAGTTTGATGTGAACAGCAATTTATTTTCGCATGTTACAGGCAGATGTGGAGGAGAGAAGAGAGGAGTGTGTAGTGGTTGAAGAGAGAGAAAGATGGGAGGACAGGAAAAAGTGGAGAGAGCTGGTGTTACGACAAGAGAATGAAGAAGATGAGGTACCGAGCTTGGTGATTTGGTGATGCCCAAGATAAATGGTGGAAACACTCCTTTACCCAACTAAATGTTGTTGGGAAAAAGGCTGTGATATGTCAAAAAGTTTTAACGTTTTTTAGATAGTTGTGAGCAACTCTTTAGTTTTTATTCGACGTAGGAATTAATTGAGCGAGCGTAGCGAGCGTCTCCACTTGACTCTTATGGCTCGAATGTCTGGGGTTTTTTTCTTTTTTTTTCTGTTACTGCTTCGATACAGGTCGCACCGTTTCTCTGATCGACCTGAAATTTTGCACACATGTACATACCACTTAGGCGGGTTGCTGTATAGTTTTTGTGGCAAAATCGTTCAAAAAGTTAAAAAGTTACATTAAAGTTAATCGAAACTTTTTTTTTCAAACTTAACGGCGACAAAATCTGAGGTGGCCAAATCATTTAGAATGTCCGTCCGATCACGAATATGTTATTTTTATTTTGATCCGATAAGTAATGTAGATGGAAATTACATTATAACAAAGTCCCGTTACCATGGCAACGGAAAGTCGCTCAGCTTTTTTGGCTCATGATAGCGGTCGAACGGAGGCTCGGATCGAGTTGAAATTTTGACCATCCGCAAGTTTAGTTCCTGATTGAATGCCATTAGTTTTGTGGCAAAATTGTTCAAAAAGTTATAAAGTTACATTAAAGTTAATCTAAAGTTTTTTTTTTTAAACTAAACGGCGACAAAATCTGAGGTAGCCAAATCATTTAGAATGTCCGTCCGTCACGAATATGTTTTATTTTATTTTGATCCGATAAGTATGTAGGTAGAAATTACATTTTAACAAAAGTAACGTTACCATGGCAACGAAAAGTCGCACAAGAATTCTGGTCACTATGTACTGCCACCTAGAAGTAATCAAGAGTTAAAATAGATTTCCCAAAGAAATGATGTCAAGGTCCTCTAGATGGCGGTGGATTTTATCCATCCTCTCCTATTTTACAAATTTTCAGCTAAATCGGTCAAGACCTTAAAGACTTATTGGTATGTAACATTATAGGAATGTCGTACTCGGGTCGTGTTGCACGTACCGGTGCTCGCTCAACAACGCGTCCAACTGAGCGTTTACCTAGTTAATTATACGTACGAAGATCTAAGTAAATATAGTCGCAGCCATGTTGGAACAAAGTTATCTCGTACGTAACGCACAAGTCCCTGAATAGAGAGGTCAAGTCTTGGTACTCGCCTTCGGAAATCCTGACTGAAAGGGTTTTCCCAGGTCATTTGCGCATACCTTCACAACTAACCTAACTCAAAAAAATACTTTATCCTGAGATGGGGAATGCAATATTTCGCATGTTTCTCACGAGTTTTTTTTGATAACATGCTTTGTGTAGAAAAGTTTTTCATCCTATAAGGTAAAGGATACAGTATATTAAAGTATAGTAATATTTCTTTTTTCCTTTTTTCCCCCCTTTCTTTTCTTTTCTTTTCATTCTACACCATTTTTTATATTTGATTCATTCATTAAATGCATATAATATATTTTTTTATTTGTTACCAAAATTGTTGTGTTTAAATGCATTGTTGTTGTAATGCTACTATTTTAAATATTTACGAAAATGTAGTTTATTGTTGTTTCTGCATCTATGTAATTAGATTTATTTAGTTGTCCTCCTTTGTAAATCAGTTTTTATAACTGAATAGGATAGACGTTAAAATAAATAAATAAAAATAAATAAAATAAATAAAAAAAGTGTGATTCTACAAGGATAACGTGAATGGCGCTATGGGTATATCAATCTTAATCACCGAAAATAGCATGACTAACTGCTTGATAACGGATATACCATAGCGACATTCACGTGCGTTATACCCGCATTGAATCGCACTGCTGGATTTACATCTACTGGCTACTCCTAGAAAGTTTGTGTAAAACACATAACCTTAGAATTATGTTATATTCTTTATTGGAACTTTACAAACTACGGACAGGTTAATATTGATAATTGTTTGGTAGAAAACGTCCGAGGGCGGGCACTTTCTACGATTAATCCCAACATTCATCATGATAACAAAAATTGACCTCGAACCCGTGAACTCCCGAGTCAGAGTCGTGCATTCTAACATTGAGCCACTTCTATCGGTGATATTTTATCACACCCACAATAATTCTTGTCATTACGTGAAAGTCACTACCACAATAACACTAAGAAAAAATGTTTTTAAATATTTGCAGTCGACTCTCGGCTGCTGTAAGACGAATTGGTGTTTCTGCACCCAATATTGGTTTGTGTGGCTCGTTGGTCTTGTGGTTAGCGTCTCTGCTTCCAATGCAGAAGGTCCAGGGTTCGATTCCCGCTCTAGGCAAACTTCTGATTTAAACTTAAGTCCATTAATTCTTGTCTTATAAATTATTAAACGGTGACTTTAGAGCTAGCAACGAGGCACATAATACATTCAAAGTTGTCTGAATCGGCCTTGTTGATTCTGGCGTTGATCCGCTGGTGCTCGCACTGTCCATACCTCCAATTGCTATATTTCCTTTTAAAAAATATCGATCTTTGGTTGGTTATCGCTCTCTCGTCGATTGCGTCAAAGCCTACAGGGTTGGCTTGGTCGATTTGGTTTAATATCGTCCCCCACTGAAAATCAGTTATGTGACTGAGTGGTTGACTCTAAATACGAATTTATTTATTTATTTATTTATTGTTCAGTGTATTTCTTACAGAAAACGTGTCTACTGACTTTAAAATAATAAATAAACTATGAGAGCAGATCGGGAAAACTTTCTACACGTGACCGTCTTGAAAAATAAATTCTTATTTACCCCAAACCTCCCCGGCTTAACGACCGGTCCGCAACCTCTCCTACAGACGACGGTAAGCCGACTCAAATCCTCGTTCACGAATAGCGAATATGGATTTGAGCCTTCCTTCCCACCCTTGCAACATAATTGTTAATTGATTCGACGTCCTTGGAACACCTGTGTCGTACTTATCACATGAATCACCGGACGATCTTCTTCGAAATCTGAGATGTAACTGCAAACTTCGCGTATTTTGCACCAGATGTTGAAGAAACTGCAGAATTGAAGTTTGGAAGTTGGAAATACGAGTGTAATTAGAGCGTAACTGAAATGAGATCTCGTTCGTATCTGTTAAATTAAATATCATAACCCTGGGGTAATAAATATATACAATTAATTTACGTGTAATGTTTGTATGTATTTCGCTCATTAATTAAAATAATTAATTAAAATCTTGTTTAACTTGGTTTGTAACGGGTTTTAGTAAATAAGCGTCAGTTGTGAATTTTAAGTCATTAATGTTCTCCATTTGTACGTAGATCATTTAGAAGAATCTTGGAACTGCCTATTCGCCGTTTTCGCCGGTACGATTACTGTTTGTTCGAACAACATGAAGATATGTCTAGGCAAATTAAGAGACGAATTCAAAATTCGTCATGTTGGATGGTCTTTATTACAATAAAAATGTATTTTCACGTACTCTTAGTAACTTACAAAATAAATAATGTTTAAAACACGATTTTACATCATTTTTGTAACTTTCTATTTAATAAAATTTTATTTCAGGGTTGAGGTGAAATTTTGTAAATAGATAAAAACTGTTTATTTCTTGTTTCTCTTAGATAATATAACACAGAACCAATCTATAATTAACCGTTACAAAAGTGTATCTAGAAATGAGCATAAATATTAAATATACACCCAAATATATTTAATTTGCACCCTTTCTTGGTTATCAGCGTATTGGGTCTGAACCGAGTATCACAGTACAAAAAAAACGTCAACACGAAAAATGGACGAGTGAGTAATTATTGGTTTATATTTTTTCTGAACAGAATCCTCCATGGTCACGTAGTGCATAAAATATCGTCACAATGTTAATTCTTATGGAAGAATTTTGCTAATGGGACCTAGCTCGAAAATTAGGTACCAGGTTTTATTGTTTTTTCCGCAGGGCGTGATGAATCCGATTGATGTTTTCTGATCAATTCATAACTAATTACTCTGTTTAAAAATATATTTTTTAGGTAAGTGAGTGAATATTCAATTTATAAAGTGGTCATTTATTCCATTTGTTTGATTTTTAAATTTATTTCATAGAGGATGCTGTATGACATTGTTTTTAGAGAGGGATATTCTCATAGACGTGATACGTGTCACAAACACCCTCTACAAAATAAAACTAAGATTTCAGCGCTTTTCTTAAATAGAAAGTTAAAAATGTTGAAACGATCAATCACAAAAATAATAAAGTTTCAGTTTTCGAAAAGAAAAGTTGGACGTCGGACACATAAATTCTTCTACCCCTCCCAAACATTATTCAATTACGTAATGTTATGTGATCTACACACGACTTTGGAAAAGTAAACGTTACTAGAATCAGCCATTATTAGAATTACATTAGCGATAAATAATTATTCGGGTTTTAGTAAAATTGCCGGTGGTTCGAGGGAATTGTGTAGTTGAGATGATATGTTGGGTGGGGTCGCTGTTACGACCAATACATCCCACCGTACGTACTCAACAGCACTGTGCGATGCGATGAGTTTGTAAATGCCCCGAGCTTCGTTCAACGCCGACGTTTGAATGAGTGACTGACGGCTACCGAGAAACTTAGTGGTTATTAAGAGAACAGAATTAGTAAAGGTGTATTTTTGTTTTAAATTTGAGAGTTTTTCTTTGTGTGAGTCTAACCTTCCACCTTCCACAGATTAGTTTTTTTGGTTAGAACACAAACTTTGTCAACTTAAGCTTATAAGATTTATTACTCTTTTTTTCTGTTACAATCATCTTTCAAACAATAAAATAAGCATGCTTAAACTTCGTTACATTGTTAACCATTTGTAGAAACGAATCCACATTACACTAATTTTATTAGCATTCAAATCATTCAAACGAACTAGATCCTTTCTGTTGTATTTGCTGATATAAAACGAAGTGCTGGTGTAGTCGCATTAACGGCCGGTTTATCAATTGTTAATCATTTATTGTTAATTGGATGAGCGTAGCGAGCGAAGTGAAGATTCTATTTCACTACACTGGAGAAAAAAATCCGGAATGTTTTTTTTTCCTTTTTTTCTGTTTGTATTATTGTGTATTTGTTAACACGATTCCGGCTTAACCGATACTCCGATTTTCTGGAGGCCTTCGAAATCTCTGAACTTAGAACTGCCACGTTTTTGAGGGCAATAAAAAAAATCGTCTCATGAAAATCGCAATTTTACGAATTTTTTCGATTTTTTAAATTTCTTCAACTTATAACACGTACATGCTTAATCCGATTTTAATGATTTTTTCACAGAACCTTAATTTCATGAATTAAGATATTCTTGTGAAATATGAGCGCAATCGAAAAATTATTTCTCATGAAAATCGAATTTTACAGTTTTTTTCTTTTTTAAAACAATTCATTGACTTATAACACCTACATGCTTTATTCTATTGTGATGATTTTTTCACAGAACCTTAATTTTATGAATTAATATATTCGTGTAAAATTTGAGCGCAATCGAATAATTATTTCTTATGAAAATCGCAATTTTACGATTTTTTTTTCTTTTTTTAAAATTACGATTAATAAAAAAAAAAGAAAATTTTTTCTTTAATTTTATTTAATTTAAAAAAAATCTTCGACTTAGTTATAATTTTTTCACAGAACAACAGAAAATCCGCATAACACATGGCAGCTCAATGCACCAATTACGCTCATCCAACAACGCGGCGGGACTTAAGCGTTTTCCTAGTGAATTAACGTCCTACATATAAATGTATCGGGTGACAGTGATATTATACAATGACCTGTATTTGCCCAATGGTAATCAATCTTAAAGTTAAATTAAATTGAATAACAATGACAACAATTTCAAGTACAAAAGAAAATGTATATAAATATTAAGAGAAAATTATTGATAGTTATCGTTCGTTAGTTGGGTTTAGTTATCGCTCGTAGTCGTAATATCAATTTTAAGGTCATAATTGAAGTTTTACATCATCAATCAAGGTGAAATGGTAAAAGTTATGGTGTTTCTCTTCTGTTTGTTAGTACAGTTTCCCTATGTAATAGAATTGGCTTTTCCAATTTTTATGGTCGTAGTTTCAAACGATAATAAAATGACGAAAACAAATATTTTAAACCCCATCATGAATCCATTAAATAAAATGGGAAAATCCGATATTTCGTGCCCAAATGATGTAATTTTCTGAAAGTGAACATTGAATAATAGCACTAAATGCCAGTTGGTAATAGCCCGTGCACTCTTCACGTCTGAATCTCTGTGTTCGCCTCTCAACAGAAGAGAACAAATATAATTAGAGGGTTGACGCGTGTAGCCCACCAGCTGGACTCGGGTCTCGGCTTTCATGCTAACGATGTCAGTCACGCCTTCAAGTGTAGTGCCCACCGACACCGATCACTCTCCTATTTATAAATCATCGCGGCAGGTTGAAGTTCGGAGAGAAACGCACGTGTGTGCATGTGCGTGTGAGCGTGCAGGCGCTACCGGGTCATATTCATTCACGGTTCGATGAGCTCGGTCCAACTGTTTTTTTTACAATATTAATAGAATAATAAATATTTAATAAGACTCAGAAGTTAAAAAATCCGTCCCGATCGGGGTTCGAACCCGAGTCTCCCACATTCCAGGTAGGCGCCTTAGCCAACTAGACCATCCGAGACGGTAACTAATTAACTTCTGAATTGTATAACAATTCCACCTACGGGAGTGTTTCCCGACGAACCAAATCGAGAAATTAATAGAATATTAATATTGTTCGTAATTTTTTGTGAGAAACCTGGTAAGGGTGTATGCATGCCCCTCTCCAGATGTCTAACTAGGTATATCGGGGTTAGGACAATTGTGAAGAGATGTCCGAGGGCTGTTTAAGAGGACTCAATCCCACTGAGGAAAACCTCGGAAAAAACTTGAGCCAGGATTGTCGGTCTCGACGGGATTCGAAACCGGGACCTCAGGAATCAGACTCTCGCTTAACGCTCGAGCCAACACTGTCGGTTACAATATTAAATGCCCATTTAAACATCTCTCGGTCGTGAAATTCTAACAAATAAAAATTTCACGTCCGCCAAGTCTTGAAACCATGCGACTCAAGTTTTTTTTACCTCCAATTTTCAATCAAAAAGTTTAAAACTTTGAAAGGTCGTTAACATTCGAAAGGCGCGTGACGCGATCATTTAAGATTGCGAGATTACTCATAATTGTGTCATATACACAATTGGGAAAAAAACACTAAAATCTTCTTTTCTGATCTGATCGCACTAAATACACATTCTAGCTTGGCATACCAGTGCGAACCACATCCCCATAGGACAATCGGTAGTCCAATAGAGTAATTACAACTAAACTTCACCTGCTCTAAAAGTGTCATCAAATTAATTGATTGATTGGATATTGCTTAACGTCTCATATATTATGCACTTAGGCTATTCGAGTCGATGAGTGGTGATAGATGAGGATGAAGTATGAACAGAAGGGAGGGAGGGGAAACCCGGTACCGCACGTAGCCTACTCCTTTCGAAAAGTACCAAGGGGACCAACGGCTTAACGTCCTATCCGAAAGGACGGTGTAACTTTGACAGTCATATAAGTTCCTCCACTAACCCGGACTGCCGAGCAGACGTCGAGAAGAACGAAGCCGTTACACTAGCTCTCGACCCCTCTATCTGTTCTAACCAGCGGTAAACGTGAGTTTCAGAGTTGTGCGGTCACCCACTCTACCCCTGACCACGCCCGATTCTGCTTAACTTCGGTGTTCGAGTGGGAACCGGTTAAACGACCTCGGCTAAACCGCTAATAACAATCGCTAGAGCTTCAAAGTGTTCCAGTCTGCTTAGGCCTTCGTACAATGTTACAGACAATTACATGTTTTTGTATCATCCTGTTTCTTCTCTTGATTTCCAAACTATTAATATAATAACTACCCCTAAATGACGCCGTGAAGGTGTTGCAAGGATTGTATATATGACATTTTCTTAACACCTAAAGAAACATAATCAAGATAACATTATAAATAATTTTGAATTAATAAAAATGTAAAAACAACTCCTACTATGATATTCTATTCGACATCAATATTATATATTCTGTAACTCACCACATTAAGGTACGCTAAACCCTAACATCAAACCAACGATCTATTACAGCAGTGTTTTGGTGGAGGCGCCGGGTATTATAACAACACCTATAGCCGTTCACGTAGAAGAACTGATTTTCTTTGATTGGTGGTCGGGGGGGGGGGGGGGCTACAAAGTGGCCGTTTATCCATTTTATTTGTTTAAAAAATATATATATATTAACAGAAATGTCCATGCCTCCAGTGTGATAGGTTCGGATTTGTCTATACCTTCCGTGGGATAGGATCGGGATTGTTCATACCTCCCGTGGGATAGGGTCGGGATTGTCCATGCCTAACGTGGCATAGGTACGGAATTGTCCATGCCTCCCGTGGGATAGGATCGGGATTGTTCATACCTCCCGTGGGATAGGGTCGGGATTGTCCATGCCTAACGTGGCATAGGTACGGAATTGTCCATGCCTCCCGTGGTCTAAGTCCAGGTTTATCCGTCCGTCACTATTGTGGTCTTTGTACTGGAACATTCCGTGGGTGCGAGATGTCCGTACTGGGCGGCTCAGATTCATCCTGTGGAAAGCAGCATGTCTCCTGAATGGTCACCCATCCTCATTCTGACCACGCTCGCTCGGACTGTGTCCCCTCGTATCCACCACGCTGCTGGCTGTTGACGAGAGTTGACTAAAACCTTTTCCAGATATTTTAAAGATATTTCATAACCCATTCTTGTCTCAGGTAAACCCTGACCCTGTGACAACACTGGCCACGTGTAACGTTGCAAACAAATTGTGGCAACTATTGTTTTTTTCATATATTAGTTGGTTTACTTTTATTTTAACTATAACTCTGCGTGTCGCGATGCCAAGCAGTCGATATAGCATACTAACAATGAATTTGCTTATCTCGCAATAGGCCGGGGATAGATCCCTGTCAGAACTTTTTTTTTCAATTGAAACTGAATTGAATCCATTGCCGCGTGTATTCGTAGGAGTATTTTTTCCCCATTTTATCAGTGATTCACATTCATTTTATTTTATACATTAGTATAACCCAATAACACGTGTACATATAGGGGATATAAATTACAAACAAAACAAATAAAAAACTATGGTATAAAATATAAATAATTTAATACATAGAACTACAGATAATAATAAATTACGAAAGTAAAGGAGTGGTTTAGAAATTCATCAATGGAATAAAAAGATTTCTCCGGCAAGTACATTTTATTTGTGTATTTTATGTTCACGTCGATATCACGCATTTTGCACCAAAATAACCTGGAAGCTAGCATTTTTCTGTGGTCAAGCAAGCCCCCCCCCCCCCCCCCCCCCCGTTTATTTGGGAGTTCTAAATAAGTAGTAGGTGGATCATGTTTTTCTTAAAAGTGAAGGATTAGGCTACTCAGCGATGTTTTTAACCATTTTTTCGTTGAAAACACTGCTAAATAATTGAATCAGTTGTTGTGAAAAGGGAATAAGTCACTTTTTATAGTTTTGAGATAAACGAGGAAAACTTTTTTCATAATGAAATAATTGTAGTACATTATTCAAAGTATACTTAACTAAACACATATAAATATGCATCAAAATATGTATTTACATAAAATTTATTATGTATAGTCTGATCAGAAAAAAATAGGTTGTGTCTCTGACTCATCCTCTTTTCAAACTATAATGTTCAAATATTCATGGTTATGGGAATGTGACTTTTTTTAATTACAGCATGTCAGAATATGTCATTAAGATGCATTTTTCAAATTAAGAATCTATAGTTAGGCCATAACAAAATTTTTTTTTTGACTTATTCCCTTTTCGAAAAAAAAAAATCATGTGAATGGGACTGATTCAGATTCAGATTCAGAAAAAATTTTTATTCTCAAGAAAATAAATACAATTGGTACATAAACAAACAAGAGAAGAGAATAGTCGAGAGAAGCCCACATAGCACAGTGCTCGTGTGTGGGCAGTTATAATACATGTTAAATTTAAAACAATTACAAGATGTTAGCAAAGATAGAGTTTAAATTAATAGTAGTTTGTACAACATGAAAAAATAAGAAATAAATAAATAAAATAAAAATAAAATATATTTATGCAAGGAAGCAATTTATATGGTAAAATTCTTAAAACTAAACTAAACTAAAGAGATAGACAAAGGAATTTTTATAATAAAATTTAGCCTTGAGACGTAAGTTGACAAGTAATAGGCTAGAACAGATTGGGCATTATTATTGTTATTTAATCCCTTTTCAAAGAGCCATTTCTTCACGTTATTTTTAAAAGAACATAGAGAAGAAACGAAACATTTTTCAGGCAAGGTATTATGAATTAAGGGTCCTAGAAAAGAAATATGTCTTTGACCCAGACGCGTGTTTTTCCTAGGTAGGAATAATCCATGTCTGGTTGAAAGCCTAGTATTAGAGCGTGAATCAGACACATTCAGCTGTTTAAAGTCCTTGAGATTTTTATGAATAAAGAGGAGAATATTTTTAATATATAATTGTCTAATGTCAAGAACCTTTGCTTGATCAAAGGTAATAGTGGAAGAGAAATCCTTAGGTTTTTTCATCATTGTTTTAAGGGCTAGTTTTTGGGATTGAATTTTTTCATTAAAAAATCTCAGTATATTATGTACTTTATTTTTATTATTCATCATCAGACGCCGACATCTTTCACAACACAGCTGATAAATAAATCCAAGCAGTTTCAACAGCTGTCAAATCGCAGCATATTACAGAGAGGGCCGCCGTTTTGTTGTGAAAAGGGAATAAGTATCTTGACTCATTCCCTTTTCAAACAAACTCGCGTTTGGGACCCCCCTCTACTGAGCCCACGGTAAATCTGACATGTTTCCTTTTCACACATAATGTGCGTCTGTATAAAATAAGCAAGAATTTGGTGCTAACTCATTTTCGTCAAAACGTGACTTATTCCCTTTTCACAACAACTGATTCAATTGTAATAATTGTTACTGTAAATGAATTTAGGCGCACACAAGTGTTCACAAAATAAAATACAAAACAACAGACACTAACAACACGTAACAAACAATCACCATCACCTCCACACTTGGATCTTCGAACGCAAATGCGTGCAACGATTACGAACTGAAAGAGTATTTTTGAAAGTGGCATAGGCTTAGGCAATTTGACGATTTTGAACTGTCTTCGACGAAATTCATCGTTCGTTCGTTCTCCTCTACTATTGACGGTTAGTCGGTGGTAAGTTGTCTTCCTTCCCTCATTTTTTTCATCCCTCTTAATCAATTTTATCTTGCATCCTTCTTCCTTTTAGTTTCCCTTCTTATTTCTTGCCTTTTTTTTCTGTGGATTGTGCTTAGTGCTTTCAACCCATGCTTCCTTGTTCCTCTCATTTTCCTTCATCCCTCTCATGAATGACTGACTCTGGGGTTTTTTTGGGAGTTGGATAGCATTCCCTCTCCTATCTCTTTATCCCTCTTTCTTCTTAATCTAGTCTGGGTAAACCCCATAGGCAGTGGCTTTAGAGCTTTTAGTCCCTTTTTTAAAATTTCCCTTTAAATACCCTTTCCCTCCCCCACTACCCCTCTGTCAGGCCATTCCACTCTACCACCGTTCTGGCCATGAACGCGTTCCTTCCCACATCAGTTGCCCAAGTCCCTCTCTCATATTTCGAATTATGGCCCCCTCTTGCTAGGTAATTAGCCTTTTTTAGGAGGCTATTCATCTCTCTCCACCCTTCCTGGGCTCTAGTCACCCTGACATCTTCCCTAGTCTGTCATTTCTTTTCTATCCTCCAGCTTCTCCCATCCTAGCTCACTTACCATACGCGTGACACTTTCGTACTTCCTTACTCCCTGTCCATTTACAAATTTTCCTCCTTCCAAGTATTGCCCTTTCTAAGAACCCTTCTTGCAGCTCTTTTCTGAATTGCCTCTATCTCTTCTACTTCCCCCTTCCTATACGGGTCCCATGTAGTCCCGCGTACTCGACCCCGGCCTCACCAGAGTTTTGTATGCGTCCCCTTTTTAAAAATCCTACTTGCCCCTTTTAGTGTCCGCATAACAAAGTTAAGGCACCTAAAGCCCTTTCTTCGATACCTCCTTAACGTGTTCCTCCCAGCTGAGTTTATACTGCAACCATATTCCTAAGTATTTAATTCTTTCCACCTTTCCATTAGTTTCCCCATGAGTGAGTACCCTTCCCCTAGGCCTTGAATTATCCTCCTTCTATTGAACCTTACCATTTACATTTATCAATTTTTAAGGCTCATTTCATTGGCCCTTTAAACCCATTCCTCAAGCATCGTCAAGCCCCTTTTCAGGTCAGTTACATCCCTAATATTCTTTATGATCCTGTATATTACACAGTCGTCTGCGAAAGTCGCCCCTTTGGGCCCCCATCCTGTCTGCAATGTCATTTATATATATCGCAAACAGTAATGGTCCCAGTACGCCCCCTTGTGGTACCCCTGATGTTACTTCCACCTCGTTTGATATTTCATCCCCTACCCTGACCCTTTGACTCCTATCCCTTAAAAATTTTCTTAACCCATCGGTTAACCCAGTTGTCATCAATTACTCCTTCCAGTTTCCTTATAATTTTGGGCGTGCGGAACCTTGTCAAATGCTTTCTCCAAAATCTATGAAAACCGCATCCAAAATTTTCCCCCCTTTACCCAGTGCACTACCCCAGATCGTTTACTAGTCCTAGAGCTGCGCCCTCGCAGGAGTAGCCCTTTCAAAATCCGTGTTGGCTTCTTTAAAGCCACTTTTTCCCTCTTATGATCTCCTTTGTAATCTCCCACTACCCTTTCCATTATCTTTGACCCCACTGATGTTAGGGATTCGGCCTATAGTTCCCTAGTTTCCCCTTCTCTCCTCCTTTGTGCACTGGTATAACAACAGCTTCCCTCCAGCTCCCAGGAACTTCCCTTGCTCCAGAGAGGCCTCTATTAAGTCGGCCAATACAGCGCAGTTTCCCTCATTGCAAGTTGCATAAAATCCCCGTGAGACCATCCTTCCCTGGGGCTTTCCCTTTCTTAATTGTTGCAATTATCCTAGTTATCTTTTCCAATCTACCTTTTTTTCCTTGTTTCCTCTACCCCCCCTAATTTCATCTTCATTTAGACCCTTCTTGTTAAATACTGCCGCAATACTTTTTAAGGCCTCTGCCTTTTCTTTTTTTCTACTATTAAATTACCATTTTCTCTTTGAGTACTGGCAATTCTCCCCTTGTTCCCTTCTTCTTCCTTACATAACTGTACATCCTATTCCCGCTTCCCTGTTTTATCATCTTCAGTGAGCATATTTTGCCATGTGCTCCTCCCATTTAAAATCTTTTTGATCTTATTTAAATTTCCCCTTTTAGTCCCCCTGAAAATCTCTCTATCTTCAGCTTTCCTTGTTCTTCATACCTGTTATAATTTTTTCTACCTTTCTTCTTGAGGGCCTTATATGGTTATCATAGTACGGCGGATCATTATTTTGGGTTAAACTCCCTTTTTGGTACCCATTTCCCTTTTGCTCCTCGCATAATTCTACAAATTTTATCCACAATTTTTCCACAGTGTTGCAGGTTTCTCTCTAATCTCCGTAATTTTCTCTCATATATTCCCTTATTCTTTTTTTGTCCGCCCTTTGTATATCCACGCCGTCTTAATCCCTATGTTCGTCCTTTTTTTTACTAAACCCCCCTCTATCTCGGCAATTACAGCTTTGTGGTCGCTAATTCCTTCTATAACTGCGCATTCAACCAGCAGTCTCTAGGTCTGACCAGGATAACTCAAGTAGGTTACTCCCATTTATGTTTTCTCTAGTATTTCCCTCTACTATCTGCTCAAACCCTTCATTAATTATCCTGTTTGCTATTCTCTGGGCTCTGCTGCCTAAGTTTTCCAACACCTCCCTCCCAGGTAACATTAGGGATATTTTGGTCACCCACTATTACTGTTCTTCCGTTACCCATCCCCCGTTGCTTAGAGTGTCAAGGCCATCAAAATTTATTTCCCCTGGTGGCCTATCAACGGCACCTATTTCCAATTCGTCAGCCCCTGCAAGTATCTTTATCCCCATCATCTCATAAACACCATCCTTCCATGCTACTCTAGCCCCTAGTCCTATCTTACATCCTACCAGTATCCCTCCCCATGGCCATCTCTATCTCTTCTGAAAACATTGTATCCTATATTCCCCAGCTCTCCATCCAGAAAACTGTCATCCAGCCATGTTTCAACCGGGCCACGACTACTCCACATCATATAACTCCACCATAGTCCAGAACTGAACCTGTTTGCTCCTTATGCTCCTTGGGAAATTTTCCAGCAGTATCCTTATTGATCCCTCGTTATCCCCTATAACTCATTCTTTTGTAGCCTTGCCGTTACCTCCTTAAAATTCCCTTGGTTACTCTTGCCCCCCCTTGGATGTGGGGTCCCTCTTGGGTTTTTTATTATTCATTGTTCCTGCCATACTATCCCTATGATCAGTAATCCTTTCCCCCGTTATTAATCCTTCCCTTGTTATGATTCCCTTCCCTTTTTTATTCTTCCCTTCTTTGTTGATAATCCCTTCATTGTTACTTTCCTTTCCCTTTCTCCCCTCTATTCCTTTTTACCATTTTCCCCCTTTTCCCCTTTCCTTAATAGCTCTGCTTCCCTCTTGCTTACTATCCCTGTACTCTTTGCTCTCTCCCTCCTCCTCAATGTCATCCCCTTTCTCCTTTACCCTTCCCACTCTTTCATGTATGATGCCCTTCCTTCCCGTTTGCTTTCCTATCAAGAATCTACTGTTGGATTTAAATTTTACCCAGCTTGTGACCCCCTTTTCGGTTTAGGTGAAGCCCATCCTCGCATAAATCATTCAAGCCTAGTCTGCCCTCAGTATCAATAAAGTAAGCCCCTTCATCTTTGCAATGCCCTTCTATTCCGCGTTAACCTCTTCAATAACCCATTGTTTGTGTCCATACCTGGGACACCCCCATCCCCAGACCTTCTCCACATCCACGCACCCAAACCTTTCACATCCCTTATGAGGTTCCTTATTTCCCTCCTCATTTCCACTTCTAAACTTCCCCCCCTGAACCCTTTCTTATATCTTATACCCACCATTAACACACAGTTTTAAAAATCCCTCGCTGTTTTCCACCCTTTATCAAGTTCCTCCCTTCCCCTCACTGTATACCTCTGAACGCTTCTACTTGACACCCCTTCTTCCCAGATATGGGCTGCCCCCTCATCATTGAGTCTCCCAGCGGCCCCTACACTATGGTTTTCCCGTCCCCAGGTCCCTTGTCCTGTTCTCCACCTCCACTGTCCACATCCCCATAAATTCCTCTTGACCTTTCCTGTGTAGGTGCCACGGTCCGTTTCTTTGAATATATTATTATTTATACGGAAAAGATTAAAACATAAAATATAGTCATTTATATTTTTCAAAAACTCCGCTGCTGACTCAAGTTGTTGTTGTTATCTTTCTAACGGCGGTGAATCGCAAGTTTACAAGGCGGCGAACAAAATTGAGTGGAGGCCACAAGCAAAAGAAGAAGTTTGATCATTGATCATTAAAAACCATAAAATTTTGTATGCAGTGTATTATGTCCACAGTTAACAAGGTGCATATTGGTCAAGAATTACCAAGAAATGATTATAGACATTAGACAAAGGTACAACCTTTCTTTACTAATATTATTTTTGCATTAAAACCGCTATTTTGTAGGCCTATGTCCTTTCCTGGGCTTAGGCCGTACCCTAGGAGGGCTTGGTTTCTAGGAACTGAACTGTCAGAATTTCTATAGGTCCCTGCTTTGGCAGTAGGCTACGCCTAGCAGGGCCGTTGGTATATTCTGGGTCGATCCTAGGCGTAGGCCCTAGTCTAGTATTTTACCTTTTCATTGCATAAGGTGTCGGTTAGAGTTTATTGACCCAAGTTCATTTGTTAGCCGTTCCTACCTAGGTCTAGGCCTAGGCCTAGGCCTCCTACAGGGTAACGAGGCTTACAGGGGCTGAAGCGGCATTGCACGTTTCTGGCGTAAGGCAAGCCTAGCTAGGGCTAATAGTGATTAAAAATCGATTTGTGTTTATATGTCAGCTGAAAATGACAGTCGATGAAACTAACCTAGGGTGCTAGGCCTACCTAGACTAGCCTAGCCCCTAGCCCCTACTAGGTCCCTAGGTTTACCCTAGGCCTAGGCCCCTACGGTCTACATTCATTTAACACTCGAGCTAGGCCCTTGGCCTAAACTGTCAAAGCTCAGGTCCTTTGTGCTGTGGCTGCTTCCATAGCCTCTAGGCCTACACCCATGATTAAGGATAGCTGTCTGAAGGCTTGAAAAAACATGGCTTAATCTTATTCTCAATTTGACGTCATCAATCATCGGTGACGTCGGAAGCAATGTATTAAGGGTCCATTGGAATGAGGCACTTTGGCAAATTGTCAATTCATGGCAATCTAGCTCTGGTCACATTATAAGTGTGTTTGAGCACTGTTTCTTTGTGTTAATAGGCCTAGGCCTAAGACTATCAACTTTACAATCTTACTCGAATCCATTTAGGTCTATGACCTTCACTTGGGCAGCTTGCATAATTGCTGTCTGCATTCCCAGGCATGCAAGCAAACTAGGCCGGTAGGCGGTGGTTAAAGTGGGTTCGGAATAGTAACGGTAGGCCTATGCAGTTATGCTGAAGAAAGTATTGAAGCGGAAATGCCGGGGGGTCTGGGGGGCTCTGCCTCCCATTTTTGCCCAGCAGGGAATTTTTTAGGGTGTGTTGTCAGAAACACGTATAAATCACTTTAAAACGGGTCTACGTTTGTTTTTGTTTGCCAATAATGGGGTAGTATTTGGGATGGTATGCGTATATTTAACTAATTTTATATTATTCAACATAATTCGACAATGTGCATAAAATCTATCACAAATTAGTCCCCGTATGGCATACCGTCGGTAATTTTAGTAACGGTAGCATGCATACCAGCTCATACCACCCCACTTTAACCACTGCCGGTAGGCCTAGCCCTATATGATATTTAATTTAGTTAAAATGTTTTATATTAAACAACTGTTTACTTTGCATGCATTATGACAACAAAGTTAAGTAGGTGAAGGAAGTTTCACAGATTTAATTTCAGATTTGCACAACAGATGGTGTTAGTGCATTAAAGTTAAGGGGTCAGGAATTATTTTCATCGACTGAAAGTCATGACCAAATTTTGTGGAGCCGTGACAAGTAGGCTTAGTCTGTTTGTATTTTTACGTACATCCAGACGGTGGTGTATAAAATACTGCACTAAAGCAGAGTGTGTTAGGTAACTAAAGTAGACCTATCAAACAGAGTGTATAATATTATTGTCCTTGGGCCTTTCAATTTGATGAAACGATTGATACCTATTTTGGTTATTACCCGCTGTTGCAGTGATGGAGGATAGCGTCAGTGTTAAATCTAACGATTCCTTGGCGACGAGCGAAGAATACGAGTTTGTGAATGGTGGACTGACATCGACGAAAGCTTTAATAGCCGGGGGCGAACAACCTCTATTGAAGATCGCAAACAACGGAAACCTCGACGACCTCTGCAAGTCCCTGGGCGAGGTGCTAAGCGAGGACACCATCATAACAAAGATGGAGAACAACATGACAATCAGGCACGTGCCCGTCAATCAGACGGTGATGCGCGTCGGGAAGAGCATGTTCTACGAAGTGGACGCTGGGAAGCCGACGTCTCCGGAGAAAACAGACAGGGAGAAGTCGCAAGACGAAGAGGAAGAAGGTACGCCTACTTACTTACCTTCCCATATTGTAGGCCGACATAGGCCTTAGAAGATGTACCGTGGCCACTTCTTGACTTCTGCCCTTAGTAGGCCTACCATTTTACTGCTCACGCCAAGATGTGCATAAATACTATACATTGTAGGCCCTAGGTACCAGAGTGAATATCTAGCCCTAGTAGGGTAGGCCTACGAGCTAGTTATTGCTCCTTTGGCCAATATTGTAAAAGTCAATAGGACTTAGCTTAGGGTTAGCCTACTAGTAAACATAGCAAGCCCAACATTGTAGGCCTTTTACAAAATGTGGGAAAAAACTGTCAGTGCCTTTTTTGAGAGTTGTTGATCAGCCTTGCATGTGTGTGAAGGGTTCTGATGTGTAGGATGATTGAGGATTAAAGACGAGGCAACATTACAAAGCAAGGGTGTGTTTATTGACTGGTCTGCCCTAGGCCTTGCCAGATGCACGGCCTCTCTCTACAACTCCAGGCGGAAGGACACCTTACAAGGCGGTGCCTTTATAATGTACACACAATGCACAGGCGGTGTACATATGACATCTGTCACATCTCCCTTTTTCACCAGAACAACAGTAGTTTAATATTACCTAATTATTATATTTCTTAAATGTTATTATTCATTAACAAAACAACAAAAGTTATACAAAACATAGTTATTATAATTATTATTTAACAAAACAACTGAAATTAAATTAATGCTCAAACTTCTTGGGCTTTCTGATCTCTCTACCAGCTCGTGTAACATAGCCTTTATTACTAGTAGTACTAGTAGTATTAGGGATTGTAGTAGTGGCTCTATTAGTGCTATCTTGAGCAGAGAAGTAGATGGTTTAACTGTTTCACCTTCTTCCTCATCCCTAATTATTAAAGGCTCATGTAGTGACTTTCTCAAATGGGACGAGTTACGTCTTACCACATTACCTTTATTATTTATCACATTGTATGACCTCGGTGATTCATGTTTTTCAATTACCTTTCCTGCTTCCCACTGTTTGTTATTAACATTTCTAATTACTATGTTGTCACCTGGCTGAAAATCAGGTCTATTGATAGCGGACTTATCATAAGTAAATTTTTTGACAATTTGTTTACTTATTAACACAGGTTGACATTATGAGTTTGTGGAACCAATAAAGATTTAACAATAGGTAATTTAGTTCGGGTCATTCTTGACATTAATATCTGAGTAGGAGAAACATTCATTCCTGAAACAGGTAAGGTTTCGATACTCTAAAAGAGCAGTGTACAAGTCAGTGTTGTCATGATCGGTCTTTTTGGGGATTGACTTTGCTATACCCACAGCTTTTTCCGCAAGTCCGTTTGACTTTGGGTATAATGGGCTTGACGTCACGATTTCAAAACACCAATTTCTTGCAAACTCTCTACACTTATAACTATTGAATGGCATATTATCACAAATTAGTTTTGATGGGATGCCATGTGCCATGTACACTGAAAATTTTCTTCAATTTTCTAATGATTTCACTTGGGGTTTTTTATTTTAATTTGAACTATATCCAACCACTTGGAAAAGTAATCCTTTAAAAAGCAAAATAACTTTTCCCTTTGTAGTCAAATATGTCTATAGCTATTTTTTCGAACGGTAGATTGGGAACTTCATGTGGTATGAGCTTTTCTTTAATGTTTGCTCTCTTAAATGTTTCACATACTTTACATTTTTCTATGTAGTATCTACATCAATGCTAAGAGTAGGCCAATAGAACAGTTGTCTTAACCTACTTTTGGTTTTCTCAATGCCAAAATGAGGTTGATGTGCTATTTTCATCATTTCTAACCTTAAACATGTAGGTACAAACTATTTTATTGTTCATAAATAGCATTCCGTTATGAAAGTGAACATCATCTTTGTTTCCCCAGTATAATTTTACATTTTCGCTAACTTCTAGCTTTGAATTAGGCCATCCACTCAATGAATACTGGACTATGTCATTTAAACTAGCATCATTTTCTGTTGCTTCTTGAAACTGAGCTATCCTCGTTTCACTCATAGCTACTTCCGTGTCTAGACTATGAACCATGTCACATAAGTAATCATCATTAGTTTCATTTTCATTTATAGGCAAATAAGAACGAGATAATAGATCGGCAATGATCATCTTTTTACCTGGTAGATACTCAACATTCAACTTATACTTAAGCAATCTAAGTTTTAATCTTTGCAACCGGGAGTTATCTTATGTACGTCTTTGGTAATGATCGACACAATAGGTTTATGGTCGGTCTGCACTGTAACTTGTTTACCATACACGAATTGATGAAACTTGTCAAAGGCAAAGCATATCGCAATGAATTCCTTTTCTATTTGAGGAAAACGTTTTTGAGCATCTGTCAAACTTTTAGATACAAATGACACTGGTTGACAATTTTGTAGAAGACAAGCTCCTAGCCCATTTTGTGAGGCTCAGCTTGTATTACTATTGGCAGTTTAGAATCAAACAACCTTAACGTTGGTGCTTTTGAAAATTTTATCCTTTAGCACATTGAATGCTTTCGAATGTTCAGGACCCCATAGCCACAAAACATTCTTTTTAGTGAGATTTCTTAGTGGACTACTTATCTCAGATACGTTTGGTATGAACCTAGACAAATAGTTAATCATTCCTAAGAATTTTAATAATTCTTGCTTACTGCTGGGCTCACTTAGTTTCACAATCGTTTCAACTTGCAAAGGATCGGGTTTTACTCCATGTTTTTTTCGGGTTTGGTTTTACTGTAGTTTTTCACGGTTAAACTTAACGTTATATTTTCTAGCCCTTTCTGTTACCTTTTCCATGATTAAGTCATGTTCTTCCTCATCACTGGCTCCAATGATAAAATCATCAAATATACATGAACATTATCTATATCACAAATATTTTTGTGTTAAGTCTTTGAAATACTTCCGGCGAAGTCGACAAACAAATGGAAGCCTTAGGAATTTATATTTACCTAGGGGGCTTATGAATGTAGTCAAGTCAGAACTATTAGAAAGTTAACTTTACATGGTGAAAACCATTTTTCATGTCAATGACAGTGAAAATTTTCTTACCCGTGAGTTTTGCACACAACTCATCGACAGTCGGTATTTGAAATTTTTCTTCCTTGACATTCTGATTTAAATGTTTAGGATCAAGGCAAATTCTCAATGACTTATCAGCTTTTCCACTATTACAATGTTGTTAACCCAATCAGTTGGGTATTCAACCTGTTGAATGATGTTGTTCTTTTCAAGATCATCCAATGTTTCCTTAAGTTTAACTTTTATTACTTCCGGCACTCTACGACATGAATTTATTACTGGTATAGCATTATCTTTCAATACTATCTCATACTCATCAGGATATTCACCAATTCCTGTGAATATATCAGAGTTATTGTTCAAGAAACTGTCTTTGGTTTTCAAACTGCTTTAAATTTGAATGCAAGCAATTCCAACACTTTCTGGAGTAGGCCTATGACATGTAGCTCTAACAGAATCTAGTCTACAAACCAAACCTAATTTATCACATGCATTTACTCCTAGTATGGGGCATACTGGCAGTATTCATAATAATGAATTTTATAGGCCATAATTTCCTCGGACCATGCAATTTAGGATCACATACCCTTCAGGTTTCAATTTACAGTTACTATATGTAACAATTGTTAAACCTGCTGGTTGAATTTTAGGTACATTTTTACCAAAATCAATTGAGTTAAATACATTTAGTGGGAGAACATTACAATCAGCTCCGGTATCAAGTTTAAATTCAATGTTCTTACCCTGTATTATTAGAAGTTCTTTCCACGTAGGCCTAGGTCTTGGCTTAGGATCCCCATTCATATTAAATGAATCAATGTACATATTGCCATCACATTGTAGCTCACCTACTTTCATTGGTTGGTCCACCTTCTTTGACTTGAATCGTCCACTTTTACATCCTACGGCAAATGATTTTTTCTGTCCACACTTATTGCACAGCTTTCCGAATGCGAAACACTTCCTTTTCAGATGGTTTCTTCCACATTTCTTTCAGTCATAGGGAAACCATAGAGTCTTCTTGGGAGTAGGGCACTCTCTTCTTAAACTTGTTGAAGCTCTTGGACATGCTGTTGACCATTGAAACACCGGGTCTCAGCATTCGTTGTTGGGTCTTGCTGATCTCCGCTGCTCGACACAACTCCGTAGCTCTCTCAAGACTCAGATCACCATCCCTTAATAGTCTCTGTTGCAATCCTTCATCATTAATTGCAATTATGATCCTATCCCGCGTCAACGATTCTTCTTCTAATGCAAAGTTACAGGACTTGGCTAGCTTCTTTAAATCATTCAGAAAGGAATCAAATGGCTCATTTTCTTGTTGAACCCTAGTAAAAAAATTTATATCGTTCTATTACTACATTAACCCTGGGTTTTAGGTAGTCTTCAAAGGCTTTAAATACTTCATCCAACTTAACTGTTTTGATATTTAATTCAAAGTTGTTGAATACTTCCATTGCCTCGTGGCCAATGCTATTGAGACACATGGCAACTTTTATTTTTTCAGTCTTTTCTTCATTGCCTGACGCCGTTAAATATATTGCAAATCTTTGCTTAAAGCTTTTTAAATTGTTTATTGCGTTTTCTGTTAGGTCTAACCCAAATCGGCGGTCTGAACGATTCCATTTTAACATCAGCCTCGTGTCACTTTTGAGGTTAACTTTTGAGGTTATGTTTCACGAAATGACACGAATTATTAAGTTTTCTTTACAAAACATTTACTTACTTCCATGGCTGATGCATCCACTCTGTGACACCATGTGAAGGGTTCTGATGTGTAGGATGATTGAGGATTAAAGACGAGGCAACATTACAAAGCAAGGTGTGTTTATTGACTGGTCTGCCTAGGCCTTGCCAGATGCACGGCCTCTCTCTACAACTCCAGGCGGAAGGACACCTTACAAGGCGGTGCCTTTATAATGTACACACAATGCACAGGCGGTGTACATATGACATCTGTCACAATGTGTTTGCTTCAGTTAAAATTATACCGTATGTGCCAATGCAGCCCTCGTGTATGTGTGTGTAATCTCTTGCCCAGTGGCAGACGTCCTCCAGGAGTGCACGATATTCAGCGGCGTGTCGTACCTGGGAGCCGCTGCTATTAACGCCCCCAAGAGCGAAGCCGAGATCCAGCGCAACATGGCCATCCTCAACGAACAGTCATCGGAACAGGCCATCAAGGTGTCCGTCTCCGTTCCCAGCTCATCCGACGGCATCGTCGTGTAAGTATTGAGTATTGCTTGATTCCAGTTTACTAGCCCATAACTGTGGTTTTATGTTTGTGATATGGTCAATAATGTGTAACTTTTTTGTATTTACTCGATTATAGGCCGCCATTGAGTTATGGCCGCACCTCTGTTTTGACCACTCAAACTTTAAAGATTAGGATGTAATTGCTATTGAAAAATTGACTTGGGTATGGCACACGCCCACACCTCGCCTTTTTAACTTGATATTTTAAAATATACATGAGGCCTATATTCGCATAAATTTAGTACCTACCTAGGTAGGTAACTTATTAGATTCTCAAATGCCCACGTTTGGCCTATTATGCCATCATGCTAAATCTATAGTCAACCAAAGTAGAGAAAGGAGGTCCATTTCCCAGTAAATAACGGTATACCAATGCTTTAAGCTGCAGATTACGTTGCCTGGCCCAGACATAAATAAATGTAGGCCTAGGCCATGAGTCTGAATAGGCCTAGAATTTTATTATTTTGTGTATTTTTGTATCCAAGTTATAAATAATGTGGGTTTAGCTAGTCAGCGGGCGTTACGTGAGGTTAAAAATAATTTTAATTTTTTAGTTAAGGTTGCATTAATTGTGTATTTGACTGTCCTTGATTAGATGTATGTAGGCCTATAGCCTAAACAGTTCTGTTGAACTAAAACATAAACAACTTACTGTATATCATATAGGGCTATATCATATAGTGGCCTACATAGGTTATCCGCTATCCGTAATATAAAAAGTAAATAATGGGTGAAAAGTTAGAAATAGGTAGGGGCCTAGGTTAGCCTACAGTAGTTCCCCGTAATTTAAAAATGTTGATGTTTAATTTGAAAAAAATTAAAAATCTTCAAATAGCCTATCTAGGTGGCCTATGTAGGCCCTATAGACCTACTTGTGTTGTAGGTAGCCTACCGGGGTAATTTTGTAAGTAGGCCCCTAGACATTAGAAACTAATGACAACGTATTTTAAACATATTCAATGTCACAGAAGTTTAAGCACAGTTGATGATATATCCCACTCTTTATGTTCCAGTTTGTACGACGCGAACTCAAACAGCGTGATGGCTCGCTACGAGATTCACCGCATCCTGTTCTATGCTCGTGGAACGGCAGGTTCGGTTGAGGGACCGTGTTTCGCGTTCACTTGGTCCCACGGCGACACCCAGGAGTCGGCCATATTCCAGTGCCATGTCTTCAGATGTGATATACCAGAGGCGGTGAGTTTACTTACCCTATCCTATCTGTCACAAGGACTAGTCATACTACTACTATGGCAATTTAGTGTAGCCCCAAGTTTATTTTTAATTGTAACACACTGCAACCAATCAATCTAGTACGGTACTTCAATCTTGTTGTGTGTGAATCAAATTTATGAAACATAAATTACATTTACTATTCAATTTCATATCCAAATAAAATGTATTGAGCATACTACCGGTAGTTAACTGTTATTCATATAATCGTGAATTTCGTGATGGATGTCATCCACAACAAGGTTAAGATAGAGGTAATGGAAGATGTGGAGGTAATGTTGTTTGCCGATGACTTGGTGGCATGGTCCGAGTATGAGAAGGTACTCCAAACATATACAGTCTTGTGGAATAGTAACATAGAAGAAGCAGATATGAAAATAAGCGTGGTAAAAATGAGGTTGTAACTATGCCAGGAGAAGGGCATACAGGGAATTATCAAGCACAGATAAATATTGGAGGAGAAACCCTGAAAGTGGTGGATAGTTTTAGCTAGATCCAGGAAGTGAAGTAATAGCAAGTGGAAAGATTAATAAGGAGATTAACATCTAGGGCTGTGCAAATCTACGAAATTCAAATCAGATTCGGATTCGAGTCAATTTTAGCAGATTCGAGTTTTCGAAGTTTTCAAAAAAAAAATTTTACCGCCGTTTACCTGCCGTTTTCTCGCGTGTATCAGGAAGGCAGCAATGTCTTTAAACGCAAATTAGGTCACAAAATTTCAAACGAAGCTTTTTTCAAAGTTTTGGTGGAGGTGCCGGGTAGGTAGTCAAAATTAAATTAATTCTGTGCTCCTGGCTGGTGTACATATTATGGTGGAGGTGCCGGGTCATAAATTGTGAGATCGTAATAATCGTTTGTACGCGAGTAAGCTCAAAATATTGACATTACACAAAAAAATGCATAATTTCGTAATTTTGGTGGAGATGCCGGGTCGAAATTAATCGGGTGGTAAAAACTGTCAGAAATTTAGAAAACTGAAGGCTGAAATTGAGCTTAAAATTAAAACTGATTCTCACTCTCATCTCATTTGCTTGTTTTTCTTTTAAATTCATCATAAATTGTCCTGGAATTTGTGATAGGCCATACTGATAATTTTAAACTAGGCATGTTCTTTTTGTGTTTTTTTAGAGTGCATTATCAAATTGTTTTTTTTTGTAAATAACAAAACATTGCAAATTTTTATTTTTAAGACTCAAATTTTCAAACTTAAAAAAAAAATTTGCACATCTCTTAACAATAGACTAGGTACTCAAAATTCCATTGGAAAAGATTCAGATTGGGATTTGAAATGAAAAACATGGATTCGTACACCCCTAATTAACATCAGAATTAGGAATGGGCAAAAGCGTGTATCTTACTACACGTGTACACGCTGGCTGTCAGTTCGTGTAGGCCTACACGACGTGTACACGCGTGTGTATGTATATTTTAAGATATCTGAAAAAAAATTGACATTTTTATTCATTACTGTATATTTTTATTGCATTCTGAACAGTAAACACGGCGACGACGTTCAGTTCAGTTTATCAGTCAGTAAATGACGTGGCTGATGTTTCATTGACCTTGGAAAGTTGGAAGGGTGATGGTATGGTTGCGGCTTGCGTGATGAAGAGATAAAGCCTGTGATTTACCATAGTTCCCGTGATACTTGAATTGTGCAGCAACTCCTTCGCGCACAGTCGGCATTTAACCTTCTTTCCCGCGTCTATCTTATCAAAGAACTTCCGCACAAGAGACATTCTACACAATAAACAGTCATGGGTCACTGACTCAAATCTCAACACGCGTAAACAACTAAGTGGGCGGCGAGCGACTAAGGGGTCTGGAAACATCTGGAACGTGTGGGCCTGTTAGGGGGGAGGGGGAAGGCTACCGTGGCAAGGGATCGCAATCAACTTACCGTTTTGCGGGAAGGCGGCGGCTGACTGAAAGAGCTCGTATTTCAAAATAGAATTTTTGAAATCTGAAATCTTGACGACTGAACAATGTTGATTGAAAGTCGAGGTGTGTTTTTTTTTTAAATTATGTACACGTGTACACGTCCCATCCCTAATCAGAATACAAAAGGCCAGTAACTTTTACCAGTGTGTGAAAGGCCTGGTGTGGGATAGGGAAACCTACCTATTCAGTGTAAGATGACACTACGTATATAAAACCCATTTTTTTTTATTTTTAAATTAATATTTTGCATTCATTTTTTCCATATCAATTAACATAACATGCCATTTTATAAAAGAAAATAGTTGAATGCAAGAGCAACAGAAAGAGCATTTGCCCCGAAGTACTTTCGTACCTGTTACCCTTGGTACACAAAATCCCCACATTATAAAATACGTCGTATCATGTTAAAATTGTACATATCAAATAAACACAACACAATATTAATAAAACACATTAAAAACACTTCCACATCAACAAAAAATCTAAAAACAAATTGCTAATTAAAAAACCTCTTAATACCCATGTTGAAACATCTATCGCTTTTTAAATCACTTGGTAAGAGATTCCACAACGAAACAGATCGATTAAAAAAACCATTCTGGTACGCCGATGTTCTGGCCCTAGGTGGTATTAAGGGAACACCCGTGTTGTTTCTAGGCAGTTGTCTTTCACTTATTTTTATATATTATATTTTATATATTATATTATTATACACTTATATATATTATTATTTCATACCGATCCTTACGTATGCAGCAGAAACCTGGACGATGGGAGATCATCAAGAGGAGAGTCAAGATGCAGGCGGCAGAGATGAGATTCCTGAGGAGCACAGTGGGCAAGACGAGAAGGTTTAGAATGAGAAACACGGACATTAGAGAAATGTTAGGTGTAGAGAAGTTAATGACAGGATAGGAAGAACTAGGTTGAGATGGTATGGACATATGAAACGAATGGAGGAAAATAGGATGCCCAAGAAAATGTATGAAAGAAGGATTGAAGAAGGAAGAAGAAGACGGGGTAGACCAAGAAAGAGATGGAAGGACATCATAGCAGGAGACTTGGAGGCAAGAGGAGAGAGCTGGGAAGATGTGGAAGAGATGCGATTGTGGGAGGATAGAAAGAAGTGGAAAAGTTTGGTTTTTAAACCCAAGCTGACCCTGCCAGTAGCAGGAAACGGCAATGGATAATAAATAATGATGACGATGATGAGTTAACAGAAAAAATAATGTTGGTTGGGTCTAATTGGATTTCAACTAGGTATTTTGTTTACTATCTTAAATATGGTCTACCAGTAATTTTAATAAGTTGTGCCAATCTTAGAGGGCAACTTTTCTCCAAATTTATTTTCTCTTAAAATGTTCTTATGCCATGATTGGTTGGCCTAAATTGCTTTGCTTGATTTTTTTATGTTAAAACATTGGTAGACCTACTACTAATTGGTTTTGCTAGTTAACTAATTTATTGGGCCTAAGTGGTGCTAAGGGCCTGTTTTTCTCAATCAGTCCTACAGAATAAAATGTTTTAAATTTATGTTAATGTGTCGTGTCAAAATGTTGGTTTGTGTTCATTGCCACGTTGTCTTAAAATTTAATTTCAAGAATAACTTTACAAAAAAAAACAATGAACTCAAGTTTGAACGCAGTGTGGCAGATGCGACTAAGTTGGACAAGATACGAAGTAGTATGATAAGGATAAAGTAGGAGTAGAGAGCCTAAAGTTCAAGATTGGGAAGGAGCGACTACGATGGTATGGACATGAGAAGAATGGAGAAGAATAGAATCCCAAGACAAGCATTTGAGCTAAAGAATGATAGGAGAAGAGTGGTAAGACCTCAAGATAGATGGCAAGATCCAGTACAGGCAGATGTGGAGGAGAGAGAAGAGAAGTGGGTAGTGGTTGAAGAGAGAAAGATGGTGGGATGACAGGAAAAAGTGGAGAGAGCTGGTGTTACGACAAGAGAACGAGGAAGAAGATGAGGTGCCGAGCTTGGCAGGCCGGTGCTGATTCGGTGATGCCCAAGATAAATGGTGGAAAGTGGAAATACCCCTTTACCCAACTAATTTGTGGCACTTTTACTTCATTTTGAGCTACAAACATAATATGGTGACTTGTATCTCATGCAAAGTTTTCCTTGAGACAATTTTAAAAAGTTTTTCTTATGTACCGTTGCCGTAGGCCTACTTCTTCTTTACTAGTATTTCTTTTATTCACGAGTTTGATTGGACAAAATATTCTAAATCAATTCGTATTAGGCTAAATCAATTTAAATATGATAAAAAAGAGATTTATAGTAGGCCAATTTATAACCAAAAACATTTTTTTAATGTTTTAAATGTTACTGGTACTTTTTAAAGGCCATGTTGAGCCTACTGTACCCTTTAAAAGTACTGTAACATGAAGAACGTTTCATAGAAGGCACAACATAGGAAGATTTGCCCTCTCAACTCATCACAGATGTATATTCAAACACAGATCACAACATCCGTTGTGTTTGACAGATATTGTTACAGATTTGTGTAGGTTGCCCTAGGAAGCTCACTGTAATATACAGGCTTTGGGTTTAACCTCATCTCAGTTACTCCCGAGCCGAGTTAACTCGGGTTGCGCTGTTGTGCCTGCCGTGTTACCCGCGAGTATACTTGTCGCGCCACAATGTTTGAATTCAAGTGTTGTTCATTCGATACTCAACAGGGTTAGAGCGCTCTAGTTTCGTGTGGCATAGGGTGACCATATTTCAAAAACAAAAAACCAGGACTCCTCGACTTAAGTATCAGTATGGACTTGCGTGGGTTATCCGGGATCTGGGGCAAAGCCCCAGCCGCCGGAGGCGAATTTTTTGGGGGTATTTCGGTCCTCCAGATAGCTTTTAGAGCAATCTGAGCAAGGAAGGCACAAAGTACTTGTTGTAATGTAATAAATGACCAGGAAACTATGTAACTGAAATGGTTGTGGCACTATCGCAGACGTACAATCTATTGAACGAAAACTGTGATTGTGCATCACGGTATGGTAAGCAAATGTTTCTTCAGCAGCTGCTAATTTGGCCTCGTCTGTACCCATTTTCTCTCGCAAAAGATATTTACGAATTTTCTCACTTTCGATTGAGGCAAGGTTTGCTTCTTTATGTTTTTTCGTTTTCATGTGATGGTAATGTCGGTCTTGCCTTCGTGATCTATTGAAAATACACGATTTGCAAATAGTGCGTTGCACTTTGTTATCTAGATTAGCCTTTTTAATAAATGGATTGCTCTTTTGCAAATTGTCATTGAACACACACCTTCTCTTACACATTTTACACTCGGATGACTAACACAAACACTCAAACAGTAAAAAAATACAACACAGAACAACACATAAATCTCTCAGTTGAACATGCCTCTACACTGTCTTGGACAAGTGACGCGTCGTATTACTATGTACATATTTATTTAAACTAGGAAGCTTCGCAAATGCTTTTTCAGGCGCGTTGTTGGATGAGCGTAATTTTTTAAAAACAAAAAAAACGTAAAATTGCGATTTTCATGAGAAATGTTTTCGATTGCGCTTAAATTTCACACAAATATATTAATTCGTAAAATTAAGGTTCTGTGAAAAAATCATTACAATCAGATAAAGCATGTAGCTGTTATAGGTGGAAGATTTTTTTTTTTTAATCGAAAAAATCGTAAAATTACGATTTTCACGAGAAATAATTTTTCGTTTGCGCTCAAATTTAAAAAGACTATATTAAATCATAAAATTAAGGTTCTGTGAAAAAATCATTACAATTGGATAAAGCATGTAGGCCTAGACGTTGTAAGTCGAAGAAATTTTTAAAAATTGAAAAAAATCGTAAAATTGCGATTTTCATGAGAAATAATTTTTCGATGGCGCTCACAAACGTGGCAGTTCTAAGTTCAGAGATTTCGAAGGCCTCCAGACAATTTCATCGCAATTGGAGTATCAGTTTAGCCAAAATCGTGTGAACAAAAACAGACAAAAATACAAACAGAAAGAAAAAAAAACATTCTGGATTTTTTTCTCCAGTATAGTGAAATGGAATCTTTTCTTCGCTCGCTACGCTCATCCAATGACTATTAAACTAATAAAACCGTCCTATGTGGGAAAACCGGGACAATTACCCGTCCTGGGTGGTGTCTCTCGGGACACCGGGACAGGTAGGTACCAGAAAACCAGGACTGTCCTGAGAAAACCGGGACGTCTGGTCACCCTAGTGTGGCATGGGCTTCAACCTTTCGACAATACTTAGAAATGTTACGACACTTCCTGGAACCGGTCGATAACTTTATTTTTGAAGTTTATTTCAATGACAACTTGTTGAATGCTCTCGAGTTCTGCGTCAGCTGTAGTAAACAGTCATGGCGTCCAGGGATGAAGAGTTCGTATTTCGACGTGTTTCAGATCGGGAAATCCATGAAATTATTACAAACAGTGACTCAGAAAGCGATGATGACTTTATTGTAAATACCTACAATAGTTTTAGTGACAGTAAAGAGGGCAAAAGTGGTAATCACGACTGTGACAGTGCAAGTGACAATAGTGTTGAAGGCCTAAGTTTAGTTCAGGTGAGTAGGCAAAATAAAAGTAGACGTATTGCCGATGATTGTGCAAGAAACTGGCGTAGAGGTGTACGCCTAGTCAAGCAAGCACTTGACACACTTTTTTTAAATAACTTTTAGATGGAAAATGTGGAAGTTATGATTTTTTTTTAAATTATGGTGTTTTTGGTCCAAAACTACGTCCCCCACAGCAGGTGCAAGCATAGGTTTTAAGCCCCACAGTGAAGAGGTTGCAGATACAGGGAGTCTTAAAGTCTGGATACCTGGAAAAGTCAGGGAAATTGTTTATATTTCTGAAATTTCCTTATTTCCCCTCAAAAATCTCTAGAACTCACTAAATTGCAGCCTATCATGACGCTCCTGTGAAAAATAAATTCTCTTCTTAGACCATAATTCTCACAAAGCAAAATTTGCGGTTTTCCCCCCTTTTTTCCCCCTCTAAGTGTGTCTCGTGTTTTAAAAATTTGGTTACCTGTAATAGTGCTAAAAAAATGTAGCATAAGCATTTATTAATTAATTATTTATTTATTTATTTATTTATTTATTTATTTATTTATTTCATTATTTATTTATTTATTTATTTATTTATTTATTTATTTAACATCCATCCTATTCAGTTTAAAAACTGATTTACGAAGGAGGACAACTAAATAAATCTAATTAGTAATTACATAGATGCAGACACAACAATGAACTACAGTTAAGTAAATATTTGAAAAAGTAATAGCCTATTACACCAACAATGTATTAAAAGTTTAAAACACAACAGTTTTGGTAACAAATAAAAAAAAATTAAATACAATTAATTAATGAATTAAATATAAAAAAGAGTTGGGAAAAAAGAACAAGAAAGAAAAGAGAAAAGTAAAGAAAGGAAAAAAGAAGAAAAAAAAACATGAATAACATGTAACATCCCAGTCCAGTCTTCGTTCATGTTATCCTTCAGTAGGAAGGATAAAGCCCGCACCCTTGGAGACATCAGCGATCAAGGTTGCTCCTGATAGAACCATTGATTCTGCACTCATGTTTCAAAGATTTATGGTAGTCTCCAAAACCGGCGAGTTATCATTGAAGGAGGTTATGAGTTACGAGCTCAGTCCTTTCCCTCCTGCCCTATTTGAAGCCAGACACGTTTTCCGGAAGGCAGATAAGCCTCAACTAGCTCACGCCATAAGTGAACATGCCAAAGATGCCATCCTAGATTATGTACCAGAAACAGAGTACTATGTCCTTGATGGAGGTTCATTACTTCACCGAATACCATGGAAGCATGGAGACAGCTATGGTGGAATTACACAGTCTTATGTTGCCTTCGCAACCCGGCATTATGGTTCAGCTACAACCATTGTATTTGATGGCTACGAGGAAGGTTCATCCATTAAGGACAACACACATCAGAGAAGAGGACACAATATTCATCCTGTTGTCAGCTTTACTGCTGAGACAGAATTCTCAGGCAAGAAGGAGCAGTTCCTTTACAAGGTGTCAATAAACAGAGACTGAGTGACAAAATGAGAAAAAAGGGATTTCACTGTGGTGAACGCAACAGGTGATGCTGATGTAGACATAGTGAAGGCTGCAGTGGAGGCATCTCTTCTATACAAAACTACGCTGATTGGAGAAGACACCGATCTCCTTGTCTTACTACTTTACTATGCGCAGCGGGATAATAAAGGTCTTTATTTCAGATCAGACAAGGCCAAAGCTGATGGTAGTTGTAAAGTGTACGACATCAACCATCTAAAAGAACTTTTTGGGCAAGGCATGTGTACTCAGTTGATGTTTATTCACGCCATGACGGGTTGTGACACAACTTCTCGGATCTTTGGTGTAGGCAAAGGGACTGCCTTCCAGAGGTTTGTAAAAGGAGATCCTGTCCTCCAATCATGTTCGAACGCATTCACCGTCCCAAACCAGACCACAGAGGTGATTGATGAATTAGGATGTCAAGTAATGGCTATTCTATTTGGTGGAAAGTACACAAATCCCCTTGCAACATTACGATATAACATATTCAGCAAGAAGGTTGTCTCTGCTTCGTCGTTTGTAACACCAGAACGTCTGCCCCCAACTGAATCTGCTACTACACTTCACTGTCACAGAGCATATTATCAAATAATGATCTGGATGGGAAAAGACTGAGGGTATGGATGCCATGAACTGGGGGTGGAACCTGCAGGATAATCAGTTTGTCCCAGTTTTGTCAAGAATGAAAGCCGCTCCAGAAAGTCTCTTGAAAGTAATACATTGCAACTTCTCCAATGCCTGCAAGACACTACGCTGCTCTTGTAGAAGATATGGACTACCATGCACTAGTGCCTGTGGAACGTGCCAGCAGGAAAATGTGACAACACGCACAACAAGTTCATTCCTGAGGATTCAGAGGAGGAGGATTAGTAATGATAAACTATATTATGTTTGAAATCAGACCATCAAAAGGCCTGTCCACCCCTTGTCCCCCTGCGTCGCCCCTTACGTCCCTCCCTTCGTCTCGATTGGCCAAGTTGCAAAAATATGAGACGTTAAGCAATATCCCCAAAAGACTGATAAATCTGTTTTATTGAGTTATTCTATCATTTTCCATATATTATTTGTCAATAAATAATAAATAATAATAAAAAAAATAAAAAAAAAATAAAAATAAATACAGTACATGACCTCAAAAACACCTTTATAAGCTGAATATTAACTGAGATAGGCCTATAGGTATTTTAAGCTCCTGGTGGCCATCTTGGGCGCCATCTTGAAAATAATCCCTTTCCCAAGATCAGAATCGACTAGATTTTTAGTATGTTGTAAAGGATGTCAAATAGTGTCATAATCCATCAAAAAACGTTTTGTATCAATTTTTTGGGGTTCAACCGCATATTGACCCATCTATTCAGTGATTTTGGGAGATAAGCTAGCAAGTATTTATTGGTGGTTTAGTTTCCAGTAATTTGTAAATGGACTGAGTGTGGCCAAAAAGTCTTTAATTCTGCTTGTGTGACTTCTTTAAAACTAGTTTCAATAGAAATGTTCCATATTTGTTATTAATTACATATGCTTGATGAATGTATTTTGTAATTAGGCCTAATAACTTAATAAGTGACCTAGAAACATCACATTGCCCATTCCTTTATCAGTGTCACATGTATGAGAGTATTGCCGGACCTGGCAAGTGCTGGAGTTTGAACACTTAACATAACACTAATCATTCATAACGGCTGTGTATTGTAGACACAAGACACAGACAAAAACTCAAAGGTAGCTATCTATCATCAACACAATATCTCAAGGCCCCTATTAAAAATGACAAATGAGCCTGGGACTTCCATTCCCAGGCCAAGGTCACGGGTACCTCCCACTATTATCAGTCTTGTCTGTTGTAACTGACTTTTAATGGGCGGTGTCGGCTTTCATAGCCATGTGTCTGTCATAGCCCAGGGGCCAGTGTCTATATCTGACTGATAGAGTGTGAGTGATACTCTATGCTAATGTGGGCGTGAGTGTTTGTGCATAGTAAGCAGGATTTCTCTGTCAATTAGCTGAGAACTGTTTACTGACTTCTTGTTCTCTGTGGTGATTGAGTTGTAGAGGGATACGTTGGAGTCAGGTAGGGACAGATGTATTTGTTTTTAAATTGTGTGAGATAAGAATTATCCGCCCACCAAACATCACTTCCAGTGCTGATTATGTTCTCATCTAGTTCTGTCTAATCTAAAGCCTTTCAAAAAACAATGTTTGTAAATATTAACACAATTCACTTGTGTAAAGCTTAAATTTGATCAGTGCTGTTTCCTTAGAACGTGCTTTATACTGATCAGTGCTGTTTCCTTAGAACGTGCTTTATACTAGCTTAATTTATTTGTATGGTGTCAACAATAATTATTCTGCAATGATATTATTGTGTTTTTGTTTTACCTTGTTCTACAAGTTCTAGGCCTATTGTAATCATTGAGAAGAAGAAAATTGTTTTCTTTCACTCCAACAACACTTGTTAGTTGTGATTGTTCAAGGCTAGAACTTGGGACATAGGCCTATCTTGACCATATATGTATAACACAACTACAAAATTTTGAGCTAGAACATATTTAGTTACCAAATAAATTCACTACAAAATAATTTTGAATACATATCTATGTGTAGGAGACAAGTAAGTAGAATTCTCAAACTTGATTTAATATTTTCTACTGTATTTCTAAATTTCTATGCATGAGTGTGCATTGTTATTACCTATATAATACATATAAATATACTAAATACCTAGTATGCATATATTACTACTTACTAATTAACAATACCGGTTTAGAGCTCATACAATCATTAATACAAATTTGACACAATTTACTTTCATACATGAACTTTGTACACATCGTAAAATGGCTGGCCCTTCATAAAAGCAGACCTCGACCTGGGATCTGGCAAGTTTCCACATTTTCCCCTTTCAAACACAATTTTAATTTTGAGTTACTAGATTAAAATAAATTAAATATAGGCCTACTCCCAAATACTGGCAAAGAAATTATTGTTCAGGCACAATTTATTTTTACTTCTGGAATGGACTTTCAAGTTTTAACCCATCAATTTATTAGTTTTTTAATAGTGACTTTGGACAGCTGTTCTATCTGCAAAGTACACACTAATAAATGATACAAATTTGTTTCAAACTGGCCTTGTTTATGTTGACATCACTTGTGGGTAAATTGTGGCAAACCAGCGGTTGTCCATTTAAAACAATTGGTTTGTCTAATATTTACTCGTCTATGGTGTCAGTGTCCACCAAGCTAATTTAGATCCGACCCTACCGTTGATTAGTTGAACCTGATCACTGGCGCCAGATCCGAGAGTGCCGGAGGGCCAAAGCACCCTTGGGGAAGATTAATGTGGGTACAAACATAAATAATCACGGAAACGACCACAAAAAACTTATAATTTTTATATTTTTGCTGTTTTTCTTTTTAAGGGGTTAAACGGTACCAGGAAGAATTATTTTGTACAATATATTCTAGCTTAATTAAAATCCCCCCCCCACTCTTGCCCCCCCCCCCCCATCCCTAACACAAAATACTTCATGACATTGAGTTTTTCTGCCCCTGTCCACTCTCCACTCTTGCCATCTACCCTTCAACAATAGCATTAAACAATTCACATAGTCATTTTGAAAAGTTGGCGCCTATAAAATGTTAATTCATGCAAAGTGTTAAGTTTTAGTTCCCTAACTAACTTTACAAAACTCTAGATTTTAGCAAGTTATGACATATTTTGCATATTTTATATGCTATAACTTACCTATATTAATTTTTTAGTATTAGTTGTAACTTGTAAATGATATGATCCTCATATTGATATGTATTGATATGTGATATGTATGATGATATGTAGACTGTCACTGCAAGATGGTATTTATGTAAAATTATCTTTTGTTGTACATGTACTGGTAAACCTACTATATCCTAGATACTAAATTACTTTTTCCTATTTGTAAACTCATACCTTTTTATTCGAATCTGTTACTTGCAGTGTATGGTTAAGTTGAAAAAAAGCGATGAGCTTAACTTCGCCAATAAAGACCTATTCTATTCTATTTTATTCTATGTAACCGAGTGACCTAAATATAATATTATAGAAGTGCGTATTTCTTTGTGCGCGCAGGTTGGCCAGGTGTCGGCGTGCTTTGCCAAGGCCTTCCAGCGCATCCCCAAGGCCATGACGAGCTCCGTTCTCTCGGCGGACCTCAACGTTCAGCCGACCTCCGGTGAACAGGTCCAAGTGTTCGTCTTTGAGGTCAACATGGAGATCAAAGAAGAGAACGGAAGTGTAAGCGTGATTGCGTTCTTACTGTTGAGCAGGATTTCTTAGACACCGCAGAGTGACGGTATAGTGTAGTCTTTGTTATAAGATTTTTATGAAGAAATGTTTTTTTAACAGATTATTTAGACCCTTTAGATCTTGGCATTGATATGATAGCATCATACCATTATAAAAATTAACCTTGATTTGCCCATGATCTATTGATATTGTTGCATATTATTATTATTTATTATTATTATTATGCATACTTATTATGCTTTTGTGTTCTCCCACCTAGTGTATGGGATTATGTTCTGGGGCACCTCTGCCCACCTAAATAGAATATTTATCATACAAAAAAGAGCAATCCGCACATGGTGCAACGTCAAACAACGACACTCATGTAAACCTCTATTCACTAGATTGAACATCTTAACTGTGCCATCCATATTCATCTATGAAACAGCTTGCTTTGTTAAAAAATACCCAAAATCATTCATTCAAAACTCAGAAATACACAATCACTCCACCAGACAAAAGAATAACATACACGTAATAGACCACAACCTCACATTATTTAGTAGAAGCCCTGTTTATGCTGCCACGCAAATATGGAACAAACTACCAACCCAAATAAAAAAGATCGACAATATTTCTAGATTTAAGTATGAACTGAAAAAAGTATTATTAAAATACTCCTTCTATTCAGTCAAAGAGTTCCTACAATGGGAGAAAATTACGATGTAACAGCAGCTACAGACTATCCTAGGTTTAGGTTTAGATTGTTTGAGTAAATTAGTCCATTTAGCATAGGTAGGCCTAGTTTATAGGAATACAATAATTTAGTTAAATATTAGTTATTTTATGTTAATTTTGAGAGCTTACTATAGGGTCTATGTGGACATGTATATTAGCTAATAGCTTATATTATGTATACCATCAACTGACTACGAATAAATAAATAAATAAATAAATATATCACTAGAGTAGGAATCACACAACTTTGAATGACCTTTTGACACTGTTCGGCGGCCATTTTTCATGTGAACCACTAGAACAAAATTGGAGGTCTAATTGAAAATGTACTTTTAAAAAAAATAATGAATTATACACAGTGGATTATTAAATAAAAATTAGGGTTGCCGTTCGATGTGAAAATCGTGATCGATAATCGGAGGCATCGAATCGATTATCATATCGAAATATATCGATATCATAGACCCAAATCGATTATCATATCAAATTCCAAATTGAGCCTAGGAAGCAGAAAAAACGCAAAATTGTAACACTAATACAAGAGATCATTAAGGATTAGAATGTTTAAAATAAAATTGAGGGCTGAATTTCAATTACACAGCCTATATTTTAATACGTCTTGACTTGCATCGGGTGTCACTGTTTACGTGTTCCAACAGTACGCGCATCTAGCGAGCGAGAGATAGTGGCGAGATCTCATCGACATTCGAGCTCACAGCCTTATCTCCTCCCAACCTCCTCGTCGTCGTTCTTTGAATAATAAAAAACTGCCACACTTGACTCATCTTGTTAGGCAGCGTCAGAAGTAATGGCAAATATCTTCTTTGGGTTTGGGACGGAAGAAACATCACGAATTCAATATAATTGGGCAGACTGACGCTAGAGAAGTTCACGCCACAACACGTCGAGCCGTACTGAATACATCGCAAATCGCAATCGGGCCGGGCGATGTTTTCGTATCGCCTTGTATCGCGCTGCGAGCGCATGCGCACTGGCGGCGGTGGGCGTGGCATTATACTTGAGCAGCGATTGGCTACTCCGACAACCAATCGGCGCGTTGATACGACAGCGCGGCATTTTTAAGCATGGTAAACCGCGAAAACATCGATGTCACTATTTAAATCGATAATCATATCATATCATATCAAAATACTTGAATCGATTATCATATCATATTACTGATATCGATAATCGATCGATATTTCGATTATCGACGGCAACCCTAATAAAAATACCTAATTTGTTAACAAGATTAATTTAATGTAATCTGGACGATCAAATTCATTGAAAGTAATAAATAACAAACAAATGTCAAGTCATTATTCGTTTTCACAGTTGACAACAATGGTTTTATTTTATTGACCAATGAGCGATCTTCCCAATACCACTTTCATACAATCAGCTAAAATATTACTAAAGGCCTGTCGTCTAGGCCCTAGCCTACGTCGTCTGCTTTAATCTTGTTTCTGACTAATTTCGTTACTTGGTTGCTCTTCTGAGTTCTGGGCTTGACTAATTATTAATTTATAATATTTTAATGCTATGTAGGCCTAGCCTAAGTATTGATTAAATGAGTAGGTCTATCAATTGTCTTATGTTGAAGTAAAGTATGTCTTTGCCACTAAGTCATGCACTAATAGGGCCCGCGGGGAAAAAAAAAACAGTCTAGTAAGCCAACCAATTAGGTAGGGCCTAGGTACCTAAACAGTAAATACGTACAAGACAACGGTTATAGACCTAAGGCTTTTAGAAAAAGTACTTATAATGTTCCTTTTGGGGGGTAAGGGCTATAAATACTAGGCCTAGGTCTAGGCTACACTACCTGGGTAAGGCCGATGCTAGGCTACGCTTAGCCCTAGGCTAGGCCTAGTTTCCCCAAATTGAACACATATCACAAGAATTTCCCTGTTTTATCAATGTAGGACTAGATCTAGCTAGACTAGGCTGCATCATAGATAGGCTGCATATTGAAGCTAGGCCTAGGCTTTTGCCCCCCCCCCCCACCACCCACGGCCCCACCACCAAAGAGAAATTGCATAGACTAGTCCTAGGCCTGGCCCTAGGCTAGGCTAGAACGAAGTGTATAATAATATCCTTGCCCTAGGGCCTAGTTCAATTTTTATGCAAATAGAATTGTGTTGATTAAAATAAAATAACAGTAATATAAGACAAAGAATTTTAATATCCAAAACAACTCAGTGACAAAACATAACACGCAATGACAGTATCCTAATGAAACATAACCTCCAACGTTTGGAATGGTCTGTTGACATACACCTAGTTCGTCACCTCGCCACACGCACGCACCGCACGGAGAAGAAAAATGATGCTAGCAATTTTATTTTTCCTGTGTTGGTTATGCCGATTTAAACAAATGCAACTTTGAAGGTCGTTCAATCTAAGCTGAATCCTACTCTAGCATACATCTTGAATCAGTATAATAGCTCTAAAAATACATAAAGCACATATTCACTTCCTTGGTCCTTGTTAGATAGTACTAAAAATAAAAAAGGTCTACATGCCTTTACATTTTCCATGGAAAGAAAATCAATATTTACTGTGATAACGAACAAAGCAGTAAAAGGAACATGTTACCGGAACATATAATAAACGGTACAGTGGAGAAGAGTAGGATGTTCTCTAACTAGCTTTAAAGGTATGTAGCTCGAATTTTTGGTGATATGCCACCAGCTAACAGCTCTGACAACTCACATTAGAACTTGATGTCAGATTATGATAATGGGCAGAACATGAAGAAGGAGATGCAATTTTAAGCTATCTTATGAAATTTTATATTAATTTTATCCTAAGTAGTACCCCAAGCCAAAGCTTTGTTGGAATATGCAAATACTGTAATACTTATAGGAATAACTTCGCTAGTATAATACTACGGTCCACTCAAAAAAATTATGGGTGAAATCAAATGACAAATATTTCAATGAAGTTCCATGCCGACTCACCGCCGCACCACTAGTCGTACTAACGATAACATCCTTCTAATTGACAAAGAAGTTCCCCGGGAAACTGAAATGCAATGGCAATAGTTCCAGGCCCAGACCTTGTTTTTCTTTTGCCATCACCGCCTGTGTTAAATTCAGGGAGTATACCGTATCAATAGCAAAGCTATTATTGTTACAGTTTTTGGTATATGTGTCTCACACATTGTATTGATTAACTTTTGATTTATCTATCCTGTTTCTTATGTGTTTTGTGCAGGGTGGGTTCTGCGCGGTGCCAAAAGATCGTTCCTACTTCAAGCTCCGCGTGAACCTGGAGAAGCAGCTTTGTCTGACGGTGCAACAAGTCTCTACCAACGACCGAGAGCTCGACGTCGAGCGGTGTTTCGGAGTCTTGGTGGCACCGGGGAAACACGTCAAACACAGCGACATGCAACTCCTTGAGATGGTGAGGTTATTTGCCAGATAATTTGGTACCTATTTAGAATCATACATAGAGAAATTTAATTGAAACTTATGATTAAAAACTCAAATTTTGTTCCCAAAATTGCAACTTTTGCAATTTAACCTAAATGAGCAACGCAATCACCAATTTTTTGTGACACCAACATCTTCTACCTAGTAGTCCCTAAACATTCAATTTCCCCATATTTTAATTTAATTTAAAAAAATAATTGAAGAAATAAAAATTGGTTTCTCATGTAACTGGGAAACAATTTATTTGACATATCTTATTCAGTTATTAAACGGTGATGTATGAAGGTGGGCCCTACTTACGCATGCTTCCGGCTCTAGCAGGTGTCGATGGGCTCCGGTACCTCCGAGAAGAACTGCTACGTAATCTCCGGCCACTGGGACCCCAACGACCCTGCCTTCGAGGTGCTAAACATAGAGACGCCGCGCGACTCCCGACTCTACATCACGGTGGCGGTGGATCTCGTGATCAGGGGGATCCGGGAACCAGTGAGATTCCTCATCGAGACGCCGGTCAAGGTTTTCCCACAGAACGAGCGGTTCTGGTACTTCAGTCGGCGACCGCTCATACAGCAGTTCTACATCAACCTGCGAGAGGCAAGTCCCCTTATCTCCCCATGTAGGCATACTGATTTCATGCACTACTAGCATAATATACCAACTGGTGTGTACAGTACTAGGTGCTGTATATTATCATGAAATATAATCACAATTTTTATTATAGTTGATGGAATTAAAGTAAAGCTTTGTTAATCTTGGCCCAAGCCAATTTTCTGGATAATTGTGAGAATCCCAAGTTTTACATTGTGTATTTAATCTTGAATTGCAGCGACTGAAATTGTGGTTGCAGGGAGTTCATTCACTAGTTAGTACAATGAATATATGATTGATTAGTGATTACCTACCTAATTACCATTTTAAAATAAGCCTGGTTTACAAATTTTTACAATCCGTACATTTAATACATTGATCAGCATCTTGTGATTGTCTTGTCCGTCACAAGCATAGATTAATCTGAATAACGAGTCTCTTAACTGTTTTGGATTATTTTTATCATATAAAAGCAAGGCTCTTTGCGGCACAAGATTTCTTCGTGGATTTTAGTGTTTTAGCAAAATGTTTGCTATCATCGACGCCATTTCTTGTTGTTGAATGTGAAAAAGATTTAAACAATAAATAAATAAATAAACAATCTTAATAATTGTGGTTTTACACTTTTGAGTATTCTCTCATCCATAGCCTATGCGTATATTTTCTTGTCCCCGATTAGTTTGAGCCCACAGCTTTTTGTATTCCCCAATAATTCTTATAGTATTTAACGTTTGTTTGTTCCGACAGGTTATCGCCAACAGCGAGTTGGGAGAAACACAATACGAAGTGGTGAACATTGAGACGTCCGGAGAATTAGACCGGAACCGGTTGAACCTGACCTTGAATCTGGCCAACCTCATTAGGTCACCGAGCATTTCCGAACTGGAAACGCTCACACCCAAAGACTTTGACGACGTTTCGGGTGAGTCACACAAACTGTAGGGTCAGCCCTATGCTGGAAACCACCAATTAGTTTTATGTTCTATTAAAATACAATAATTTCTTTACATATTAATTGGGGGAAATGCCTTGCAGGCTACATGGTGCACCCCCCTGTTCTTGGAAGTTTGAATTTAGAATAATAGGCTAAAAGTGCATGTCTTATGCAAGTAAATTGTTTTGTTTTATCTGATCAGCTGTTTCAACAAGATAAATCTTAAGCGTATTACGTCATTTTTGTGATGATTGGGTAATAATGGGTAGTTACATTTTAGACCTGGTCACGTGTGGAAATAAATTTTTGCATTGTTCTTCTTTGGTATGGTAAGATAGGCATACTGAGTCACACCTTCCATGTGTTAAGGTTCAAATCCATTTTTAATCAATCAATTTGGTTAAATCACCGTAAAACTCAATGAGTCTTGTTTGTTTGCAGACGGGGATGAGCCTCTCCTGAGTGGCACGGGAGAAGTCTCCAAGGACTGCACTGAGCTTGAACTGGAGTCATGGGCCGAGGTTCTAGTCCGATGGACCAACACGAAACAGAGACCACGACAGCTGGCAACGCTGGTGCGGTCCGGCATCCCGGAGGCTCTGCGTGGTGAAGTCTGGCAACGTCTCGCTGGCTCGGAGAACGACATGGCCATGATGGACACTTATAGAATACTCATTACAAAAGTAAGTTGGCACAAAGAAATTAAATACCATGTGGGAAGGTTATTCTGATTTTTTTGGACATAGTTGGAACTGAGTTATGATGATTATTATTATCACATTCGATGAGAAATTAGGTAGTGTAGCCTTCCAATGATAGCAATGTGTGTGTTTCTGTTTATAGACATACCCTACAGTACACCATTAGAATTTAAATGGAAATCATATTTTATTTGCCATACCTTGGCCTGCACACATATTCAATACTATTTGAATAATAAAATAAAAAAAATGATAAAAATAATATAGCCTTCAATATAATATTTTAAATACCAACTGAAAAAGAAAAAAAAATCCTAGGCGTATATTGTATAAAACTGTAAAAAAAACTTATTTGTACAAATCACCTCTCACTCTATATTTATGATCATTTTTAAAGTGATCACTTGCGTATTCCTCCAGGAAAGTAGCTGCGAGAACGTGATCCAGCGAGACATCAACCGAACATTCCCGGCGCACGACTTCTTCAAGGAGGCCGGCGGCCTGGGCCAGGACTCTCTGTACC